>CAHIKZ030001121.1:0-160000 GCA_903632075.3 Acanthosepion pharaonis | reverse complement strand
TTATTTCAACTACCCCCATTTATCTGAAACTCAAGTGTAATCCTAATTAAAATCTTTACTGGAAATACTTAATTTCATTTATATTCTTTGAATATATGAATGGTCTAAATAATAGACACCTGATGATAGCCAGAGGGCACTTGGTCGAAACATTGTGTCTATAATAATATCTTTATCAACCAAGATGAGGACAATAGTCCAAAATAATGTAAGAATATTGACAATTACTCATCTTAGAAATGAGATACTAAATTCATTATTAAAATTTCTGTGTTGTTAGTAAAACATGTTAGTTCCACTCTACACTAGGAATAACTGCAAAACACTTGCCTCTCCCCAATTTATAGGTAGAAACATAGAAATGCATGCCGGGATTTCTTCCTAGCCAATAAGTTTGGCCAGTTCTTGGTTTCATATAACTTAGAAGTGTCTAAGAGAGGACCTCATTTTTGGTGATGCCATCCTCCCAACTGATGTGAAGGATTCTTCAGGGCTTTATTTGCTGGAACTGCTCCAAATGTTTGATGTCCCACCAATACAAAGTCCATGTCTCACAAGCATACAGAAGGGTGGACAGGACCATGGGCCAGAGACCATGATTTTGGTTCTTATGGTGAGGCTATGATTGCTGAAGACCCAGTGCAAGAGCATTCCATACACATTATGAGCCACTTTGATCCTGGTGACAAGGTTTCTCTCACAGATGACATTATTAAAGATGGTGCTGCCAAGGTAGGGATATTCATTGACAACTTCTATCATCTGACCTTTGATGTTCATACTAACATCTAGTGTTGCTTGTTTGGAGTCCAGCTGGATGAGGATCTTCATCTTTTTTACATTGACCTGCATCTCAAAGTGTTTATAGGCCTTATTATACAGGTTTGCCGATCTCTGGAGGTTAATGACAGTTTGGTTCGCAGTTATATTGTCATCAACATGCTGAAATTTTTGTCCATGAGTGGTGGTACTGTTTGTGCAAGAACATAGTCAGGTGAGGTTGAAGAGTCCACCAGTGAATTTGTATCAGATGTCAATGCCAGTGCTGCCAGGGGGAATCTCGTTGATCATGGCAATGAGGTACAGGAAGAAGAGTATCAGAGCTAACACAGAGACCTATTTAAGGATTGGAAACATGTCCGAGAGGACACCTCGATGGTTCACTCGGCCCCCCATTCTGTTGTGGAGCATATGGATCAATGACACAAAGCGATCCGGACAGCCAAAGTGGGCAAGAGTGACCCACAGTGCTGGTATTGGGACTTTGTCAAAGGCCTTCTGGAGATCCCAGATGAATATCAGTGATTTCTGCTGGTCTTGGAGCTGTCACACACAGAAGACCATGTCGACAGTGCCTCTTGAAGCCCGGAAACCACACTGAGATTCTGGAAGGATCTCTAATGTGATAATGGTGTAAATAAACAATCTAATAAATAGTGTTTATTATTTTTGTTGTCAATTCTCAAGAGCAAAGAAAATGTATAAATTCCCCTTTATATGTTTTTTTTAATCAATTCACCTCAAGCAAATTGACAATGCTACGAAGATGCAAGGTGTTACTGGGGGTGAAAGAAATTGAAAAGACTTTAAAAGAAACCAGAAAACCAATCCTAAACAGGGAACAAGGGATGAACCTCTACTCCTGTTCAAAAGACCGGGGAGGAATGTCAACTGGATGATAGACAAACCTATCTACTCCTATTGAGAAGAAAAATAAATAATTTATAAATAAAATTTCAGAGTTCAGGTGGAGACATTAAAAGTATAGAGTTGAAGTAAACTTTAAAAGGAAATAGAAACTCAATCCTAAACAAGAAACAAGGGTTAAATCTCTACTCCTGCTCAAAAGACAAGGGAGAAGTGTGAACCAGATGACAGGTGAACGAGGTTTCATTATAGTTCTAATCATCGCTTTTTAACACTATAAGCATTGCCAATGAGTGAAGGTAGTTAAAAATAATAGCAGTGTCAAGGGAAAAACCATCTTTTTGACACATATTTTTTTTTTCAGACACAAAATCCAAGTTTACCCATTTTTTGTTATTTTAAATGTGTTAAGCTCAACATTTGATAAAAGAACTAAATGATTCATTGAAACGTTAAGAAATAAAATCCCCATACTTTTCTGGATCTAATTTTACCCAGCAGTATAGTAACATATTGGTATCTGTCTTTCCTGCTAACCTCCAGGTTAAAGGTTCAAATCACAGGAGAGCCCAATTACTTTCATATATCAGAGTTTGCCTTAAAACCAACAAAACCAAAAATTGACCAGGATAAGAAGATCATCTAAAAAGAATACCATCTAAAAAATGTCTTTATCCAAGTTTTTGTAATGGATCAGTATTATGGGACACTCCAATCAATTGGTGGCCATCATCATTTGATCCTGGCAACAATTAAATCTAAAAAAAGGAATTAGGTAGAGGAATGTGAAAAACTAAAAAAACATTTTCAAATTTTCTACCCCACAAAAAAGACAGCTTACTTCATTTGGGTTCAGCCAGTGGTCAGTATTTTTGTTGAAGGTCATCCATTTGCTGAAAATCATTCTGGCAACGGCTTCTTCAACTCGAGAGGCATTGTCTTCAGGCTGTAAAAGACAAACGGTTAAATGGAATTCAAAAACATTGAAAAGTTCTTTTTCCAAAAAAGGCAAAGGAAATAGTAATTTGATTCTTATTGGAAAGTATTAAAAATGCATTAAGAAATTTAAGCACCAAAGTTTATTATATTATAAAACGAATATTTTGCACAAAGAGATACTGAAAAGTGCTTGGCCCAACTAAGAAGGGTTCCACCACCACCAAAATTCTGATCTTTATTCCTTTGGTGAGATCTTATAAAGTTTCTAAGGTAGATAAATTTACAACACCCCTTGTATATCACTCTGTTTGTGTGCAAGACAATTTGGAAAACTTTGACTTTTACATGTTTTGTCAATGAATGGGTGTCACCAGAAAACAAATTTTATTTACATTAGTGAGGCAAAACATGATTTTAGCTTACCCAGAAGTAAATAGGATGCATTTCTTTCAGAGCAACCCTTGTACTATGTAATTGTCTATGTACTGTACTTTGATGAAAAGGCATCATCAGAAAAAGAATTTCATTTTAAAAGAAGAAAATTTAGCAAGATAAAGCATTATCCAAATTGAGCAGCTGAATGCTTAATTTTTACTTAAACTTTTATTTTAATCAGTATCACCCCATGTAAAGCAGTAAAGCCACTAAGACACAAGGGATTACAGAGTGTGGAGGAATTAGGAACAGAAACATTAATAACGAGCAGGAGCAGAAAAGAGTAATCAGGAGAGAAGATAGCAATTGACATTGCATTTAGATTTTTGCACATTAAAGTTGAATGGAAAGCATAAAGCCAGAAGAGAGTTCCACAAACAAGAAAAGAAACTGTTAGGATACAACTTATGGCTACATCTAGCCATCTCAACTGTAAATTGTTGAGATTTCAATGCTAGTTTAGTACTGTGCTTAAATTCAAAAAGTCTAGGTACCATAGTGAAGAGCTCAATTGAACAATTACCATGAAAGTATTTATAGAATAGACACAGAGATGCAACCTTATGGTGATGGAAAAGTGAGTGAAGCTGAGCCACCAGATCATGACCGATAATATTGCTGATTCTTCTTTGGATTCTATCAAGGAGCTCAAGCTAAATAGCAGGGGCACTGGACCATATGTGGCAGCAATATTCTAAGTATGAACAAATGGCAGACTTATAGATATGCAAGATATATTCTGGAGAGCCAAGTTCAAATTCTAGTCAAGTTCATTAGATTCACTTACGCACAAATACCCTTGGGAAGACTGGGTTCTTTAGCCTTGGTTGGTAACCAGTCTACCACAGAAAGAAATGGCAACCTACTACGGGAAAAAATCTGCCTCGTCAGTCATGTATTGATAGATACATGATCACCCAAACGTGTATTATGCATGGCACTTAACTGAGTATTAAAGTTCATGCCTCTTTTAACACTATTAACTGGGCTGATAAGAAACTTGCTTATCTTGAAGGAGCAAAACTATTTGGTCAGCCCTAAATATAGGATATGATGAAGCAATCTTTTTCACATGGAATATGATTCAGTTTTTGTCTTTTTTAAGCATTCCACCCTAAGGAAGGCAATAAAGCAAAGGTTTACTGAGTGTGAACATATATGAACATTAAGGAGAGAGAACAATAAAAAAACAGAAATTAAGAAGACAGACGATAACAATTGACACCGCATATAATTTTTTGTAGATCAAAGTTGGCTGAAAAGCAAGAGGCTGGAAAAGAGAGCCAAAAGTGAGCAATGCAAGAGAAGAAACACTTAGCATAGAACTTACAGGTGCATCTAGTTATTTCAACTGTAAAATGATGACACAATCTAGTACTGCACTTAAATTTATAAAGTCTATGTACCAAAGAGAAAAGCTTAATTAAAACAATTACCATAAAAATATTTACAGAAACGTCACAGAGAAGCTACATTACAGTGGTGGGAAAGTGACTGAAGTCAAGATGCCAGGTCAGGACCAATAACATTGAAAATTCTTCTATATACTTTATCAAGAATTTCTAAATACATAGCAGAAGCACCAGACCAGATGTGACAGCAATATTCAAAGCATGGACAAATGGTAGACTTATAAATGTGTAAGAGATTCTGGTGAGAAAAACTGTCTAGTATGACACATTGAACTAAATTTCCTAGTAGCAGACCTAGCAATTGATTAAATATAACCTTTCCACTTCATTTTCATGGTAATTGTTCTGATAAGCTTTCCTCTTTGGTGCCTCACCTGCATGAATTTAAGTGTACTACTAGATTGGCAATTAGGTCTCACCAATTTACTGTTGAACTCTATTCTAATAGTTGCTTTTCTTGCATTTCTCACCTGTGGAACTCCCTTCCAATTTCTTGCTTCCTCGTCACCTACAATCTTCAAAACTTTCCTCCAACAACAATTGTCATCGTTTGTCTTCCTGAATCTTGTTCTTTTATTGTCCTTTCTCCACATTAAAGTCTTCTCATTCTCTTTCATTTCCTGTAATCCCCTTGCATCTTAGTGGCATTATAGCCTTGCTTCTGGTAAAATGGTTAAAAAAAAATGTCAGTGGAAAACGTTAACCTGTAAAGGTGCAAAGAGTTAAAAATTTTGAAAACAAAAAGAATTTAGACTTACCAACTGCAGCCAAGTATTAATGCTTAGTGATGTTTCCAAACACTCTGCAAAGTGCCACCATTTCCAAGGAACATAGAGAACTTGACCAGCTTTTAAAATTATTACATGTGGCTTAGAATTCTGTGGAAAAAAAAGAAAAAAAAAAAGAAAAGAAAAACATTGTATTTAATCCTGTGTTAGACACCTTAGATTTCTGAAAATGGATAATCCCTTGGCTTCTGCCTCCAATGACAACTGAGCTACAACTGAGCCATACCACATGCTACACACCCTCACTGAGTCAGAAGAGTAGTGAGAAGGAGCAAAAGAAACAAGTTGGCAACTAGGAATTATGAGTACTTTAAAAATCTGGGTGGTAACAATACCCCCATGTGACAAATGCAGGGTTAATGTAGCTTTTATGATCAAATACAAATCAAATATGGTTTGTAATCTAATAGAGTGATAAAATAAAGATTTGATTTGGTTAATTTTATTTAGTGGCATATCAAAACCTCTATGGGTTATTTAATGTGAAAATCTAAATATTTTGAACGCAATTGTATGGCTTTAATTACAGATGAAATGCATTGTTAGTAACTTTACTACATAAGAATGTATTGCTGGTATTTTTGCTATAAAAATGTATTTTTATATTTTCATAGTCTTGTTTTTGTTTGGGGGTTCACTATTTGCCCATGTTTGGGACCCTAACAGGTGCTAGCACCCCGGGTCAGAGTGGACCTGAGAACAACAGCAGTTAAGAGATGGTTATAAGATAAAAACACATAGGAAATGTTTATCTAAAATATTTCTGTTTTATTAAGGCTTCATCAGAGAATGAGATATGGAAAAAATAAAGAACTTCTGGTATTTTCACTTTTGTGTTGTTTGATTTTCATTGGTCAATCATGTATCATGTGTATTTGACTTTTAAATCAAATAGCTTTTATATAAGGTAGGTATATCACTGACAATCACCTCTGACCTCTGACAGAAGAAAAAAAAAATTATTTTTAGATTTAAAACAGCCACTCAAGAAACTTGTCTTATTTAAGATGAATATGAATTTTTGTTAATAATTTAAAGACCAATACAACTCGATCCAAAAAAGAATAAAATGGGAAATCAATATTGAAAAATAAACACTATTTTGAGGTGAAAGGAAAAAAGAAAAAAGTGCAATACGAAACAGAAATATAAAAAGATGGCTTAGCAAAATATCTTTTGAAAATAACAAATTTTTAGACATTCTGAGATTAAATATTTTCATTATTATATATTTTTAATCATATATTTTTATTTTGCTGTATGACTTCAGGAAAGTCAAATGAATTCTAATCTACAAAAATTATTCCCCCAAAATAATTTCCCTATTTCTTATGAGTAGACCAGTCTATATAAGTGGTGTCAATTTGTCTTACCTTAAACTTTGGATGCTTGTTAAAGTCAGGGTTTTTAATATTCACCTCACTATAGACACTGGATTCTTCGTAAGGGATTCTTGTTGGATACAGGTTCTCTGTGTCTTCAGGAGGGAAAAGAATCCATCGTTTACTGCAAAAAAGCAAAAAAAAAAATCAATTCATCTGCTGAATAGAACCATTAAAAGAACCAAGGGCTTTCCTAACATATCTTTTCTTTGGAACACTTTAATTATGAATAGAAACCTTCCTTATGCTTCTTTCTTTACAAGAATTACATCATCACAATATCTTTTTTCTTTTAATCATTTCACTCCAAGCAAGGCAATAAAGACACAATGGGTTACTAAATGTGAGAGAATATGAGAAAAAAAAACATTATTAATGAGAGAGGACAGTAAAAGAACAGTAATTAAGAAGACAGACAATAACGATTCACATTGCATTTAAATTTTTGAAGATAAAGGTTTACTGGAAGGCAAGAGGCTGGAAGAGAGTTCTGTAAGCAAGAAGTGTGGGGAAAAAAAAATGTTATCATGGAACTTACAGTTATGTCATTTCAACTGTAAACTGAAGAGACCTTGCTGCCAATCTAGTACTGCGCTTAAAGACAGCTTACCATTCCAGAAAGTACCTGACACCTCCTGCTATGCTCTGTCTTTACAAGAGCCAAATCAGACCAAAAAGAGTGTACTGATGCCATATCTGGGGTGGAGCTGCCCAGTTTTCAATTTACAGACTTGCTAGAGCCGAAAAGTGGCGCTGTGGATGATAAATAATTTTCTACCCTAGCACCCAATTTCCAAAGATGAAACATTGCAAGCCTCTTTTTATTTCCAGCAAAAATGTTCAAGTAAGTTCTACCATTTGTAACACTCACAGCTAAGACCACTGTCCCACATACACCACCCTCATTCCCTTCATATTCCATTAGTGAGAAGTAGGTTCTTCCCATGAACCGCTACCTTGTGGAATTGACTCCCAGGAGGATGCATTCCTGACCACTACAATCTTAACCTGTTTAAGTGTAGGGTTAACTGTTATCTTTCACACATATCCTCAAAAACAACACCTCTTACCTTTTACTCTTACCACTCACACAATAAACTCCTTCAGTAACCCTCTACCTTGAGTGACTGTTGGGTCTATGACAGAGTAAGCATTAGTATAAAAAAAAAACCTAATATATGATAAAAAGTTTAATAGTGAGGTCATACTCTTTAGATGTGTACATGAAACAGGCTTTGGGGAACAGGTCTGTGAAACCTGAAAATACCTTTGAAAAACAGCAGTGAAAGAGAAAGTCACTTACCAAGAAAAAGGGCATATGTGTTCTGTACGATATGCTGAAGATAAAATAACCAAAGTAGAAACAAGTCAGTCGCAGGTGTTGCCATAAATGCAACTCAGATATGCTAATATTCTGCGTCCTCTCCCACTTGTTGGCCAATGAAAAAATTGTTCCATTGATAAAAGCAGTTAGTGTTCTCAAAAAGAACGAAAAGTTGGTTTTATTTTTTCTGCCTTGTTCATCGCCTTGCATGTTGATTTCTCTTTACATGTATTGGGATTTGTGACATCAAAGCTGAAATTCATGATTTCGACCTTTCTACTACTGAATCTTTGAGATTGGACTTGCAATTTGTTTAGTTCGTTTTTTGCTACAGAGGTTTACAATGATTCTATGATCCCAACTGCAGTCGGCCTTGATGATGACTTTTTCTACTATCTAATATTTGTAAAAAACAATATAATCATCTCACCAAAACAATGAAGATATTAAATCTTTTCTACATTTAATGTCTTCTTTTTTCCACATCCTTAAAAATAAAAGAAAATAAAAAAAAGAATGTGTATGTGGTTTAAATGTGTAGCAGCTCAGAATGAAAAATTGAAGAGCTGAGTTCAAATTGCAGTCACGTTTCATTACATTCACTTTCATGCAAATACCTCTGAGTATAGTTTGAATCTATGAATCCCCCAACTATAGGTTAAAAAGTAAGACAGGCTGGCTTCTTCAGTCTTGAGTGGTGACCAGTCAATGAGAAGGCAAAATTTGAATTCAAAACTGTATTTAGCCTTGATGAAGTACATACTATTCAGCTAATGAAATGATTGTGAAGTTGTGGCAAAAGAGAAAGTCACTTACCAAGAAAAAGGGCACATGTGTTCTGTATGATATGCTGAAGATAAAATAACCAAAGTAGAAACAAGTCAGTCGTAGGTGTTGCCATAAATACTTCTTGGATATGCTAATATGTTGACCAATGAAAAAAACTGTTCTGTCAGTAAAAGCGGTTGGTGTTCTTGAATTGAAAGAAGTATTTTTGATCTTTTCTGCTTCATCCATCAGTTTGCATGGTGATTTCTGACCATTTACGTGTATTGGGATTTGTGACATTGGATCTGTGATTCATGATTTTGACATTTATTTCTGCCCCTGGATCTTTGAGTTTAGACTTGTGATTTGTTTAGTTCGTTGTGGAACTGGGCTGCTATATCAATTATTTGAACACATTGTTCGCAAAGAAAGAAACAAAGTATAAAGCTTTTTTTGCTACAAAAACCCCTAAATTATTAATAACATAATAAAGTCATGTATATCCTTGAGATGTGTAACATAAGCTTTGGAATAAAAAGTCTGTATAAAATACTTTTTATACTGTCTATTATTTTCTCAAGTGCAGCAGATTTTTAACACTGTTTCTTTATATACTGACCTTCCATATAACTGGACCACCAGGTTGAATCCATAGGTATCATAATGACATGGTGTATGGGCACCTTGGGAGCCAAGCCACACATAATTTTGAAATGGTTCTTCCTCAACTAAGCCAAAACAACTCCAGTCTATTGCCTACAAAAGAAAAGAAAAATGTATTTTTTCTCTTACTGATATATTTAACACCTCGAAAGATGATGTCAGTGACAGAAAGATAAATCAGATAGGATCATTTAAGTTATACTGAAGCTATTCTATTTTTAAAAATTTATTTAATAATTGACTTAATTTGTATTTTAAAGAACTTTTTTCCAGTATACTGTTTTAAAGGTGTGATGTGATATAAGTAGTTTTTAAACAAGAGAAATCCACTCTATAAAAATTACCATTGCATATTTATTTAATAGGAGTAGATAGGTTTGCTTATCATCCTGTTCACACTCCTTTCTAGTCTTTTGAACAGGAGTACATGTTTATCCCTTATTTCCTGTTTAGGAGTGAGTTTCTGGTTCCTTCCTAAGTCTTTTCATTCTCTTTCATTCCCAGTATCCACTTGCGTCTTAATGGCATTATTGCTTTGTTTGGAGTGGAGTGACTAAAAAAAAAAATTATTTATAGCTTTCATTTCACAATCTATAGTGGTAAGGGAGGTAACTCAACTTAAGGTAGTTAATTTGAGTGGATACTGCCATTAAAAATCTATACAATCAAAAAAATATAAGTAGTTTTTAAACAAAAGAAATTTACTCTATAAAAATTACAGTTGTGTATTTATTTATTTATGAATAAGTTATATTTAAGCAGCAAGTATTTATCCAAACAAAGTCTGACAAAGTCTGTTTAATGCTCTTATTATTTTTCCCCATTTTCAAATAAGTTGTTGTGTATTAGAATAAAAAAAGAACACATCTTTTTCAGTGTGGCCTCACTCTCATTAACTGTTACACATGATGTCACTGTGGACTATGTCAACCTTTCAACTTTCCAAAGAATACCAGGATGTAGACGAAGAAATCTTGCCAACCACACAGACACCACACTGGTTCTTGAAAATGACTGTAACAGTTGAAAGTACAACAACAATAAAAACATGAACTTTGGATGGTTTATCCACACTTCTGATCCCAATACACAACACCTTATTCAAAAATAGAAAAAATATAATAAAAAATTAAACAGACAATACTTTTTGGTTCTTTTTATTTATTTATATCTTTCATATCACACTCTATAGTGGGAAGAGAGGTAAATCCAGGTTGTAAATTTATGGATGGCTACTTCCCTTAGATATTTTAATAATCTATACAAATAAAACATTTATCTTTATTTAGACAAAATCAATTTAGCAAAATGAACCATTTAATTAATCTGTTCCCTTACTACTATTAATCTTAAAGTGTAGTCATATTTGTTCCAGCCTTTCTTGTGATGTATTCAGATACCTTTGTCTATTAAGTGATTGTCTTGCTTCAATTTTTTTTAAGCATTTCACCCCAAGCAAGGCAGGAGTGCTACTAGTACACAAGGGGTTACAGAGTGAAAATAAAGAGAAAAGTCTGCGTATTGAGGAAAGAAGAATGAGGATCAAAGCATCAGATGATGATTGACATTGCATTTAAATTTTTTAGATGTAGTTATTGGGGAAGCAAGTAAGAGGAAGGGAGTTCCACTATTGGGAGGAGCAAGAGAAGAAGCTGTTGGAGTAGAAGTGGCACTTACATTTAACTGTTTCAACAGTAAAAGGGTGGGACCTATATCCCAAATGAGGAGCATGCTTAAATTCATGTAGTTTGGGTACCAGGGAAAATAGCTTGTCAGAGCAGTAGCCATGAAAATATTTGTAGAAAAGACAGAGGGGTTGAGATAGGCTTTGTCATTGCTGTCTCTCATTAATATTTTGCTTTCAAGAGGTGTTTCCACTGTTATATTAAACACATAAAATTTTTAACAAGATATTGAACAAAATCAATTTATATAATGCCAAGTGTAATCAATGAATCAAAGATACCATTGACTATATAAAAAGTATAATGTAATAATTAAACAGCTCATTGGCTTCTATTTTAGTTATGAATTCTGGATCTTTGCATTATCCAATCTCAATCCACTGTTTCAAAACTTTTGTGTTTTCAAGATAACAGAGTGAAATAAATAAGGAAGACAAACTCATAGGTAAGTAATGAAAGGTATAATTAGCAAATGACCCAATGCTAACTCACCTCAATTCTGCTTATTTATATAAACAGACGATTCCATTCATTTATGTCCTATATGACATAGTTGCTGTCTTTTTTGACAGCACAAGTACACTCTTCTATATTAAAAGAGAGGGGGTGATCCTCCAACTGTCATGCTTTGTCTGTATGCGACTTTGTATGCATGTGTGTAATGTATATGATGAATGTGTCAGTGTTGTGCATGAGTGACTTACAGATGCTAAGGCCATTTAATATATATGTACACACACACATACACACACACATTTACAATTTGACTGGGTTGGAAATAAGACAGTGGAATAGTACATTCCACTCTTACTCAGTTTGGACATCTCCTACTCAAGGTGAGTAATAAAATCATCTCCTACTCAAGGTGAGCAATAAAATCATCTACTCAAGATGAGTAATAAAATCATCTCCTACTCAAGGTGAGCAATAAAAAAATCTACTCAAGGTGAGCAATAAAATCATCTCCTACTCAAGGTGAATAATAAAATCAGAGTTGGAGACAAGAAAGAAAGAAAGAAAAAGGAAAAAAATGATAAATTTATCAACAGCTTAAAATCTGTCAAATTGTGCCTTTGTTTACATATATATATATATATATATATATATATATATATATATATATATGGCTGTGAAATAAACAATAAAAAATAATCAGCTTTTCTTTCACTTACCTACAGTGAGAAAGTTTTAGTAACTTATCAATAAATACTTCACTGTTTCTATCTATTGATATCAATCTATCCATGCCTATCTATTGATATAAGTCTATTTGTGTATCTATTAATATCTGTCTACTCATGCCTGTCTATTGATATCAGTCTATCCATGTCTACATCAGTCTATTTATATCTACCATGTATCAATATCTGCTTATTCAAATCTATTTATTGGTACTAGAAACTGATAGCAGGGCAATGACCACAAAGTAAATATGCAGTTTATTACTTATGATGATACCGTGAATTTAATTTTTTTGTAACTAATAGTCACAAAAAATGAACTAGAGTAAAAATATCACAAGTGGAATAAGAGGAAAAATGATATGACTAAATTCTCAACAAAAACCTGTTCATTTTTTTATACCCTAAAATAATCAGCTAATTATAAGGTTTTACTGAACTTTTCAGAGATTATTCAGTAATAAATAAAACTGTGTAACAGGAAAAGAGTATAAGCCAAAAGATGTGGCCATTTTAAGACATTTTTATAAGTCATTCTATAATTAAACAGAATGTCCATTTAACATACAATTTAGATTTAAAATTTGCTCATCTTGTTATCAGCAAAGCAATAAAGTACCAAATTAGTCCAAGAAAATTAGAATATATATATATATATATATATATATATATATATATATATATATATATATAAGTGAACATTGAAGTCAACACTCAGAGGTGACAGGCTGTTTCATACTGACGCAATCATCAGACAGCCTGACGATTACATCCAGCATGAAAGAGCCTGTCGCCTTTGAGTGTTCACCTCAATGTTCACTTTTATATTTATATTTACATATGCTCTATCTCTGATATTGAGCACTTTATCCCATAAATATAGCACACCTTAAAACTATATTTCTTCATATATATATATATATATATATATATATATATATATATATATATATATAAATTAAATTTTATGTATATGTGTGTGTAAATATACTAATAATAAGTATACATTTTGTTCCACACAGTCTGGTACAACTCTGAGTTTCATGCATGTGGCAATCGTCAGGCACAGACTAAAAACTGACTATTGTAAAGTATAAATATTACCATGCACTAATTTATATATTTATAAATATTTACAAATATTATTCATTCTTTATAAGTTTATGTTTTACAGACGTCTCCTTAATTGCTATTCCTGTAAGGTTTGGGGAATGCAGAAACTTTCCCAAGAGACTTCTAGCTGGTAAGAAATCATTTATCTGATTGGCATTAAGGCGAAAGCGACAACTTGTAATTTTCAGCTGATCATCTCTAGTTTGGCATAATTCTGACGGATTTACCTCCCTTGAATTTTTCCTTTCCTACTGACGAAATGATTTTCATACAGAAATATTCTCAACCAAAACAATGTGTGTAAATAAATGCAATTAAATAAAAAGATATAAATTACTTTGTTAATGACTCCTTTTTCTTTAACAACACTGTCAAGGTTTTTGTAGTCAAGGTAACACCAAAATATTTTGGGATCATAAAAACTAAGTGCAGGATTTTTATCATCATCATCGGTTTTGCTCTCAATCCAGGAGAGAAATTCAGCCACAGATGACATAACATGATGACATTCACCTTCCCATTGAATAGCACCAGCTTCTGAAATTCACAAAAAAAAAAAAAAAAAAATAATTATTGGATTCTATTGAAGGAGAATTAGAATTTGGAGAAATTCAGTGAAAATACATTTAAGCTACACCTTCTTTTTATATGCCATGTCCTTTCAGGATGTAAGCGATGATGGCTCTCCTTGTAGTGCTCAATAAGTTTCGTCCCTCTGCCAACTCCCCCAAACCATGTTCTGGCATCCACTTGCATAAGCCTGCCAGGTATGTCATGCGTTGCTTTCCCTTGTCTCTCTTTCTCTCTATTCGACCTGTGAGTATCAGATTCTCCAAGCCCTGCTTTCTCATGTCCCAGAAACTTCAGCTGTCTCTTCCTGATGTCAAGTATAAGCCTCCTCCTTGTTTGAATCCTCTCCAAAACATCATTGTTGTTCACATACTCGGTCCATGATATCCTCAGCATCGTTCTGTAGAACCACATATCCATCGCCTCAAGTATCTTCTTCATCTTTGAGAAGACCGTCCAACATTCGCTGCCATAAAGGAGGACAGATGTCATGTAACAACTCAGTATTCTTTTCTTTGTTACCAAAAAGATTCACCTGTCTTGCAATACTCTGCCCAACTTTTGGAATGTGTCCTTGGCCATCCCAGTACGTCTTCGGATCTCAGTGTTGCACTTTCTGTCCACTGTCAAAACACTTCCCAGATATTTAATCTTCCACACCTGCTTGATTTTAGTGTCCCTGACCTGTAAATCGCATTTCAGGCTCATCCTTTTACTGATGACCATGCATTCTATCTTCTTGTAGTTTATGCTTAGTCCCTTCTTCTCACTCTTCATCACTACCTTCTGTAGGAGATTTTGTAATTTCTTTTCCTTGTTTGCTGTCAATACCATGTCATCTGCATATCTTATCACCACAATATCCTAATTCAATGTTTTTCAACCTTTTTTATCTCACGGCACACTTGAACCTAGAGTTAAACTTCCATGGCAAACTTAAATTAGCATGATCACAAGCATCATCTTCTAATTTTTGTTTCTTAATTAAAATGCCTCCAATACAAAAATGACTTCATTTAATCACCACAGAGAAACATTTCTGCCTGCCATCAGCATGGCTGATGTTAAACTCCAAGAGAACAACATTCTATGCTTTCTTGGCCTCATGTTTTCAACTGACATAAAGTGGGGTGACTATTTCAAATCAATGGCTATGTCAACTGCAAGGAAAGCTGGTCCATTGTGTTTTGGCAGAAAACTTTTCTCATCAGAATCTTGCACGTTTATAAATCTACCATTCACCTTTGCACTGAATACTGTTGCCATATCTGGTCTGATACTCCTGGTGTGCATCTTGCGATTCATGACAAAATTCAAAGAAGTATCCGTAATGTAATCAATCCTTACCAGGCATTTTAACTTCAGTCACTTACTCACCAGTGTGATGTGGCTTCCTTTTCTGCAAATATTTTCATGGCAACTGCTCCAATGAGCTTTTTTTCCCTGGTGCCCTGACTACATGAATTTAAGCATCCTACTAGATTGGCAATTAGGTCTCGCCATTTTACTGTTGAACTAACGAGATGCAACTGACACTTCTACTCTAAAAGAAATTTAGAAGTTTTATAAATTTATGAATAAAAAAATTTGTTTTCATATTTCTTGATAAAATGGTAAATGATAACTCTTTATAAAATGGTAAATACTAAATATTGAATTGTAGTTGGTTCAATTATTTTTATAATCTTGGAAATATAAAATTATTTTTGTAAATAAACATTCTAATAAATAAATAGTGTTGAATATTTTTGTTGTCAATTTTCAAGAACAATGAAAATGTATAAATCCACTCTCATATGCTTGGGGTTTATTAAAATTATAAATATAATTTTTTTAAGCAATTAACATTGTCAAGGGAGCCAAGAGTGCATACAGTAATAGAAGTATCAAGAGAAAAATCATTCTTTTGACACTCCATTTTTTTGCAGTTATGAAGGTTAAACTTTATCTAAAATATTTTAATTTTTTACAACTACTGCTGCTGAAGCAATAAGAGACTTAATTGATACAATACATATATTTATATATATATATAATTCATTTGTTTAAATGTTATTTTAAATGGATACTCATATTTGAATAGATGCTCTGTTTTTATTTATTTATTAAACAGTATATTTATTTACATCTACTGACCTGAATATTTGAAATCTTGTTAGAAAAATATGCACCATCCGGCAGGGTTCAGACCTGTGTCCCCTAGGGGAAACCGTCATTAGATCTGACATGCCTTAGACCACTCAGCCATGTAGGACGTCCTGATCAAACAAAGTCCAAGTAGTGCTTTTGAACACATATCTTCCCGATTCTTGCAATATACATATTTGCTCTGTTTCATAGCCTAACATAAACAAAATCAGTTTTTAGAAAATAGATTAAATTTATTTACATCTATCAGCCTTTTTTTCTAACAAGATTTCTCAAATATTCAGGTCGGTAAATTTAAATAAATAACCACAGCCTCCAGATGACTTTGGAATCTTTTACAACTCTTCTAGATGGTATCCTTCTTTAAGTTGGTGAATGCTGTCATAATCCTTGCCTTCAGTTCATCTTTGGTGTTACAAGGAGTTTTGTTGGTCTCTTGTACAACTGTACCCCATGCATAATAATCAAGGGGTTTGCCATCTGGGGAGTTAGGTGGCCCGTTGTAAGGGGTGATGTGGTCACAGAAATTGTATGACAGCCATGACTGGGTTCTTCTGCTTGTGTGACATGGTGCAGAGTCCTTTTGCCAGACATCGGGTCTTCCAGCAGCTACCCTCTTGATCCAAGGCAACACTACCTTCTCAAGGCACTTGATGTAGGCCTCTGCATTGAGCCTACACCAACAAATGCAGGAGTTCTTTTCTTATCAGGATGATCAGAGTGAGTTTTCCAAGTTTTTGTACATTCATAATTACCATAAGACTCATTCAACTCTCTCTGAAACCTCTGTACTGTCATCAGATTGACACCCAAACACTTTAAAATGCTTGTATTGGAGCATGAATGCCAAGCAGTACATCATGCAGTTTCTAAATTTCTTGCATCATGGTGCTCTTTTTATCACAGATGGTGCCCAACAGACCCTACTATAATGTGCAGTTGACAAAATCAAAAACAATGCACATACAGAAAATTAGAAATATAAAATGGCAACAATTTACTCATCACACCCTGTATATATATATATATATAAAGGTATATCTGTAAAACAATTGGGAAATTTTTTACTTTGACATGTTTCAGCTATTATCTGGCATCATCCAAAAATGTTTATTCCACAGGAATAAAATGTATATAAAGCAAGACCGAATGTAATTCATATTAAGCATCTGAATGCTTAAATTTTATGAATATCAACTCAGTTGTTTTGTTTGGTTTCTACTCCCCACAGTCTTCATCTTCCAATATTGTTTCTGTACTAATTTAGTAAGAATGAGAGATATGTTTAATTATTCTAATCATATATGTTATATTCTGTGCTACTAGAAATATATACTTGACAAACAAGGTGATAAGTAAAGGTTTATTGTAAAAAAACCAGTACAATAAGAATAAAGGTAACAGTTATGCACAAGGTTGCCACAAGTCAATCCAGTAGTGAGTGCTACTATTGGAAGGTCAGTAGTTCTAATGTAAGTCTGAGATGTACTCAACAGATCCCAGCTAGTCGGTATTTACTCCCTGAGGTAAAACATGTTGAAAAGCATCTCCAACCAGGAAACGCACACATATACACACATATTGGTTGAAAAATATATATAGGACTAGCAGTAGAGCCCGGCGTTGCCTGGGGATGTAACAGTAAGAGATAGATCAAGTATTGACCATCATAAAGACTGAAAAATAAAATTGACAAAGATTATTGTTTAAGGTTGATGGACATGCATGTCTTAATTAGTTTTTTTTTTTTTGTTTTTTTTTTTTTGTTTTTTTTTTATGAATTGGTCAAACCCAAACTCAAACAAAAACATTGTTTTCAATTGTTATGCGTCTATCGATTGAATAGAATTTTATTATAAACAATTGTCTTGTAAATGGAATTTTTAAAGCATTCTGAATGTAAAAATAAAGAAAAAAGTGTGCAAGAAAATAAGAAACTCTACCTGCCAAAAAAAAGTGAAGTTTTGTTGAAATCAGTTGGAAAATGTAGGAAATCCGATCCTATATATAAATGAACACACACACACCACACACAAAAACAACCTGGGTTTTATAAGTATAACTCGATATGAGTTGTCCCCCTTTCATTCTGATGACAGAATTGTGTTTTATAGTGTTTTCAAATTGATTTTGTGCAAAAACAATTGTGTTTTTCTAATTTTTGCTGCTGTCAGAACCACCACAAGGTAATTTTACGCAGTCCTGTGAAGTTTTGTTGAAATCGGTTGAAAAATGTAGGAAATCCGATCCAATATATAAACGTAGACACACACACACACACACACACACACACACACAATCTGCGTTTTATAATAAGTAAGATTTAATTCCTATACAATAAATAAATAATAAAAACAGGAACTTACTTTGAAAACAAAACCGACACTGCAATCTACAATTAAACTTTGTATCTCCTGCAAGAGAGGCTAGATGGTTGGGAGTCCAATGAGCAGCTTCCCATTCTTGGATCATATTGGAGAATAACAAAGGACAATGAGCCAACTGAGCTGATACAGAATGTTTGTTTGTGGAAGACTGAAACTGAAAAGACATCCTGGTTCTCTTTAAAGACTGTCAGTTCTAAAAAAAAATAAATAAAGAAGACTAAATAAAAGTAGGTTGCATAAAGATACAACATCTATATAATTTTAAACATTTAATTTCCTGATTATTTTGTAAATCATTTTCAATCAAAATACAAAGATCTTGTTTCATTAATTCAAGTAAGAAAACCATCAGTTTAGGTCAAGAATACACAAAGTGAATCCCCATACAGAAATGTAACCCATTCAAAAAAAGGGGCACCTTTTCTACTATACCTATGTCTGCTTTTTGACTATAATATTAACCGAATCAATAGCTACTTTTTTGACTAAAGTGTAAACTGGAAATATGTCTACCTTTTTTAATGTTAGTTTTAACACGGCCTATGTTCTTCTTTTTGACACTTATACAAATCAGACCGATGTCTGTCTATCTATCTTTTGTTTATCTAAATTTTTTTGTTTATCCAAATTTTTCATTAAATAACCTGGAAAAGGTCAATATGCCATAAGACAAAACAAACCAAAACCATTAATTTTTATCAATTTAAAATTTATTAATATGTCTTTAATTTCTGTCAGTCAACTAAGAATTGTAAAATTTGCTTTCAAGGAGCCATCATCAAAATTAATAATAATAGTTGAAAATGCTTCATCCTAATAAAAAATGAAGATGAAAATGCTAGTCAAAAATCAATGACTCAAGCTATACTCTCAGTGCATTAGTTCTTCACTGTAATGAGTGTAATCATAATTTTGATTTAAAAATCCTCCTTTAATTAAGAAGACAACAATTTACTAAGGTGAAGTATATAGAAAATGATTTAATCACTAATCATCTATAGTAAATTTGTATCCAGGTTCTCACATTTCACCTTTCTTGGCAGATTTTCTATTATCACAACGTGGAATATTTAATAATAAAAGTGATAAAACAATAAATGCATAAACCCCAAAACAAAACAAAAATTAAGTTTAAAATTCCACTGTTCCTTATTTATGCATAATAATAATCAATATTTCTTTTTATATTGCTTACCCGCATCCCACCGATATTACATCAGCAGAAACATTAGTTTTAGTTCCATGAAGTCCTAAAGAACGAACGCGTCAAACAAAAAAATATTTTCTACTTTGTCATGAATTTTCCTAACATTGTACTGATATATAAAAATCTATATCATCCTCTTCTTATGCTAAATACTGAATTACCTCCCTTACATTGACTTGAGGTGTTTTTTTTTTTGTTTTTTTGTCGGGGTGGGTACCTTGGGAGTTGACCATCATTACCGACTCAGTACTGAGATAGTGAATTCGATTCTCAGGCGGGCGCTCCATATTTGTGGCCCTTGTATCGAAACTAAGATAAACTGAGTAGATAATGAGGCATGACCAGACTTTAAAGAGTAACGTAGAAAAAAAGTATAATCATAATTTCTTTGCAAAGAAGAGAAATAAAATAATAAAAATTATAAGGCGAACAATCACTTCGGTACCTCCAATAATTCGGTATACCTAAGAAGGTTTAAATGAATTTTCATAAATGAAAAATCTCTGAAACTAAAGGATTAAATTTACTATTTCCAGTAAGCAAAAAGAGTTATCAGGGAGACAGTAGAAAAGGAAATGACGATTGTCATTGCATTTCAATATGACTTCATTTACATTTTTGAAGATTAAAAACTTGACTGGAAAGCATGGAGCCAGAAGAGAGTTCCACCGGCGAGAAAAGAAACTGTTAGCATAGAACTTACGGTTCGGGTTACATTGCCACTAAACAATAAAACTAGTTTATTTCGTATTTTTTATTAATGAATGATTGAAATGAAATGTTTACACATTTTTCAACGAACATAAAGTAACAGAGATTTTAAAACTAAACTTTAAAACATACATATTACCAGAAGCTGCTTTTTTTTTTAACTGCAGTTTTTTTTTTCGACATGACCACTTTTAGATTTTATGCCGTAAATAGTCGTTAATGTTTTCACTTGTACACCGTTAATCCACCTTTAAAGTTTTATTTCAATTTTACTTTTTGATACATCAGTTTAACTTTAAAATCGTTTTTCGAATCTTGTACCCCTGTTGAAATAATTCTGTTGTACTTCATAAAAATATAACTTTTTAAAACTTCTTCCAAATTCTGTATTTAAGTATTTTTCTCAGTAAACTTTTTACAAACTAAATTAAATTGTTGAACTTAGCATCCTTTAACAAATATTAAATAATGTGACGTTTAAACTTGAAAATAGAAAAAAAAGGACTGACCGAAATGATAAAGGCTCCGAGTACTACATTAATGAAGCTCCCAAAAATTGATCTGAAATTAGTTTTTACAAATAAACAAATGAAATGCCTCCCATCCAGCAAATTTATATTTAAAATTTGACAACACAAGTGTTAAAAAAGCTAGAAACTTTTTAGTACAACAATCGCTACACAAATAGAAGTGTAAGCTCTCATATTGCAATGGACGGTGTTTGTTTGTTTTCCGTTGAAGGAAAAGAGAAACTTTCAACTGATAATAAAAAAAGACAAATTAAAAAAAAAAACAACAATACTAATAATCGTGAAGCTTTCTTATAAAGGTAAGGTGCAATTATTTTACTTCCGGTCTCCTCGTAAAGGTATAGCGGAAGTGGCGAAATAAACAAGCATGGCTGACCAAAGTGTATGTGATCTTATTTTGAATGGGAAATTTGATGAACTCAAGAAAAAGATCAATCAAAACAGAGATTTGATTAACAAAACAGACGAAGTACGTATATTAACGATGTTATTTGATGTCTATAATTTAAACTATTCATAACTTTTACGATAAACAGTAAGGACTTTATACACTACGATGCATTTTCTTTTTTTCGACCTCTTCTCACAACATTCTAGTAATTTCTATGTTAAACTAAATAAAAGATGTAACCAATATTTATTTATCTACCTTTAATTTAATTCTAATTAGGTTGTATAGAATTACTTATTGGAAATTGATATAAGCACACTAATAGGCGCAGTCATTTTATTTAAAAATTATTTGGTTATTGTTATTATTCTTTAGGTTTATTTTGAATTTATTCTACGCCACTATCAGTATTTTTGTCAGTTGTTTTTTATTCAGGTAGTTGTCTTTTGCCAGGACTGAGTGCTCGGTAAACGGTAATCAAGCTAACCGAATAAAAATACTGAAAATAAACAGAATGTTACGAACATTTATCCATTGGAAAGGAAACTTACAAAACCTCAAAAATACTTTCCTGCAACTGTTTAAAAAAAAAAAAAGGGACTGATTTTTTTAAAATAAATCGACTCGTCCACTCATAAAACTTGCAGAAGTTTTATGAGAAATAATTTTTATAAGCATTAGATCTTTCTTATGCGCCAATATTTATCATAAACGAAAAATATTGATGTTTTTAAAATCTGTTTAGTAAGAAGAGTCTACCCTACTAATTCATAATATCGGAAATAAATCTATTCCTGTTTTTTGTTTTTTACAAAGTTATTGTCTTTTTGTTTTGCGTACGAAAACACATTTTTGAAGTGGCAGTTGCTAAAACATTTCTCTTTTTTAACGCTGTACACTTCCTTAAAAAATCCTGAAAAATCGCATTTTAAATGATTTTAAAAATGTGTTTGACGTTAATGCTGGAAATATATATTTGAAAGATAATATAAAAAGGTAGTCCGTATTAAATGAAAAATTTATTTGTGTGTATATAAATAAAAAAAATTAGGCATTTTTAAGATATTGGTTTTGATTTCACTACTTACACATTTTCGCGAAAAAAACATTATGATGAAAAAAGTTTTATCGTTAGAATGTTTGTCAATAAGAGGAAAGACAAAAGTATTTTTTAATTATTTTTCTTTAATTTTTATTTTAAACCTTACACGTTCTAAATTTTGGTTAAAATTAAAAATCTTTTTTCTTTTTTTTATGTCAGCGAGTGACGTATTTTATTTTTTTTTACCATTACTAAGCGCCCTTTTTCAGCTCATGAAATTATTAATTTGGAA
This sequence comes from Acanthosepion pharaonis, assembly GCA_903632075.3. Taxonomy (NCBI): domain Eukaryota; kingdom Metazoa; phylum Mollusca; class Cephalopoda; order Sepiida; family Sepiidae; genus Acanthosepion; species Acanthosepion pharaonis. The sequence goes on along the minus strand of CAHIKZ030001121.1, from coordinate 137,385 downwards.
ATTCTTGCGAATAAAATAATTGCCGGATTTTAATGAAACTTTCAGGACTTATTCACAAATAAATGAAATTATTTTTGAAAATTTGTTTTAGAAAATCTTGATAAAAAATATTTTATATATACTACTAAACTACCCCCACTTACTTAATTTCATGAAATTTCGCGAAATTAAATTTTCAATTTGTAATTGAGTGGAAACTATTTACGAATCAAAAACTGAAAAGAAGTCGTTTTGCATGAAGATTTTTAGAATAATTTTTTTTTTTTTAGTTTACTTTAAATTATGTATTCACTTATTCTTAATTTAAGATAAATAATTTTGAATCCCTTGTAAAAAAATGTTACAAAACAAAGCTTAAAGAATTTGCAAATATCAACAATGTTAACACATTTTCAAACATGACATTTAATAGGAGTAGATAGATTTGTCTATCATCCAGTTTATACACCTCCTCAATCTTTTAAACAGGAGTAGAAGTTTATACTTTGTTTCCGGTTCCTTCTAAAGTATTTTCCTTTTCTTTCACTTCCGGTGGTGCCTCTTACTCTATAACCCTCTACCTCGAGTGCCTCTTGAGCTTTGTACAGGGTGTACATTATTGTAATAAAAAAAAAAAATAACGGCTAAGTGACTTAGCCCAAGATCAATAACTCTGTAAAAGTCAGGGATCAATTTGACATTATATTGATATTGTAAAGCAAACTCTCTTCTAAATTGATAACTAATTAATATTTTTTTAATTCTGACAATTGTAATGACCTAAAGGTCTAAAAATGCTGATCTACAAAAATTATTTCCCCCTAAAAGTTTTCCATATTTTTATGAGTGGACCAGTCCATTTAATGCCAAAAAGGTTTTTAATGTCAAAAACAAATTCACATTCCGAATATTGAATTACCTCCCTTAGATTCTTCATCTCGCTTTATATTCTGATTCCATGCAAAGTGATTTTTAGTGTATAATTAAAATGACATTTATCAATTCCGAAAATGGAATCTGCAAGTCTAGTTCAGATTCTGGCCAGGTCTGCTACATTTATCTTCTCTCCTGCCTTGCCTGGTGTGGAAGCCAAAGAGAAGATCTAGTCTGAATTCAAAACCGTGGAGATGACAATGAAAAACTAAATGATGGTTGTTGACAAATAAAAAAAAAAGAATCAAAATCTGCGGAGAGCCATACAGGCGGAATGAATATGGTATTGAAAATAAAATAAAGCTTTCCATTCAGATTCTGGCCTCTTTATCATTTGTCACATGTATACACACTAGTGAAAAAGTGGTGAATCCGTGATTGTTGCTGTGCATGTTAGACAGTCAAACTATTGTTTCTACATTTCTTGGAATGTCATGGCTAAAGTTATTTCAAGCAGTTTGCAATAAGAGATTCATGAAACAATAAGACAGTGAAGTTGGAATGATTTAATTCTATCAGAGAAACCTGTTTTGCTGCAAGTAAAATTTGCTGTTATGATTGCTTCCTGAAAAAAAAAAATCATAATTTTTGTTTCCCTTAGAAATTTCCAGCAAGATGGCTTCTTCAGACAGTTAAACAAAAAAGATAAAGACTCTGGTTAACCTGATGGACACAAAGTAAGGGTTCAGTTCAGCATTATACTTACATCGTAAATCAAACCTTTCACTAAAAAAGCTTAAAATGTTTTCAAATTTTCAGCAAGATGGCCACTTCAGACAGTTAAACAAAAGATGGATTCGTTTTAGCTAACATGATCGACACAAAGTAAGGGTCCAGTTTGGCCTTATATTTACTGTATAAATTAAACTCTTTGCTAAAAATTTTGAATGTTTTGGAGTTTTCAAAAAATATACTAAATACTTGTTCCATTGTCTGATTAGTACACAGAAAAATTTTGGTATCCATAGCATCAGGGTATCTTTGAATTGTGTGATGTTTACATGATTATTAATTTTTCATTTTCATGTTATGTCATGGAGCATTAATTTTAATTTGTGCCAAAAAATGTGTATAAAAATACATAATTGTGACACAAGGCCAGAGGGGAAGTGGGGTAAGGCTGATCATCACTATGCTAGACCTAGTTAATCAGACTCACAACCCATTCATTCATTAGAATTTAATCATTCACCACAAAACCTCATCCATTACCATTCAATCCTACATGTACCACAAAACCACATATTAACAGGGAATCTACAAAACACCCCATAATGTAACTTCTTATAGGAATGGCTGCAAAACTTTCCCCCCTCCCTTTTTATAGGCAGAAATCCACAAATGCCTGCTGGGATATTTTTCTCAGCCAATAAAATAAGTTGCTTTACAATTTGACTTGAATTGCTCCAGTTCTGGATTATTTTGAAGACAGACCACTGCAGTTGCTTGTCTGACCTTGTTTTTGTGTGTAGATGCCAATTTATAGTTTGTAAACTTTTTGCCTTCTTACCTGTGAATTTACTTTTGCATATGTTGTTTGCTTGCTTGATATTATTTTCATTTTGACCTGTTCCTTTTTCTTTTTATTGCAAACTTTAATTCTGTTTGTTGGACAGTTCTGTTATTTCTTTTTGTATTTGACTATGGTTATGTTATATTCTGTGCTAATAGGAATATATGCTTGAACAACACTGTGGATAAATAAGTAAAGGTTTATTGTAGAAATCAGTACAATAAGAAATAAGGTAACAGCTATGCACACAATCATCATAAGTCAAATCCAAACTAACTCTTGAATATGGTTTTCATCAGAGAACATTTATTCTATGAAAGTGTTTTAAAGTGTTCAAAAAAGGTAATAATCAGTTGGTGCAAGACCATGGGAATATGGCAGATTGGGTAGAACAGACCAAGTGAGTTCCCAAATTTTTTCCTGTGTTATTTTTGCTACATGGGGCTTTGCATTGTCATGGGGGCAAGCAACATATTTCCTTTAATCCACTGTGTACACTGCAATGCAAAAGCTAAGTTATATTAAATCTGGTTATTAATTTTTATTATTCCGTTGAGTCATGAATAATTTCAAATTTATTCTTCAAAAAATAAAATACAATTACATTTTATTCAATTATATATCCACTATTATTTGCAATGATTTGTTACCATTTATCAGAAAACTCTTTGATATCTTCTAAGTAAAATTGTGCAGGTTTTGATGAACCCTTGAATCTGGTTTTCATTAGAGAAAGTTTTCCCCATCAAACTGTTTTGCAGTGATCAAAAAAATATTACTTGGTTGATGCCAGGTCAGTTTAATGTTGCAAATGGTGTAAGACAAACTGTGTTAGTCTTTCTGTATATGGCCTTACATTGTCATGAAAGAGAACATTATTCCTGCAGAGTTCTTTTTGACAAAACCTTTATGGACAGGTTGCAGCTGCTGAACATATAAATGTGCATTTCAAGTAATACTCTAATAATGCCACCATGCTCGACATTACCTTCCATGGAGCTCAGCTTTCGTGCTCAGTTGTAGAGATTAATCCTTGTCAACTCACTTTTGCAGTGAACGTTGTCATATATACTCCTTCCCAGTCTTTTGAACAGGAGTGGAGGTTTACCCCTTGTTTCCAGATTAAGACTTGGTTTTCGGTTTCTTCTAAAATCTTCTCATTCTCTTTCACTATCAGTAGCCCTTTGTATGTGTGTTAGTGGTATTGTCGACTTGCTTGTGGTGCAATGATTAAAAAAAATGACCCATTTTTCATCACTTGTTATGATATACTTAAGTAACAGTTATTTAGGACAATACATTTGTCATTACACTTGGTTCCAAAAAACGGGAATTGCTTCTGACTTAACCTGATATTTTTTGTCAAAACACATATACAGCTTCCTTTACTTTACAGATTTTCTATCATTATTATGTGTCTTTTTTATCTTTAGAGTGGAAGACTTCCTTTACACTGGGCTGTTTCCCAAGGACATGAAGAAATAACAGACTATTTGTTAGATCTGGGCACATCTGTTGATGCCAGGGATCAAGTATGTATTTTTCTTTTTTAATCATTTTTCTGTGGATTATCTTAGAATAATTTGAAGGAAATGGATTCTCATCAACTTGAAAAAAGAATTTGAGAAAATAATCACTGTGTAATAAATAATGGCTGGCCACTCATATCCAAGTATACCTATTTACTAAGGTGAATAGTCAATCCCTATTGCAGACGCCTAATCAGGCACATTTGTGCTTGTCCAACACCCACAGAGCCCACCCATGGTTTATACTGCAATTATGCTAAGCATTGTGGTGTAATGGATATCGGCTCAGAATGAAAACTTTGAGAGCTGAGTTTAAATTTTTTATATTCACTTACACCCAAATACCTTTGGGAAAGATATGAATCCATCTCTTCTCTTCCCACCTATGGGTTAAGTAGCAGGACAGACTGGATTCTTTAGCCTTGGTTGGCAACCAGTCTACTGCAGAAAAAAATGGCAACCTACTGCGGGAAAAATCTACTTTGTCAGTCATGTACCAAAAAATACATAATCACCCAAGCGTGTATCACCTGTGGCACTTAACTGACTGATGTTGAGTGGAACTTAGTTACAGTTTCTGAGAGAGAGAGAGCACATTAGCTGATGTGATCAACATTCTGAACAAAGCCAGTACACTCAAACCCTCAGTCACAATGATTTGTTACTGCATGCTAGCTCAACCATCAACAGCTCCCAAATACTTCCATCTACCCAATTTCACTCACAAGGCTTTGGTCAACCTGTTGTATGGCTTTCAGGTACTTTCCAAAGATGTTGTATACTGGGATCACCTCTACAGGCCGATAAACTTAAGAAGTCACCTTCCTGACAAATCGACCATAACGAGATTTGAACCCATGTCGGAAAGTGAACATTCTAACCACTCAGCCATGTGCCCAATGTGTACATTACTCCCACTAAACTGTTTAGTTCATACTGCCTTATTCACTGAGGAAGCTACTGGGTGTTTCAGAATTAATGTAGCTTCTCTCTGAGACGTTGAGATGAGGGGGATCATTAAAAGTCAATAATTACTGAATTTTTTCTTGATGGAAGTAGTTATATCACTCTAAATTAACTTTTTTCACCGCCATTCCAGAACCATCCCCGAAATAACAGGTTAAAATTTTTCTAGGATAATTTATTATCCTAGAAAAACTTTAATCTATTCCCAAATCAAAATATTGTTTTTCTTCAGTTATTATTTGTAGTTGTTAGTAGCAGAATAAAAACATCATTAAAATGTTAGTAGCTTAAGAAGAAGAAAAAATGCTGTTAAAATGTTAGTAGCTGAATAAAAAAAAAAGACCCTGTTAAAATGTTAGTAGCTGAATAATAATAATAAAAAAAACCCTGTTAAAATGTTAGTAGCTGAATAATAATAATAAAAAAAAACCTGTTAAAATGTCAGTAGCCGAATAAAACACCCTTAAAATGTTTTGAAAATATATTTATTTTGATCCATTCAATCTTTTTATCATTTGTTGCTTTTTAAAGCAGGTCATACAGTTTGTAATGAAAATTTTAAAAAATGCTAAAATATTAAAGTTTTAAAAATGAATAAATGCAAAAATAAAGTTAAATTTTACTGCAATTTTGTATAGAAATCACAACTTTGTATTTAAACATTTCAATTTAATTACTTTGAATAATTTGTTGTGGAGTAAATAAGACACCCCCAGTAACACAAATGAACTAGGCAAGATGCCTTAAATAAAGAACTCCAAGTGAGTCAGAGAAGACTGTTGATGTTAGTCAAGGAGAATTTCTAATGATATGACAGTGAGTAGCCTAAGCTAGATATAATATTATAACTGCTAGAGGACATATATAATTTCATGCTCAGAGTAATTTTATCAAACTTTAATAATTGTGATCTATGAACTTATTTCCTATATAAAGAATACTGACATATTTCAACAATTCACAATCAAAAAAAGTTTTAAAAGTATTTATTAAAAAATTTTCATTAACCTGTCTCATGTAAGGACTAAATTTTCCATGATTGCTTATCATTTTTTAAAATTCTCTCTTGATTTAGGTTATAAGCAGAGAACCTAATATATAAATGTTTGTTAATAGTTCTAATTGACAGAAAAAAATTTCTTGCTCAGTATATCAAAGTAAATTTAGTTCTTATAGATAACAATGTTTTTTCCCATTTACAGATAAATAATAGCAATATCTAAATGTAAGTAATTCAACCTTCATTTTTCATTTGGATTTCATTCAGTATTTTTTTTTTTTTTAAATTAGATGCTTTTGTGATAAATATAATAGGACTTTGTTTAAAAACTTTACATTATCTTGGCATTGTCCCCAAAACTTTAACCAGTTGTCTGAAACTACTGTTCTTAAGAAAATGTTAACCTTGAATCTTAAGACAGTGAATCATTTTTATTTTTATTTCTAAAAAAAAAAAATGAAAATCTCAAAACTTCAGTCTATTTAATGTACTGATAATCTAATATAAAACTCAAAGTTTGTATGTGTGTCTTAAAACCTTAAAGATTAATTAAATATATATAAAGTCTGTCCATGGGTGTGTTCAAATATTACATAAAACTATTCCCTCAAATGTGGTTTTATCATTTATATCTACCAGCATTTGTCTTGTATCTTTTCCAACTTAACAGTTCTTCCTTTGCAGAGATAACTAACTTGCATATTCAGCTTTAGAAATCAAATTTTAAAAGTAAATGTGTTTTGTTGTTCATTTCCAATTTAGCCTTTTGCAATCTTAATAAATAAGCAATTTTTTTGTTGACGGCTTTTATAAATAAATTTCTTAATTATTTAAGGAAAGAAATTTACTGTCATGAAAGTGGTAATGACCTGAGCTTTTAAAACACAAATTGGAGTAAAAGGAAGCCATATTGATATCTTTTAATAGTATATCACAAAAATCTAACCTTTGTAAATCTATGAAATAAACAACAAGGAAAATGGTTCCAGCCTATCAAAGTGCTTTTGCTAATCTCATTTTACAACCTAATCAGATCTCTCCAGCAAAGAACTGTGCAATGCCAGGTCTCATTGCTAGTTAAAATTAAGTTTTTTTTTTTGTTTTTTTTTTGTTTTTTGGGGTTTTTTTTTGTAACTTTTGCTTATCAAATTTACCTTCCAAGAAAAGAAAATTGATATTATATTCTTAAAACCATTTTGTGACTGGTGGTAAAGAGTTGATAGAATGGTAAAGAACCATTTCCATTTTCCCAAACTTATTTTATCAGTGTTGAAGAAGGCATGGTTAAACAGAATTGACAAAATTCTAAATAATACTAATAAGAAGAACAGGGCAAAATAATATGAGACAATGTAATGCAAAGCAAAGCCACTATAAGACAGTAACAAAGAAAAAAGTTCACAAAATAGAAATAGTGTTCACATGCAAAAAGGATACAATCAAGTGGTTTATAGACTTCCAACATCAAGGCAAGAAAGAAAAAATGTATGGGTAAGATTGAGAAATTTTTATTTTTATTGGCTCGAAAAAAATTCCAGCATGAAAGTAGGATTTGTCTGTAAATTTGAAGAGGTGGGGGGATTTTTAGCAGTCATTTCCTGAGATTGAAACCAAAATTCAGCTTTGACTCATTTTCAATTTGTCTTTTGTCAAACTTGGACCTTCATGCCTGAAAAAGTGTCAAAAGGACTGTTTTTTCCATCAACACTGCTCCTGTTTTAACTCCCCTCACTCTTTGGCAATGTTTGTTTTAAAAACAATAATTAGAATTGGAATAAAGCATAGACATATGATGAAAAAGAATTTATAAATATTTTTTGTTCTTGAGAATTTACAACAGAAATGTTAAATGCTATTTATTTATTACATTGTTTATTTACAAGAATAATTTTATATTTACAACATTCTAAAAACTAATACAATATTTATTATTTAACAATTTATAATGAAATAAATGTGAAAACAATTTTTTATTCATAATTTTATAAACAATTACTAAATTACTAAAATATATGAACCAGCTATAAAGAAAACCTTATTATTTACCATTTTATAAAGTTAGAATCAATTGGTGATGAGCCAATTTTTTGCTAACCATTCCAATAAACAATATAAAAAAATAAATAGTTTAATATTTTTGTTATTAATTCTCAAGATCAAAGAAAATTCACTTTCATCATGTTTAAATTTTATTACAGTTCTAATCATCACTTCACTCCTCAACATTGTTTATTGTTTTAAATAAACATTAGAGGAGTTAAAATGATGTCAATGGAAAAACTGTCCTTTTGACAGAGCATTTTTCAGCAGGTATGAAGGTCTAAATTTACCTGGTCTTTTTTGGGGGGGGGGTTGACATGCAAGCATTACTGTTGCAACTGATTTTATTTGAATGTTATTGTGCATAGTTCACATGATTTAATGTTATCTTTTCTTTCTTTTTTTCTTATCAGTCTGGTTGGACGCCTTTAATGATTGCTGTTTCGGCCGGTCGATCCAAGATTGTCAACAGTCTCATTCATCACTGTGCCCAAGTGAACGCTGTTAACCACAATGGACAATGTTCTCTTCATTATGCTGCCTCAAAAAATAGATACGAGGTCAGAAAGATCTTCTGTTTTTCATTTTTGTTAAGCAGTTTTAATTGATTGATTGCTGTTAATAAATCTGTATATTGCAAATTGGAGGCACGGTGGAGTAATGGATAGTGGCTCGGATTGAGGTATCGGAGAGCCGAGTTCAAATTCCAGTCAGATCTATTACATTCACATGTGCTAATACCCTTGGGAAAGATATGAATCCTCCTCTTCTCCCCCCAGCTATAGGTAAATAACAGGACAGACCAGATTCTATAACCTTGGATGGCAACCGGTCTACCGCAGAAAGAAATGGCAACCGGTCTACCGCAGAAAGAAATGGCAACCTACTGTAGGAAAAAATCTACCTCCTCAGTCATGTATTGAAAGATGCATGATCACCTAAGCGTATATCATGCATGGCACATAACTGACTGATATTGCAAATTCTCTTTATCGCAGCCTGTGTGTGCTTATTTGTGTCAAATAAGAACGAACACACAACTCAAACCTTTATACATTTTATTCAGTATTGGTAAAAAATAGATGTAAACATGACCAGTGGATTACTGGAGGCTTAATAGTGTCCAGTAGGGAACATGAGGGAATGCCCAACTGCTATCTTGAAATCTTTTTTCTTTTTTTCTTTTTTTCTTTTTTCACCCACTCTGTTCTAGATAGTTATATCAAGGGGCATAACTTGGTTCCCATCTAGGTAGCAATTTAACTCTCTTGTTAGGGCGTTCAATCTAACATAACCCCAAAGATATTTTTAAAAGCAACAAATATTTGATTTAATATTTTCAGATATCCATCAGGCTTAAGACTATATATTTTCTTGGGTGGCTAGATAATCTCTGTTGCAGAAGCTTGCTCAAGCACATTTGTGTTTTTTCTATACCCACAGAGCCAACCTTTGATTTATATTTCAGTTATGCTGAGCGAACCTTAATTACAACTTCTGGTGGAGAGAATGCATAATCTGGTGTGATCAGTAGTTGAACAAAGCCAGTATGCGCAAACCTTTGCTCATGATGACTTGTGACTTCATGCTAGCACAATCATTGATAGCTTCAAAACACTTCCATCTACTTCATTTTGCTTAAGGAACTTCGATCAACCCATGGTATAATTTTAAGGCACTTTCCAATAGTGTCACATGTTAGGATCATCCCCCCAGTTCATAATTATCATATAGCCAGCTCCCTGATAAATCATACTGTCACCAAAAGAAATTAGCAACTCTGTTTTGGGACAAAATTTCAGATTGGGCATTTCTTCCCTCTACTCTGATTTCTTAGTATTTATTGTTGTTCTCTTCCCTGTATCCAGTTTGTCGTTCATTCGATGGTCTACTTGCAAGTTACTAATCACTTGCCTGGATGATAAACATACTAGACATACAGACCCCTCAGAATGGAGCACTAACACACCCAGATGTCCCTTCTCGATTCCCTCCAACTACGCTAATATTATGTAAAGTTGCTAATTACCCAATTTCTTGTGGGACAACAAAGAAAGGTCTCTTTTGACGGGACAACACACTCGCCTTCTGTCAAATTGAAGTCCTACATGCCAGACAAAGACAAACTCTCTTTCATCGAGAATAAGGCAAGTCTTGGTCACCATTTTTGCCAATTGAATCTGGTTCTGGTTCACTATGTCTGCTACACATCCATACTGATATTCAAATCCTGGTAACCACTTAGCCATCTGCTTACTATAATTTAATAAACACTGAAAGAAAAAAAAGTGTGAATTGGTGTTTATATATTTTGTCTGCATCATGTACAGATCATCTTTTTTTTTTTTTTTTCCTGAAATATTTGATCTCAACCCGATGACCAGGAAGTGAAGAAAAGCCTAACTTGAGTAGCATTGGCTGCTTGGTCAATGAATAACAAAGGTTTCCTTATAAGGAAATGGTTAACATTGCAATCACCATTAGAGACAAGAACAGATCTCTGGCCGATGACTAAGAAATGAAGAATGGATTAACTTGTGTAACACTGGTTGTTCGGTCAATGAATGTCAAATGTTTCCTTATATGGAAATGGCTAACATTACCATTAAGTGTGAGAAGATCATAAAGATTTTGTAGGTGTGTAGGGAGGGTAGTAACAAATTCCACCATTTCTTTTCCAAAAATCAATTATCTGCCAAAATATTTAAAAATTGAAGAGAATTATGGAAAAGATTATTTTTGGCATTTTAAGAGGGTGGTACAGAAATTTGAGAAGGTCTCACAGATCTTGCCACATTTCTGCATAACCAAATGAAGGTCATGTTTTTAAATTACTTATTCAACTGATTGAAAAATCTGGAAGTAGGCGTTTTTTTTTTTTTTTTTTTTTTTTTTTTTTTTTTAGAATTTACTTTGAGAAATGGTCAAGAAGAATTTTGAAACTGATAAGTACTAATGCATTTGTAGAACTTGAAAGTTCAAACCTAATCAGTTCTATTGAGCAAAAATTATTAAAAACCATGATGAGGAGTAATAATGAGTTGCACTCATGACGCAGGAGATACGCATTGAGAATCATAAAATTTTATTGCAAAAAACATGTTACGGGTTATCCTAAGCCTACAAAATGTTAGCACATTGTATGGTACAAATATGAAATTTTTAGGTCAATAACAAGATATGAAATAAGGAAAAAAAGATTACATTCATGCACATTGTGAAAAATCAAAACCTTTCCTTTCCATTAAAACCTGCACAACATAAATTAACCTTGATGGGTAGAAACAGTCTTTCAAAAGAAAAATAATATTACCCAGTTGGAAATAAATTTTGTTATGAAAATTGGTAAGTTCCTGAACACCCATAAACAAATGAATTAGTATTCAATATTTTTCATTTACTTAAAAAGGGTAGATATTTGAAAAGTTCCTGACTTATCGTGTTGGAACACCAGTTCCTTTAAAATCACCAAAAGTTAAGCAATGTTGAGCCTGGTCAGTACGTAGTTGGGCAACTGCTTGGGAATACCAGGTGCTGTAAGCTTGGATTTGCAGATGGTGTAATGGATAATGTTTCGGAATTGTTAATTGAAGGACCGAGTTCATATTCCATTTGGGTTCATTATATTCATAAATACTTTTCTTTGAGGAAAGGTATGAATCCACCGCTTCTTCCCCCTCCCAGATATGGGTTAATTAGTAAGACTTGTATCATTAAATCATTATCTCCAAAAATAAAATTGCATAAAATATTTAGATTTTGGCATTAAATAACACATAGAGATTGATCTGCGGCTAAACAAAAACAACCAATCAACAACTGAAAAGTTCCAAAGATAGAGACTCAAATAGTAAGAGAAACAATAGTTCACTTGAAAAGGAACCGTGCTGTATCACTGTTGTATTTGGATGAATGGTTTCTTTTGACTTGATATTTAGTAGCTGAAATCACTGGCAATAATTCAAGTTTGAATCCAGAGTGTTCACTCTTCCCACAGGACCAGGAATTTAGGCTGTGAGCAACAATATTATCTGAAGGTAGAAATTTTCAACTCCATCTCATAAGTTTTTCAATTTCTTAAGTAGGCATCATAGAATCCTTATGACGACACCTTTAAAGAAAGTGATTGTCTAGTGGTGATTTCATACTTAATCAGGATATTCCAAGAAAAGCTGAGTGTTGATTGGCCAAAATAATTACAATGTCATTAACCCCCAAACTGCTAGAATGATTTCTGTGGGCATACCACCAAAACCATTGGTCAAGTGGTCAAGCAACTGCTAGCTGATACACCAAGAAAATCATGATGTCATCAAAATTTCTTCAACAGTTGCTATGAGTCACATTTTCAAAACCTGAAAATTCCACCAAGGTGATACAAGTTGAAAGAAATAAAAAATATTTCTTATACTTCATGATCAAATACAGTAGGGTATCACTATTCAAGGTATCGACAACTTCAGCTTCACTGGGACCAATCAGCAAAACCCTTGAGCTTCTCTTAAACTATAACTATTTTGCTTAGCATAATACATCTGTGGCCCTATACTCAACAAGGATTCAACAGGTTTTACATACATACATACATACATACATACATACAAGACTACTTTGCAAAATATATTTCGAATTTGTGTCTGAATTTCTGGGATGAGAACTTACCATTATTTATATCATGTCTTTTCTATAAATACAAGGTGTCCATAAAGTTCGTGTGCACTTTAAAAAATTTATAACTTTATTTGTATTTGCGATAGAAATAATTTGTAAAAAGGATTAGAAAGAAGTAAATCTATATTTTTTAAGGTTTTATTGAAATTTGATTGAAGTTTCCACATGTCCTCCATCATTAGCAATACAAAGGGTAATACGATTTTGTAGTTCACGGAAAACATTTGCCAACTGATTTACAGTAATGCCTGAAATCACATTAGTTATTTTAGCTATATTTAAAACTAGGTACATTAAACTTTATAACATTTTTTTTTACAGATTATTTCTATCGCAAATACAAATAAAGTTTTTAAACTGCACACGAACTTTATGGACACCCTGTATTTTCATGGCAATTGTTCTGATGAGCTTTCCTTCTTGGTAACTCAACAGCATAGATTTAAGTGTACTGCTGGATTGGCTGCTAGATCTCGCTTTTTTATTGTTAAAATAACTAGATGTAGCCATAAGTTCTATCTAATAGTTTCTTTTCTTGCACTTCTCGCCTGTGAAACCCTTTTCCAATTTTTTGCTTCCCTGCCACCTATGATTTTCAAAAATTTAAATGCAATGTCAATTGCCATCTTCCTGAATGCTGTTTTTTTTTATTGTTCTTTCTCCACACTAAAGTCTTCTTATTTTCTTTCACTCCCGGTAACCTCTTATGTCTCACTGCCATTATTTTGTTGCTTGGGGTGGAATGATTAAAAAAAAAAAAAAAAAAAAAAAATGTACAATTTCCCTCATCTTTCTGGTTATGATTGTTTTGGTTGTTGCATCCTACAGTCTTCATCAGGTGCTTGTTTCTCCAGGTAACTTTCAGGAATTTCAAACTGAACCCTTTAATTAATATCCTGGATTAAAACAATGTACCTTTTTATTTAATCAAAGTGGGTAAAACAATCTACCCCTTTAGACTAAAGGGTTCAGTTCAAAATTACCTGGATTAACAAAGCACTAGTTGAAATGTTGTGATAATAATAGCAAAAGATGAGGACAACAGTTCATTTGTAAATAATGCAGATATTACATAATTCTTTCATAACAGCATTTTGAAGATATAAAAAAATATTCTCTACAAAACCACCCAAATTGTGTCATGACATTTTGAGTGGAATTGCTCAGTTAATTAAAAAAAAAGAAAAGAAAAAAAGTTTATGATGACTGAAATGTTTTTATCCAATTCATTTCATTTTTATAGTTGGTTTGCTGTTAAGTTATATATGTTTCTTAGTGTAGGAGTTGTGTCTTCTCTGTCATCAATTGGGCTGCCTGTGTTTAGGGATTTCTTAGGCAATTGCGGGTTTCTTAGCTGATTCTATGTAGATTTTTGTTTTTAAGCTACTTTAACTTTGCACTTGTAGAAACATGCATCGATGCATGGAATTCACTTCAATTTACAGACTTGTAATAATAAATGTTACTGTGTTTCAGGTGTGATACATTGGGGTTGGTCACTTCATGGTACCAGAGATAATATGTGAGGGAGTTGTTTGGTATTTCTTTCTCTATCACTGCACCAAATGTAATGGTCCCTTTTGCTGTTGTCACAGAACCAACAGGACCTAAACATGAATTATGAAAGTAACATTAAGAGGAAACTCTGAGGCATGCCTCATAAATGCGGCAGAAGAGGATAATAGGTGAGGCAGAAATAAGTGAAAGGCAATTAAAGACAGTTTCAAAAAATTCATATACCAAAAATAAATATAATTTCAAAATATAAAATATTATTATAGATTATTTGTAATTGCATACATGAGTGCCAGCATAAATACTTATAAATAATTATTGACCAATTTTATCATTGTGATATTTTTGCATTATATCAAGTATTAAGAATATAGTAACTAGGGTCCACACATTAGAGGAGAGAGTTATCAATGATAATGTTCTGACTTCAAATCCGCGGTTACCTCCCTTTAACCCACTCTCTTTTTTTTTTTTTTTTTTTTTTTTTTTTAAATAATAAATACTTTAATAAAAAGTACATTTAAAAATAAAAATTTTAAAATGTACTTTTTATCACATAACACTTGGTGAGGCATGAACAAATTTTCATTCTGAAAATGCAGCCCAGAGGGGGAAAAGGTTTTGAAACCACGGCAGTAGAGTAAACTGAAATCATTTTCCTCTTTTTGAAACAAAAAACACCAGTTTTGAAGGTGATGACGGCAATGTATAGAATAAATACCTTATCCTATGGTGTTAAATACTGGAAATAGCACCACTTCTCAGCTGCCTTCAGTCAGCAATTAATGGTGACACCATTTGTTCAAGTGGAGACTACCTTCTTGGGCAATCACTGCATAAAGCACTTGAGAATTAAACTAACAGTGTAGAAAACAAAAATTGATCACAAACGCCTGCAGATGCAAAAAATGTCAACATGTTGGTTTCGTTGTTAGTTTTCACCTTTCCAGAAAGAAGCCAGGGTCAGTTGCTCCTGTGAACTTTTAGCCTTGTGTCACAAAAGCCAAGAGTACATTTTTACCCAACTAAATGTACAGGATGAAATATAGGTTCATCATTTTAACCCAGGAACTAAAGCACAAACCAAACATTTGATTTGTATTTTCTTTTTTTTAATGCTTATCAACCCATCACATGTTATGTAAAGCAAAAACATATTTTGGATTATAATAATAATTCTTTCTTTTTTTAATTATTGATTTATATCTTTCTCAGAGGTGTTTACATGTAAATAAATGTAACAAAATTGACTCTCCAAATTCTCATTCCGAACTGCTAGCCATTACATCAACAGCATATCCTCTGCAAACCAAACAAGGGAAGCACAATAAAGGCATGTCCAACTTCCTTCTGTAAGATGCACACTGTCTTCTGGGGCCCAAAATGGTGTGGTACTTCTGGATACCACAATAACTGAGATGTCTTGTTCCTCAATGATGTAGAACTTATAAGTTCATCAAAACCCATCATGCAGTGCACTTCACAAAGGTGTTCAGATCTTGCAAGACCTTTGCACAACTTCCTTGTCAAACAAATGGAAGCATGTTTATGTAACTATGAAATTCCTGCCTGCCATACTTATTCTTGAGACTTGGTACCATTCTATCATGAAGTTATATTTGAGAGATAGGCACTTCCAGGGTGATAGCATGATGACAAGTTGTCTACATTCCTACAGAGTTATACAAGAAAAGTCTTCACAAGTGCACCAGAAGACAAGAGAAATGTATAACTTGGTAGAAGCTGTATGGAGAAGGATTAATCAGTGACAATTTTTGTGTCTCTCTATACGCAATAGATGGGTTGATATAATTTACAACTAATTATCAATCCCTGCTAGGCCATCCAATGTCAAAATATGTTGGTTTTTTTTTTGTTTTTTACTTGAGTTGATAGATAGGATTTATACTTGAGCCCGTAGGCAGACAATTGGTTGGGTTTATACTTGAGCCCATAAGAAAACACTGGTCATGTTTACACCTTAGCCTGTACCTGGTCAGATTTATACTTGTGTTTGCAAGCATCTGCCAAATGGTTGGTTCTTTTTGAGTATGTACCTTTCTGTAGAAGATGCAGTCAGCATATTTTTAGTCTTGCCATCAGGGCAAAACTGGAAATGGGTTAGGCGAAGTCTTTAATGAATACCTCTTGGTATTTATCTCTGATAATGAGATCCTTCTATAAAATTATTTTGCTACTGTTTTGTAAGTGTAAAAGATAAGGAATCTCAATCTTGATGTCTGTGGCAATGGACACACACATACACACACACACCTCAACTTTTCTACCAAATTTGGATCATCATGTATAACAGTTACTTCCCTCTGTCAGTTTTTCTGGCCTGAAAGTATTTGTTGAAATGACCTTTGCATTTTTTTTTATTTAGTTGTAACTTTTGAAAAAAAAAAAATTGATTCATTTTATAATCATTTCCCACCAGTGCTATAAACACTACAAGTCAAATGGAAAATTTCCAGGACTTGTCTCATTGATTAGGTTTAAGTTGTTACAACTTCATTGCATAGTATCACTTGATGATGGCCTGATAACTGTTGGGTGAAAATGTCAAATCTATGTAATGTGAACCGTGACTGTGTTTCTTTTTTTCAGATTACCGAGTGTCTATTGAACAACAACTGTGATCCAGATACAGCTGACTGGATGGGAAGTACACCACTGCATCGAGCTGCATCAAAAGGTCATATCAAAATTGTGCAGTTGTTACTACGGTTTCAAGCGCAAATAGATAGTGCTGATAAGGAAGGCAACACTCCATTGTAAGTATTTACATAGATTGCAGGTGCAGTGTTAATGTCCATCAACACTGAATTGCAGCTCCAATCTCCTTAATAAAAATTTATTCTGTAATATAAAAAAAAAAAAAAAATAATAATAATCTCTTACTATAAAGGTAATTTACATTAACCAGAAAAAAAAGGCTTAGACAGAAGCATCTATCTTTTTAAATTTGGATTTTTAATGTAACTATAACAAAAACATTTTGATTTCATTTTTGCCTTGAAAAAGTCGGAAGGTGAAACGCGTCGGCAAAATGTAAGGTTTTTTTCCAATTGTCATTTGATACCAATCTGTCTTGTCCACAGAATTCATCTGGGAATTTAACTATAAAACACTACGTAACATTTATACAGCTTTATTTTCCCTACTTGGATGTGTGGGTGGTGTAATGAATAGCAGAGCGGAGTTTGAATTCCAATTGTGCTTGTTTCATTCACTTATGTGCAAATACCCTTGGGAAAGGTATAATTTCATGTCTTCTCTCGGCTATGGTTAAATATGACTTTCATCTGGAAAAATCCTTATCTCTAAAAAAAAAATTGTCAATGCAATATTTACTCACAAAAAATAACCCACTAAGGCTTGATAAGTTGTAAAAAAACAAAACAAAAAAACCCTAAAAATAAAACAAATCACCCAATATCGCCTACTTAGTAATGAGATATTCCGTTGTTATGGTAAGAAGATAGATGACACAAAAAGTGAATACCTTATGATTTGAACAGACTCATTTATAAGTAATATTGCTCATATACTGCTTTTTCTTTCTTTTCTTTCATGTTCACTTTTTTGGGATACTTTTATTTTTAATGATATTTAAAAAGTTAAATGTTTTCTTTCATGTCATAATATAGTTAATTTTAAACATAAACATCCCAGGTTGTTTGCAAGGAAAATACAACCTAAAGTAAATACCACCGTCACTTTTTCATTCGATGAGTAAATTACTCTCTCTTACATTTGGACTAATGTCCTTATCGAAACGCTAAATTAACATTTCTGACATTGTGCCCTCTCACCTTTTACAGATGTCTGTTGACCCAAGTAACCTTGAGGGAATTTCAAACTGAACCCTTTATTATACTGTCCATGTCTAGGGATATCTTATCTCTGTTTTATGTTTTAAATACTGTTCAGTTAACATTAGCCCTATTTTCACTAACTCTGTACTACCTGGCCCAGAGATTGAACTCACAATTACTATGCCACTAAATTCATGAACCAATGCTTTAATCCACTAGGCTATTATTGTATCTTATATAAAAGCCAATATCATTTTTGCTTCTTTATTTATTTTCTCTTTTTTGTCACACTAAAGTAAAAAAAAAATGCATAAAATTACAAATATTTTACAAATATATAAAAGCAGATATGTATAATTATGTGAACTATAATATTATTTTAAGTCAGCAATGGCTTAAATAACAGGGCAAATTGCGCTTTCTAGCTACATTGGGCAACCAGTCTAGGAGAAGGACAACTCTGAATTCAAAACAATGTTGCCCTTGCAAAGCACGTACTATTCAGTCATGAAGTGATCTTTCTTTCTTTCTTTTTTTTTAAGATTCTTTAACATCTGTAATAATTTCTGCAAATTTTGAAATATTAAAAAAAAAAAATAAAAAATAAATCACAGATTAGTGCTACAATTCTAATTTTACATGATTATTTCAGCAGCAGTACACTGATGTATCAATCCTTTGCCCCCACACTTGATTTTTGGACCATGGCAGAATTTCTATCTATTCCTATTGCACAGTCAAAAGCATAGAGTGATTGTGAACTCCACAATTGTTTTGATGGCTGAATCAATAATTTTTTGGACTAATTTCTGAGTTATGGTCATATCACATTGAAAGACATTGAAATAAATATGCAAATTAATCAAGAGAATGTTCTACACACACACACACACACACACACGTATATTCTATATCTACGTACACACACACACACACACACATATTTTCTATATCTACGTACACACACACACACACACACACATATATTCTATATCTACGTACACACACACACGTATATTCTATATCTACGTACACACACACACGTATATTCTATATCTACGTACACACACACACGTATTTTCTATATCTACATACACACACACACACACACACACGTATTTTCTATATCTACATACACACACACACACACACATATATTCTATATCTACATACACACACACACACACACGTATATTCTATATCTACGTACACACACACACACACACACACAAGTATATTCTATATCTACGTACACACACACACACACACGTATATTCTATATCTACGTACACACACACACACACACGTATATTCTATATCTACGTACACACACACACACACACACGTATATTCTATATCTACGTACACACACACGCACGTATATTCTATATCTACATACATACACGCACGTATATACTATATATACACACACACACAAACACACACTCATATTCAATATCTATATCTACACATCCACATATATGTATATATACATACACACACACAGGGTGTGATGGGTAAACTGTCACCGTTTTTTATTTTGCACATTCCTATCATTTGTTTTGGATTTTGTTGACTACACTGGATAGTAGGGTCAGTTGGGCACCATCCATGAGAAAAAGAGCACCATTATACAATTCACTCCACCAGAAATTTGGAAACTGCATGCTGTACTGCTTGGCATTTGTACCAGAAACTCCAATATGAATATTTCGGAGTGTTTGGGTGTCAACCTAAGGACAGTGCTGCAGATTTGGAAAGAGTTAAATGAGTCTAATGGTGATTACGAAGGTATTTGGAGTGATCACTAGTGATGGCGACATTATGCCTTCATTCATCTTCCCACAGAGTCTCAGACTCAACATGGAGGCCTACATCAAATGTCTTGAGGAGGTAGTGCTTCCCTGGGTCAAGAGGATGTTTGCCGGAAGACGCTGTGTCTGACAACAGGATTCTGCATCATGTCACACAAGCAGGAGAACCCAGTCATGGTTGTCAGACAATTTCTATGACCACATCACCCCTTACATCTGGCCACCCCCACCCACTGATTATTATGTGTGGGGTGCAGTTGAGCAACTTTTTTATGATATTTTATTGAATAAAGTTACTCTTTAGATTTCAAGTGTGTACCATGCATGGCACATAACTGACTGATATGTTAAAATGAGGTGTCAGTGTTATTTTTATTTTTGCACAATTTAGACAACAATTTATCCATCGCATTTTGTGTGTGAGTGTTTGTGTATTTGGGCAGCAATCCTTCTTTTATACAAGTTTCATTAAAAATGACTGACAAGATACTGCAGTTTCTTATTTAATTTTTCTTGCATTTTCTTTTCTGGACATAATTTTTTTTTTTTTTTTTTTTTTTTACCAAAGATTGAATTTGAATTTAAAATTATATATAGTTATAGATTCAGTCTTTTGTAAAAAAAAAAAAAATAATATTTGCCAAAAGAATGGCTAAATTAAAAGACTGCTCAATATAATTTTCATAAAACAAAAATGTAGGGCAAGTTAAGATATGAAATATATCAGAAAGACTGACCTTCTTGCAACCATGGTTTCTGCCAAGATGGCTTCATCAAGCAGCAAGTCATTGTTTCATGATATATCCTGATCAAAGCAAGCTATTTAATGAAAGTTCAGAAGTTATGGCTGCCTGCAAACATGCAAAAAGATTTCCATTGGCCAATTATGATTCCGGATAGGAGTACTTAGACAAATGGTTGTTATCTTTCTCTCTCCCCTCCTTCTGCTTCTCTATCCCTTTGTCTTTCTGCCTCTTTTCCTCCTTCTCCTACTGCCAGTGCAAGTAGAATTATAAATTGGTCTTTTGAGACAAAACAATGACTTGCTGTCTGACTAAGCCATTTTGCCAGAAACCATGGTTACAAGAAGGTCAGTGTTTGGGATATTCAAAATATATATATATAATGTGTGTGTGTTTTCTAATGTAGTGTATCCCTGTGAAATTCAATGGGTCTAAGACTAAAATTTCCTAATAAATTGTTGTGTTAAACTGCATGGCTACAGACTAAGTTTTTTGTTCTTTTTCTTTCCATCATCCCTCAAAAAAATTAATCATCTCAGATCACTTAAATAGACAAAACAACTTCTTTTTTAATTAACAAATTCAAAACAAATACAGTATTTACACTTAATAACAGTTCAATTAAGAAACTATATTTTTTAAGAATTATGACAGAATAAAGTTTTTAAATTGACAGAACAAGTTTTTTTTTGTTTTTTTTTTGTCTCAATTGAATTGATAAATTTAAAACAAAAACGGTATTTAAAGCAATGATCAGCAAACTTCAATATGTTCAGATGCATCAAATAACTTAAAAAGAAAAAAAAAAATAGAAAGTTTCTGGTAAGTCAACAATGATGTCTCTTTCATGCCACCCACACATCCAATGAAAGAAAGAAAGGACTAGTTAAAAGTATTTGAAAGAATACATGCAATGTATCACTTTTCATGGGAAACTTTAGTTGTGTCCATGGGACTAACAGATGGGAAAGTTACTGTGTCCTTTAAGATTTTTATGTGTTAGGGATGCAGAAGTGTGTGTATATATGTATGTATGTATATATATATATATATATATATATATATATATATATATATATATGTATATTCTATATTTTAACCTAGGCATTTGGCTTGTGAAGAGGAACGTGGAGATGTTGCCCATTTGCTGGTCCAAAATGGTGCTTCTTTATCATTACTGAACAAGGTAAGTTCTTGCAAGGCAAAGCATTAAATTTTTTATTTTTAATTTTAAATTTGATATAGTCATTGTTTTTTCAGGTTCCATTGAATTATTTTTGACCTCTTGCAAAAAAATTTACCTGTGTGTATTGCTACTGGTTACCAAAAGTGCATGATTTTTAATCTCTTAAAAAAAAAAAAAAAATTACCTGTGTATAGTGCAACCTTCTATATTTTTTTTTTTGTGTGTGTGTGTAAAAACACAAAAAAAAAAAACAGGAAAACACGATATATGAGTAAATACAAAAAGATCCAGTTTTCTGAAATTTTATTAACAACTCCCGAATAGCCTTGTCTGTTGGACCTTTCTGATGAAACTGCCTTTCAAATTTATTTCTAATTTCTTTGCATTTCTCACCTTTTATTTTCCATGTTACAGCAAACACTCATTCTCTTATGTTCGTCAACAGTTAAATGGGTCTGAAAAAGAAAAATTACACAAAAATCAGCCAAAACCAATTAACATTTTATAAAAACAAAAACCTGCACTAATGATCCAAATGTTTATGATAATATCATGCTTTTTTTTTTTTCTTTTTTTTTTTTTTTTGAAAAACATTGGATTTTACTAAAATAGTAACTTTTAAGACACCTTGTATATTTACACATTTTTATTTTTTTGTAACAAATTCTTTCTTGATTTTTGTAGGAAGAAAAGAGTCCCTTGGATTTGGCACCTCCCAAACTTGGCCGAAATCTCAAGAATTTATCAGAACGCAGAATTTAATATCTCTGGAAAGGAAATCGCTTTTTGAACAATGAGTATTATCCACATTTATCTGTACCTGAAAATATATATGACTCATTATCTGCTCTTTCTCGTTTGACAAAAGATGATGTCAGCTTTTCCTGCCAAAAGTATTTCCATTTTTGGAATTGTCAGTTTCCGTCTCAAACAGAACTTGGGACCAAAAGTCAAACATCACCTCAAGATTCGGGTTATTAAAATGTTTTATTGCCTTGTTCTACTGTAGTGTTTGTTTTTGTCTGTCCTTTGACCAACCTACTTCAGATTTGTCTGAATTTATTTATTATCCTTCCCTTTGATTTTAGAATAAATCAGGAGATACTTCCTGAAACCAAATCCCTTCAATTATTTGATTTTATTTAATAAATTGCTTCACTCGCAAAAAAAAAAATAAGGAAAAAATATCTTTTAGGAAATCATCTTTGTAGGTTAGCATCATTAGACCTTTTTTTTTTTTTTTTTTTTAATGGATTTAAAAGGAATGCCCCGTTTGTAATACCAACAGTGTCAAATTGATCCCTGAATTTTACAGAGTTATCTGAACTTAGTTTTACTTTTAAAAATGTTGTCCCTTAAAAATGTGCTAATGTCATTGATATCTGATATTTCTTTAACACTTTTGTTAATTTATATAATTTTTAGTTCTTTAACTTAAAACTGTATCATTACTTTAAAGATGTATACATCTGTTTGTTCTGCAATGGAAAAATATCTTTATCTTTGTGTATGAAAATAAAAAAAAATTATTTTACCAAACAACTGCTTGTTAAAAATAGTCTCTTCAAAGAAAAAACATACAAATATGTGTAAAAGGACAATATGAACAAAGACGAGGAAAATTTGACTTGATAAAGTCCATCAGAGGATAAAACATATTGTCTGATACAAGTTTTCCTTTTGTTTTTATTAATGCAAATTCTGTTTATATAGGCAGCAATTGTTCTTTTAAGGCAAATATTATTAAAGGCAACAGACATTTTGTGTTTATTAATTATACTGATCAACTTTTCCAAATTAGGAATAATCCTTCTTGGACAAGGATGAAATTCTGTCAGAAATTGTCCAAAGTTCATTCTGAAAGGAAATTGCAAGAAATATGGTTGAAGCTTTCAACTTTCTTAAGTCATCATCAGGGTAGAAAGAGATAAATGGTGAGTTTCATAGAACTAGTGAGTGTTGTGATGTCAGTGAGGTGTTTGCTTTTTTGTTTTTTGTTTTTTTTATATAGATTTCATGATGTGGGATTTTAGGATAGAATTGTTTTTTATTTATTAATGGTTGTTTTTGTTGCTTGAGTATTACTTCAAGGAACATAAGCCATTTTTTTTGTACTTGATTTTTATTAGTCATTTTCTTTCAAAATGAACTTTGGACAATTTCTGATGGAATTCCCTCCTCATCTGAAAAGGATTATTCATAATTTGGAAAAGTTGATCAGTAAAATTAATCAATACAAAATATCTGTTGGCACATCAAATATTGCTTGGACTTCATTTATATTCCCTATTTGACCCAGATTAAAATAAGTTTCTTTTTATGATTTTCTTAAAAATTCTGATATTCTAATATTTGGTGGGAAATGTGTCTTTGTTTGCTTATTACTTTCTACATTTCCACAAACAGATGACTCGACTATTGCAAGTTGTATAATTTGGAATAGTAGAGTCATCTTAGAACCACCACCTCCAAGACAATCGGAGACGTAAGAAAGAACCATAGGGCCGCCACCTCCAGGGCAATTGGAGATATAATAAAGAAAAATAAATCCAACATCAGTTCAGATGCCAATATTTATCAAATACTTGGAATGTAAAAGCACTTAATCAGCCCATATCTACAAACATGAAGAGTATCTGCATGTAATACACAGGAGCAAAAACAGCTATAACTTTGATTTCTACAAATGTCACCTAATTCTTTACATTGAAAATACTTTCAGGGATTACTAATAACTATATTACCAACTATAAACACTTGTCAAAAATATTGTATTACATCAGCAACCTTTATTGAATCAATTCTTAAAGCATCTAATGTATGTTTATCTAAAACAAACAGTAGTTACATAAAATGTTTCCAAATCAATATGCAAAAAAATGGATA
This sequence comes from Acanthosepion pharaonis, assembly GCA_903632075.3. Taxonomy (NCBI): domain Eukaryota; kingdom Metazoa; phylum Mollusca; class Cephalopoda; order Sepiida; family Sepiidae; genus Acanthosepion; species Acanthosepion pharaonis. The sequence continues at coordinate 112,789 of CAHIKZ030001121.1, read as the reverse complement.
CACACACACACACACACAAATATATGTTATCATCTGAACCCCACATAGACAAACTAGAATTATGATACACTTACATACATAAAGCAATATTTGATTTTTCAGTTAGGCTTGGAATCCATTAATTTCATGGAGCTTCAAATGGATGCATTATCTCTACTTGAATTCAGAACACCATAAATTATACTGTTTCTTTAACAAGTCAAATGCGTGTAAAACATGACTGACCAATGAAAATTAAGCAAAATAAACATACCAATTTCTTCTTTTTCTCTGTATCTCATTCTCTGATGAAGCTTTAATAAAAGTGAAACATGTTATATTGATAAAGGTTTCCTTTGTCCTCTCTCTCTCTCATATATATATATATATATATATATATATATAAATTTATTATAGTACATTTGATATCATGGCCCTCCTCTGAGACATTGAATAGCTGTCTGGTCCACTCCCACCAAAAGGGTTGCTGAACCCTGCTTTAGGACTTCATTGGATTAAAGTTATTATGTTGGTGTGAGTACACATGCACACAAACAACGGATGCTAGGTATTTTAAATATATGTAAAAATAAGTAGATATTATAAAGGACTTCAGACGAATAATGATTTTAACTATGGAATGTGTGTGTAAATCAATGTGAAAAACCACACACACATTTATGAATATATGTTATCCTCTGAACCCCACGTAGACAAATTACAATTATGATACACTTACATACATAAAGCAATATTTGATTTTTCAGTTAGGCTTGGAATCCATTAATTTCATGGAGCTTCAAATGGATGCATTATCTCTACTTGAATTCAGAACACCATAAATTATACTAACTTTACTTTAACAAGTCAAATGCACCTGAAGCCTGATTAGCCAATGCAAAAGATCACAAAAATAAAAAAAATACCTGAATTTCTTCCATATATTATTCTCTGATGAAGCTTTAATAAAAAAGAAACATGTTAGATTGTTAAATGTTTTCTATTTGATCTTTATCCTATCATTCTGTTGGATTCCGATCCATATTTGACCTCTGATCATAATTCATAGAACCATAAATATCCAAATACAAAAGCTTTGTCTATGACAGTACTTTTTAAACTATGGGTTGCAAAGCGAAATGCTGGGATCACAAAAATTAGATTCAAACACTTGAGTTTCAGTTTGTTATTTCACAAACGCTCAATATTTAACATGATGTGTCACATAAACACACGTGGCATTGTTGCGACTATTGCAGTGACAATGTAAATATTTTCAGTGTAGTTTGTTAATACCTGGGGTTGTGAAAAATCTTGTCATGAATGAAAATTTTAAGAAGTGCTGATCTATGAAATGATAATAGGCTCAAATGTTTAACAGATAATGTGCCATTACAACCAGTACTTGGCTACAGACAACTCATCACATTTCAGCAGGGAATATTAAAAAAATAAATAAATAAATAAATATTTGTTGGATGGTTCATTGAATGTTACTGGAACTTCATCCATATTTCCTATTTTTGCGATTGATTGATTTGTTTTTTAAGGTTTATCAACCTCTTCAAGCTTATTTAATGCCATAACATTTTTTTGGATTGTAAGGATTTTTTAGAGAGAATAATTTTCTGATATATGTCTTACTATATAACTCATATCTCAAAGAGAAAGAGATGGATTCATGCCTTTTCCCAGAGATATTTGCACATAAACACATTATATAGCAAACCTGACTGGAATTTGAACTTGCCTCTCCAATTTCACATTTCCAATCTGTTATCCATTACACCACATGCACATCCAAGCTTACAACACCTGTTATTCCCAAGCGGTCATTCATCTAGATACTAACCAGGTTCAACATTGCTTAACTGGTGATCAGATATTTCACCATGATAGGAGTAGATAGGTTTGCCTGACTCCTCCTCTGTCTTTTGAACAGGAGTAGGTGTTTATCCCTTGTTTCCTGTTTAGGAGGGGTTTTTGGTTCCTTCTAAAGTCTTTTCATTCTCTTTTGCACACAGTAATGCCTTGTATTTTAGTGGCATTATTGCTTTGCTTGGGATGAAGTGATTAAAAAAAAATCCCAAAATTACATTCAAGCAAAGACACATGTTCAAGCAGCATGGGAATAACAAGTGATGTTATTGTTGGCGGCCTCTATTAATCCTTGCATTTTGGTGGTATTATGAATAGATTTTTTAAAAAAAAAAAAAAAAAAAAAAAAAGCCATAGGCATCCATGTTTTAATCAGCTCAAAACCAGTTTCTTTTCATGCATTTATTACAAATTTATTGAATTTTAATAATTGTAAAATAGTTGGTTTTATATAACATCAAATTTTTATATATATATATATATATATATATATATATATATATATATATAATCTCATAATCCTCAAGATTATCACGCAAAATTTCATAACTGAATCAAGTAAGCTGTCAGATCCTCATACGCCGAAATCAATGGTGAGAGTCCATTATATATATATATATATATATATATATATATATATATATATGATGAGAGAGAGATCCAGAGAAAGCGAAAAGAATCCACAGTTCTTAGCATTTACTTTTTAAAAAGGTGTTCAATAGAAAAATATTATTATAATAAATTACAATAGAAACATTTTACATTGCTACACAAAAACTTTTCCCCTCCTATTTAACTTTCAAATTAAGTAACAATTTGTTTTCAAATTTCCCAAACAGATCATTTTCATCATGTTATCTGCCATCACCCGAAGAGGAACAATTATAGTTCTGAAACATGAAAGTTTTTGTGTAGTGATGTAAAATGTTTTTATTGTAATCTATTATAATAAAAATATTATAATAGAGAGATAGATATATTTTGCAGTATCAGATCTTTGCATTAAAGTTGAAGCATTTAACTTTAGCTTAATCTGACACAAGGCAACACGTGAATCTGTTATTTCTTGTACAACAATTTGTTAGCATAAGATATGATTTTGAAAATTAAACTAACCTCGCTAATATCTTGAAGTATATGTGCTTTCTTTTGTTTGTTTAGAATTAATGTTAAAGTTCATTAATTTTTTTTCTTTTTTTTTTTATTAGATGATATTAGGTTTGTTTAGTTTTAACTACATTCAAAAACATTATTTGATTCTATTGGCTAGATTTGATTGGTTAATTTAATCAACACTTTTCAGGTGATTTAATGTCAAATATGTGTTTGAAGGACCAAATTCACAATGAATTAATAAAACAAAAAGCAGAGAGAAATCCAGCTTACACTTGACCTGAAAAGATAGGTATACAACAGTTTTACACTAGAATCAAAAAGTTAAAAGGTGATTGGAATTTCAAACCAAACCCTTTATTTCATCCACCAGAGTATATTGCTCTAGTTCCACATAACTGAGACATCTGGAAGAAGCATGGTATCTCCCTTTAACCCAACCCTCCAAGTTTTTTTGTTTTTTTTTTGTTCACCAGGTATTGAACTCGCAACTCTTTGGTTCCAGTCACTGGATCTAACCAATGCTTTTATCTTCTATTTGTGTGTGTATCTGGCTGGCAGTGACTGTTTTTGTTTCTTGTTTGTTTTTTTGTTTTTTGTTTTTTTTTTTGTGTGTGTGTGGCTTTTTTGTTAATTTTTAAATCCCCAAGCAAGGTGATAATTCCACTAAGATACTAGGGGTTACTGAGAGTGAAAAAATGAAAAAAACTTTAGTAAGGAGAAAAGACAATAAAAGAACAGGATTCAGAAAGACGGAATATAATGATTGACATTGCCTTTAAGTTTTTAACAATCAAAGTTGACTGAAAAGCAAAACGTCGGAAGAGAGTTCCAGAAGACAGAAGTTCAAGAGAAGAAACTGTTAGCATAGAACTTACAGTTGCATCTAGTCGTTTCAACTGTAAAATGGTGAGACCTAGCTGCCAATCTAGTACTGTGTTTAAATTTATAAAGTTGAGGTAACAAAGAGGAAATCTCATGAAAACAATGACCATGAAAATATTTCTAGAAGAAAGTACTTATTCTTTTAAGTGAATGGAGTTGCTAGCTCGACATCCAATTGGTTTTGAATTGAATTGTTGGTTGATAAGGCTGGAGACCCCATTCTATTTCATTATTAATACATAGCTGGAGAAGAAGAGATGGATCAATACCTTTTTGTTTTGTTTTTATTTTGTTTTTTTTTAAATACCCTGGAGTATTTGTGTGAAAGTGAATGCAACTCTCTTGGCTGGAATTTGGACTCAGCATGCCAATCCCACTCTCTGGGCCACCAATAAATACTATTCTATGTGCATGCATATATATATATATATATATATATATATATAATGTGTGTGCACATATACAAGGTGTATCAAAATACTTTTACAAACTTTTGGGGCAGATTCCTTACACTAAAACAAGTACAAAGGTCCATATAAACATATATCCGCAAATCCTACCTTTTTGAGTTATTAAATTTAAAGTTTATGGTAGGCGCTGTTAAATGTACAATCAAAAAATTACTTTTACAAACTTCCTCACACCAAATCAAGGTAAAATGTCCATATGAACATATGTTCAAGTGATGTTCAAATGTATGGATGTCCAAATAGAAAAAAAAAGTCTCCAGTGATTAATCTCTTAGCCATTATTGAGTTTTATCAGTCCCACCCCACATTTTTTTAGCACTTCCTTTTAGTTTGATAAATTTTAAAATCAAAATAAAAACTTCCTGGAATTCAATTAAATATTTTATGACATCAAACAGGTAAGAAAATAATTTAAAAAAAAATAAAAGCACTGAATTTACAAGTATCATTTAACTAGTTTTAATTCATTTCTTCTTTTTTTATGCTTTTAATGTATTTAGTAGTAGGCAATTGATTATCATGAGCTAATGATAGTGTCCTGTTTGGTCAAAATTCAGTCCTTTGGTAACCTCTCCTGAGTGATGACATATGGAAGCCATTTGCTGCCCAAACTCCATGGATTCCCTCTTGACCATACTGACAAAATCAAAAGGAATACAGAGCATTGGTGGTGGGGGGGTCAATATGACTGCAGGAATTGCTGAAAGTTTGTCAATGTTGACAACCATCCATTTTCAGGACCCCACTCTAGATTTATTTTATAACCTTTTCTAGGCTATGGGCCAGAGGCCAAAAAAGCGCTTAGATTTTGAGTTCGTGGACATTTTATTCATATGAGAAAATTTCAAGTGTTTCTAGGAGTATTTTTCGTGCTGATTTCAAATCTGAATAAATCTCCAGGCTAAATGTGCGCACTGCTTCAGAAAAGGGGAGATAATACAGGGTGTGTCATTTACGGAAAAAGTCCATTTTCATGGTTTACTTCATGTAAAATGAACTTTAAATAAGTTTTTTAGCACATTTAAGTGTATCAACAAGAAGCTGATATATCTATGCTCTTATATTATGTGTTAATTTATTTAATCAGGAATTTTCAGCAAATAAAATGACTTGCATAAAGCCATAACAATGAAAACGTTACTTTCTATTGTCGTGTGAGTTACTCAAATTCAAATAACCTCGTAAAACATTGCAATGTACATTAATTTGATAAAAAAACATGAAAAACCTTTATATATGTTTCCAAATCTTGTGCCTTCCAAAAATTATAGATGGAAGAGCTGTTTTCAAATACTTCTGGGGATTGGCTTTTCTTCATTTTGGACTGCCATTTACTTTTTGATGTAATTTTGTCACACATACACATTGACTGATATAGAAATCTTAATGTTTAGACTAACTTTGACTATATATATAAAAAATATTGTAATAAGAGTTTTTTTTCAGTTATGTTGAAGTAATCGTTATCAAGTAATACATTTATAAAAGGAATTGAAAAATAATTGATTGTCCTCTAATCCTGCAAGCTCATCTTATCATTCGCCCTCTGAGGAGTCAGAATCTTCTATTTCATTAATCTGCTGCACTTCATTATTTTTTTTAAGTACATTAAAACAATCTATACACTGGCAAAGGTCGGTACAAGGCAATGTTTGACGAACACAAGAACAACGCTTGGAGTTACAGCTGTTCTTCTTACAGTTACACTTTACTAAGTTCATCAAGGTAGAGTTTTAGGAAGGCTGCTCCAATGAACAACGAGTTTTTGATCTTCACATTTCCAGCCATGATTTGTTGCAGAAGGAGCATTAATATTAATGTGAAGACATTGTCGCCAGATTACAGCCTGGTAATTTGCCCTTTCTGCATGTAACCGTAAACTATTTTGGCAAGGTGGTAGAGTATTATCCAATTTTCCAGACATATGAAAAATATTAAAACGAGCAGTATTTACAGAAGAAACATTTCTCTGTCCAAATAGACAGCACACAAATTTTTCTAGTTGCTGGAACAAATCATCTGTCAGGTGCCAGTTGCAGCCTAAAAGTGTGAAAGTTTGAAGAAATTCCTCTGTTTCTTTCATTAACTCAAAGGGTTTTATTTTACCCTTTCCCTTAAAGCAGCTAACAGTATCACAGCCAGTGAATGCATGCAAAGAAAGTAAGGCACTTGAAAGAGCAGGTCCGCATTTCTTTGCAACTGATTTAATAGAAATCAAACAAGATGATCGGTTGGTATTAGTAGCCATATATAAATCACAGCTTAATTCATTTTGATGAGCAAGGCAAGGAAGAAAAACATCCGTATCTGGAGTCTTAATGATAATGGAAGGGAAAGCAGTTGCATGCTTTGCATGAAGCAAAAGAAGGATATTGGCTTCTTCATGGTCAGTTGTTAATTCTGGCAAAGTTTCTGTGATTACTTCATTTGTGTCACTATGAGGACACAGCATGAAACATCTTTGGCTAAATGAAGCAATCACAGTTTTTCCATGAAATTCTTCTGCTGGCAATTTTTTCCAATGCATCAACATAAATAAGATGAGGGATTCTTTATTTTCACCAGACATGAAGAATTTTCGAAATTGTACCGGTGTTTTCTGTTTTTCATTCAGAGCATGTAACAGATGGCATGAGGTAATCAAACAGCGTCTTCTTTCAGAGTCTTTAATACTCCATGTATTGTACTTATCACAGACAAAGTCAACTCTTGATGACATATAAGTTAAAGCAAGCTTGATTACATATCTAAAAACATAAATACTTAGCTCACCAAACCTTGACGGAACATTGTCTGCAAGTTGTTGTATTACTGCCATTCCATCTAATATCAGTACTGCATTTTTTGGAATATTGTTAATTTTCATATCAGGAAACTTTACAAGAAAATAATGAAATAATGCAGCTTTGTTGGTACGCTGCAAAGAACCATCAATGTTACTTAGGCTAGATGGGAACTCTGAAAGGCAATGTGAAAAAATTTCTTCCAGGTCAACTTTTCGGGTTCTTGCTACTATAAGAAGCCTAGTGAGAAGGTCTTTATCTTCTTTCAAGCAATCTACTTCCTTCTTGCTCTTTTGTTGTGAATGCTTTTTCTGAAGATCACTAAAAGTTTTTATCTTCATTGATTTTAATGGTGCATTCAACTCCACATTTTTCAAAATTAGTCGTCGTTGAACAAACTGATTAGAAATATTACAGCCTTGTTCATGTGCTGTCACAATGTCATCTTTAATTTCAGAAGATGCTACTTGGCCAGATGCAATGTTAATTAATTCTTTTTCACAATATGCAAATGGATTTTGAATAGACTCAATTGTCTGCATGACACTCTGAATATCTGCTTCATCCTTTTGATATCAAGAATTACTCAGGTCTTTTTTATTATGGCAGCCCTCTCCTTTTCCAGCCATTTCAGTACAGTTTTTAGAGATTTGAGCACGTTGATTAAAAGATAAAATCCAACAATGAACAGCATTGTCATTATTTGAGAATCCAATCTGCCCACCTCTGGTCTTGCTATCTCTATTCATTGTCTGTTCAATCGTCTGGTTCATTGCCGTCTGACTAAAGGGGTACTGGTTTTGTTGCTGAACTACAAAATCCCCAGCAGCAAGATGCTTTGCTATTGCAGGGTGGGTATCTGGAACAGCAAGCATCTCATAGATATAAACAGGAAGATATCTAGCATAGTTCAAATGGTCATATGCAAAATACCAAGGTACCATTTCTGCTGCTGATTTAAGGTGAAGGGCCTAATCTCCTGTTCGTGTAGCACAAATAAAATTTAAAACCAAATCTGCCATATTCAAGTAACTCATCCAAAATGCAAAAGTTGGAAATTGGCTGCATCTCTCTTGAATAAATAAGGATAGTTTGCTTTCAAACTCTTTAAAATCATTTGATGTGCAGAGATCTTGGAATTGTGTTTTGAGAAAAGCATAATATAAATTTTTAGACAATGCAATAAATTTACCTTTTTCTTCTTCACTTTGTGTTTCAATAAAAGTAGATAGGAGTTTCCTCCTTAAGGCTTCAGACATAATTTTTATGACTCTGACACTTTGATTATAGTTCCTGCCTTTCATGACTCCAAGTAGTAATTCTTGTGCCACTGTTTCAGCTTCAAGTAGGACATCAGCTAGCCCCGAATCTTCAAAACGCTTTCCAATGACACTGAGAAACGACATGCAGGTGTGGAACTCACCAAGTCTGACAACTGTTTTTTGCATATACATGGCATCATTCCAACATACTTGCTGTGCTTTAGCATAAAATGCAAGATCAAATGTTAATACAATCAGTTTCAAGCTCATCAGCAATAGCAAGACTTTTCAAAAATACTGCATTCACAGTACTTAGTTGAGTTGGGTTACCATTGACCACAGGAAAATATCCAATATTGCTTTTTGTTGGTATTTGGTCCTGTAATAAAAGAATATTGAAACCTGTCCAACCTGGAATTGGAGTAGTGTTTTGGTTGTCACTTTCACAGTGCATATTGATCATGGTCATAGCCAAATCAGTAATGCTTGTTTTGGTCTCACAAAATGATTTAAATAAAGCATTTTGAATGCTGTCAATTGAAACTGAAGGTAGGAAAGGGCCTACTCTTTTTGCCACATAAGAGTTATTTCAGTAAAAGAAATAATTTTTTCATTCGTATAATTGACTCAAAATGTATTGCACAAATATTCGGGGAATTCATTTTCTCCGTATTTTAAAATTTTTAATTTTACGGGAGAAAACTACTAGCCTAAGAAACGTCATATTTACTCAATTATTACCTCCCTTACTTGATGTTTATGCTCAGATTTACGGATAAAATATTCAATTTAAAATGCAATTTATAAAAAAATGCGCACTTCTCACCTGGAGAACTTTTTAGATTTAGACTCTACGGCATCGAAACTCCCGAAATCAAGTAAAATTTTATGTCCACGGAATGAAACAAAAATCGACCGTGGCCTATAGCCAAGGATATTTGTATGTAAGTGAATATGATGAACCTTATTCGAATTGGAACTTGGCTCTCCGATTTCCAATTCTGAGCCATTATCCATTACAGCACTCGGATATCCAAGCTTACAGCACCTGGTATACCTATCTAGGTACTGACCAGGCTCAATGTTGCTTAACTTCGGTGATGTACAAGAACCGGTGTTTCAATGTGATATGGACATATCCCCTCCGCCAGCTATGACAACCTTTGGAACATATATAATATATAAACAGTACATACATTTTCAGAAGCTCCGTAAAAAGTTACGTTTATTTTTAACATTTCCCAGTATAAGGGAGACAATTTTAAATGTAGAGTTACTTCCCCTGTAATACAAATAATCTTCGAAATAACAATGTTACTGTGAGGTACACTGTACTTGTTGCTCTGTCATTTCTTATGTTTCGTATCCCATCGAAACGTAGACGATCATGGCTCTCCACATCTTTCTGTGTCTTGTAGCTAGTAAGCATTCTTTTTTATCTCCCAAATCCTGTTCTTCCATCCATTTACTCAAGCTCATCAAGTATGCTTTCCTCTGTCCCTCTTTCCTTCAATCTGTTTTCTTGTGACTATCAGATTTTTCAAACCCTCATTACATGCCTCAGAAATTTCACCTGCCTCTTCCTGATGTTACGTAGAAGTTTCTTTTTTGTTTCCATTTTCTCTAAAACCTCGTCATTGCTCACATATTTAGACCATAGTAATCCTCAGCATCTTTCTGAGGAGAACCACATTTCTGTTGCTTCAAGTCTCTTCTTCATCTTTGAGGAGATTGTCCGGCATTCGCTGCTATATAGTAATCTTAAAAATTTTAAACATTCTAATATTTTACTGAATTTTAGGTACTTTGGTTTTCTTATTTATGAAGACACTTGTTAAGGAGATGTTAGAAAATTACCAATAAATTTAAAATTTACTATAGTTACCACACTTGTTTTTTGATAATTTATTTGCATGTTTATAAACACACAAAATATCAAAATTCTTTTTTAAAATACTGGGGATTGCTGAATTATAGTAAGCTTTTTCATTTATGATTAGTAAATATAGTTTTTACTTAATACAAGATTTTAAGGTTTAAAACTTTATAAATTATTATAATTTTTTTTTTTTTTAAAATGAAAACAATTCTTGTAAAAATTTATTATTCACCGAATAAAAAATAATTTTTTTAAAGATAATAATGTTCATAATATATCTTATTTATAAAAAAAAAAAAAAGCAATTAAAAGCCTTTCTAATTAAATAATGTTTTAGTTTTATTGAATTTTTTATTTTACAATTCCGAGTATATTTTTGGTAACTGGGGACACTGTTTAACCAAACATTTGATGATTTAAATTCTCCAAGGACTTGTCCTTATAACTAATATAAACATTAAGTGCTACAAAAATGAATTTCTCAAAACAAATGAAACAAGGGAGTAACAAATGTAAAAGAAATAACAAAATTTTCTGCTTTTTTTTTTTTTAAAAAAAAACCTTTAATTTGTGAATAAGTCCTGAAATTCCCACAATTATCTGATTTTTGCAAAAATTTCCAAATCAATATTTCACTGCAAAAAGATGCCCAAAATTCGCATATTATGGTTTCCCTTTCCTCTTACTTAATAATAACATAAACATTTTGACGATAAAACTTTGTTTCATTAAGTTTTGAGTATTTTTTCATCATGTATGCTCAAGTTTTATTAGATATTTGGATCTTAGGTATCACCACTAATTCGCCAAAAAAGAGCATGCCATGATGAAAAAAGGCCCCAAACTTGACATTTTTCATCATAGTATGATCTTTTTTAGCCACTACCCCACATATACACAGGTACACACTGTTGTGGCATTGTCCCAGAGTGTCCCAAATAAAGAAATAAAACAAACTTTTGTTAAGAGGAGATGAGAATTTTCTTTTCTTTTTCTTATCTGGTTGAAAGCTTTTTGTCTAATGATGTGCTTTTAATTTGACCAATTGTAAACATTGTTTTCATGACATCATCAATTTATAAGTTCTGAAAACTACAAATGAGGAAAAAAATGAGAGGAAAAAAAAATCACTTCATAAGATTCATAAAGGTTTTTTTTAAATAAATTGCTGGAAAGAAAGGTTTTTTTTTCTTAAAAGAGTTCATTTTTTTTTACTATTACACCCATTTCCCTTTAGAGGTGAAATCTATGTTTTTATGGTTTTTGTTTGACATGTTTTGATGTATTTTAGTTAAACACTACCCAGGAGTTCTTGTGCGAGAAAACCACAGACATGATATCTTGGTCTTTTTCTGAGACTGAGTTGATAGTTTGGTGATGTGGGGGTCAGTCTACATGAATTTTAGGTGGAAAATAAAATCTTAGAATCATGTCCACAAATACAAACCAAAATTATAAACAACGTGAAAAAATGATTTTCACAGAAAAGGAAGAAACCAAGCTAAATATGAGAGTAATATTTATAGTCAGAAACATATATTTACATATTAAAAATCTGTTAAAAATTTGTTGTGGCCATGAAGAGACCAATAGTTTGATTGTTTGAAGTGATTTGTCACAAGTTTCAGAGTGTTTTTGTTGCAAGTGAGAAAATCAAGTGGTATGGTACACCAATATATGTGTGTGTGAAGCACACACTAATGGAAATCGGGTGACTTCTTATGGATTGCATGTGATAGCAGTAATTTTAAGCACAGTGAACAAAGAGAGCGGAGACAGGACTTACTTTTGTTACAGCTTTGTATGTTTTTCAGTGTAGAAAAATCATCACTGACTGATGCATTGTCATGGTAATGTGTCAAGGCTGGACCTTGTTTGCTGGCTGTTCTTTGCTGACCCTCTTTCACTGACTGTTCCTGTCTGTACCTGGCGAGCCGTTTTTATCACTATGGATTGGCTCTGAATCACTGAGTTTTGTGCAGGTATGTACTCAATAATCTGAGCCCCGACCCACTTCCAGGTCATTTGGAGTTCAACCATGTGGATGTTGGAGAAAGCATATCACATGACTTGTCCTATCCAATCAGGTTCCAGAAACCACTTATTTAATTTGGAGCTCTGTTTGTACAGAATTGTAAAAAATTTTTATAATGAAGAAAATGGCGACTTACCTCATCAAACCAAGCGACAGCGTGTCACGTGTATTCTACGATGGAAAATGTGACAAAAAAGAAAATTACTTACCCAAAAAAAGGGCACATATTCTGCATGACATGCTGAAGATGGAATATTTAAATTAAAAAACAAGTCCATCCCTATAAAAGTATTTTGATATGCAAAAATTGAGTGTCCTCTCCCAGCTGTTGATGAATAGAAAAAATGCTCAGCCAATAAAAGCAGTTGGTGTTCTTGAATCAGCAGGAAATTCTGTTATTTTGGTTAACACATTTGTTGGAGAGTGAGTTATTTTTCTGACTGGTTGCGTGCATTGTGAGATAGTACCTGCAAATCGAGTTTTCAGCATTTCTTTCTGTCCCCGATGTTCGAGTCTGAACTTAGTGATTTATTCTCTGCATTGTGGAAGTAATCTGCAACAAATATAGCCTTTGCAATCCCAGATCACTTATAGTTTTTATATGTACTGAATTTAGTAAGATTTATTTGTAGTTATCTCTTAACTGTTTGTGCTTCACTTATTGGTCGTAAAATATAGGAGTTTATATCCTATAGTAGTATTGAACGAGTGAGTAAAAATTGCTGAGAAACATTTCTGAGAAATCTGGGGTTTTTTGTTGTTTTTTTTGTGTGTGTGTTTTGAATGAATCTGACCTTTTAAAACCTTCGTAAATTACTTGTTTTTTGTGGTTCCCCCAGCCAAGAACTCCCATTTATCACCTGGGTTTCCACATACTGATGCCTGGAGTTAGGGAGGATAACTAAAAAACAAGTCATTTCTGATGCTTTTGAAGATTAGATTTGTTCAAAACACATCAAAGACTATAAGAAAAGCAAAAAATCTCACCTCTGAAGGGAGACTGGTATAATAGTAAAAAAAAAATACCATTAAAAAAATATGTCAGTCAGTTACATGCCATGCGCAATACATACTTAGGCGATCATTTATCTTTCTGCGGTAGACCAGTTGCCATCCAAGGCTATAGAACCCAGTCTGTCCTGCTATTTACCCATGGATAGGAGGAGAAGAGGAGGATTCATACCTTTCCCAAGGGTATTAATATGTAAGTGAATGTAACAGATTTGAGTGGAATTCGAACTCAGCTCTCCGATTCCTCAATCCGAGCCACTATCCAATATTCCACCGTGCATCCCTATGTGGTCATTGTAAAAAGTAACTTTTCAAACTGGCAGTATCTGTCTATATTTCTGAGATGAGGTATTATGTATGCTATTTACATTATTCAGATTATTGTCCTCATCTTTGTTGCCATATTTATTACAACGTTTCGGCCTTTGTACACCCTGGCCTTCTTCAGGTGGTTGGAATGTCGAATTGAACCCTTTATTTCACTCACTGGGGTAGACTGTTCTGGTTCCATGTGCCATGTTTTAATGGATGTCAGTTATCAGTTATCTCCTGTTAATTCCCCTCTCCAAGTTCTCCACTGCCTTAACCGGGTATCAAACTTTGGGTCCTGTCACTAGATCTAACCAATGCTTTTATCCACAGGAGATAACTGACATCCATTAAAACATGGCACATGGAACTAGAATAGTCTACCCCAGTGAGCGAAATAAAAGGTTCAGTTTGACATTCCAACCCCCTGAAGAAGGCTGGAGTGTACAACGGCCGAAACGTTGTAATAAATATGGCGACAAAATAAGGACGATAGTCCAAATAATGTAAATAGTGTAGCAAATATCAATCCTTACATTTTTTTCCACTGTGTCACATCAAATATAATTTAAGCTTGACTCCTGCTTTACAGGCAGTCCTGAGGAAAATGACTTGAATAAATGTAAAGCAGTTGAGTAAATGGAATTGACAAACACATTTATAGTGCTGATAATTATGTTGGCGAAAAATGAACTCAAAGAAAACCTAAAATAAAAAATAGCAACTAATCATTTAAATTAGATAACCTCGTTTATTACTACATTAGACCTACCTTCTACCAATTTAATTCTACCTAACTATAATTAAATTAACAGTAGATAAAACTGTAGCAATAATTCAATTATATTAACCCGATTGTTCAATAAGGCTTGAGTTGTACTTGATAAAATATTGTGATGAGATTACATTCACTATTTTAGTTATTTAGGATTATTCCATTTTTAGTCAACTGATTTATTCAAATCGTCATCTACCTCCATTGGGCCTGGTAAATGGTAGTCAAGCCATAAATTTGTTGCATCATGTCAACTTGATATGAAACAAGACATTAGACAGATAACAGCTGTTGCCTAATGGGGGTAGGTAAATAAATTATGAAGTTGAATTTAAAAAGTATAAAATACAAACATTGTAGGAAAAAGAATTAAGAAAAATTTAAAGTACCTTCTCATGAAACAAGTCAAAGCCAAGTGTTTTATCTTCAAATGTTTATTGTTTTAAGTTATTTTTAATTCAGTTGGTTCAATAATGGGATCTTGTCATTCAGTTAATAGCAGTAATGATGGATCTCTCTTCCGATCTAGCACAAACTATACAGGTAAAAACTAGCTAGTTACATTCAATGCCTCAAAAACCAAACCAGTTACATTCCATCATTGCTGATTGGACCCCAAACTACCACCCTTCATGATTAACGGATGTCCCCTCAGAGACATCATGCCTTGAAAGACTATTGGACCTTAAACTCACACCTGGCCTCAAGTGGAACCTATACATATGATCCATTACTAAAGATGCAGGTAAAATGGTTGGTTCCTTGTACTGCTCCATGCTATCCTCTAACTTTACGAGAGCCAGATCAGGCCAAAAATGGAGAAATGTTGCCATATTTGGGTGGAAGCTGCCCATACCTTACTTACTCTGTCCATGGTATTATTAGTGTTGTGAGTGGTATATTGGCCTGCAAACATATTGTTTGATGGAAGACAACAACAAACAAAACTTGAGTAAAAAATATATTGCTAAGTTTATTGTCATTAAAGAAAATACATTGACAATATATGATGACAGTGAAAGATCTCTTCATATTCATGTAAAATGTGAGAAGAGCATTGTCCTAAAAAGGACATTTTTTGTAGTTGGTGAAGAGTGTTGCCTGAGAAGGAGAGTTTTTGTAGTGTGATGAAGAGCAATGTCCTGAAAAGGACAGGTTTTGTAGTTGGTGAAGAGTATTGTCCTGAAAAGGACAGTTTTTGTAGTGCGATGAAGAGTGTTGTCTTGAAAAGACAGTTTTGTGGTTGGTGAAGAGCATTGTCCTGAAAAGGACAGTTTTTGTAGAGCGATGAAGAGTGTTGTCCTGAAAAGACAGTTTTGTGGTTGGTGAAGAGCATTGTCCTGAAAAGGACAGTTTTTGTAGTGCGATGAAGAGTGTTGTCCTGAAAAGACAGTTTTGTGGTTGGTGAAGAGCATTGTCCTGAAAAGGACAGTTTTTGTAGTGCGATGAAGAGTGTTGTCCTGAAAAGACAGTTTTGTGGTTGGTGAAGAGCATTGTCCTGAAAAGGACAGTTTTATTGCATATTGTTTCTGGTGAGAGCTGCTGCTGGAACAGATACTACACTTTGATCTCAAACATCTTGTCTCAGGGTGGCATGTTTTGTTTGTTTTTTTCCCTCTTGCTTTCAAATGTAGTTGCACGTAGATAAAGAAAACTGCCATTGGGGTGTGTTCGCTTCCTTGGTCCTCTTGACTTTTGAACTCTCTTGCACATACACAGATGTATCCATCACACATGTTTATTTCACACATACACACACAAGCAAACACATTCTTATTGCTAATTTCAATGTCTTTTCCTTTCATTTCAATTGTGTACACATGCAATTACTTCTGTTATGATATATATAACTGCCATTTGTTTTAAATTCCATGTTTTATCTCTCTTATTTTTACTTGGACTCACATGAGTCCACCAATAATGTTTACAGGACAAATGTTTCAGGAGTCCATAAATATTTACTATACAGCATACACAAACTTATATCAAAGTATTGATTCCCACAACAAAGTCGTGATTTATATTTACCCAAACATCACAGAATCCTGCAACAGACCCAAAGATGGAAATAGGCATTGCAGGTATTTTTTAGGTGTGGCACTTCAGTTAGAGGAATTATCTGAATATTACAGTAAAATCAACATTTAGAATCTTTGAATGTAATCACTAAATTGAATAGGAGAAAAGAAGGCATGAGAGAGAGAGGCTTATCAATTTATCTCTCTCAATGTGTTCTTACCGAGCTGGTGGGAAAGAGAGAAGGGTTGAGAGAGAGGGGAGAGTATCAATTTATCTATCTTGGTGTACATTAACATTAGCATCCTTCTGTAGAACTACATCTGCATTGCCTGAAATCTCCTCTTTATCTGTTAGAAAATTGTCCTGCATTCACTGCCATATCAGAGGATTGTTACATAGCAGTTCAATAATCTTTCCTTTGTTTCTAATGAATTGTTTCTGGGTTTGTTTGTTTTTTGTTTTTTTGTTTTTGTTTTTTTAATACTTTGCTCAGCTTTTGGATAGCAACTTTCAATAGTCCAATACACCTTCAGATTTCAATGTCATATTTTCCACCATCTGTTATAACACTTCCCAAATTTCCATACTTGGTTGATTCTGATATCTCTAATTCTTACCTCGCATCTTGAGCAACCCACCCATCACCTCTCGTTAACAACCATACATTCTGTCTTCTTACAATTTCTTTTTGCTTTCCTTTTTTTGTCTGGGAGGTCAGACAGTTTTCTTTCTATGTCTGCCATCAACATAGTATCATCTGTATGGCTTATGTTGTTAAGATTATATCCACTAATAATAAATCATTGTAGTGGTATTGACGGAATAAATCAACCCACACATTTTTTTACTTTATGAATGTGCAAGAAAATAAAAAGCAAACAAGAGAAAAAATACAAGAAAATAACTTTTCTTAACAGGTATAATATTTATATTTATAAATGACAACAGTTTTACAATAAGAATAATATGAGTTACTTCCCTTTGACTGGGCTAATGTTTTTACTAAAAATCATTTTTTTATCCGAGCTCACAAAAGCTGAATTAACTTGTCGTTCAAAATGTTCACTGAAAGAGAATCTTATAAAGTTGAAAATATGTTAATAAACTTTTAGCTTTAAAGAAGTTGGAGAAGTGAATGTTCCGTTTGTTTTCGTTGCTCGTAGTTGAATGTTCGTAATTGTTTGTACTTTTTTGTCTGATTCAATAACGTAATTGAATAAGTTTTACAAAATTGTAGAAGTTGGTGAGTGAGATGTTTCGTTGAAATTGTAGTTTGAATTTCAGTGAAGTTATTTCATGTTAAAGAACTTTAGGTTCCAACTTTGTACTTCGCTGCAGTAATGATTCAAGCGTCGTGAAGTCGTTTAGCAAATTTGGTCGTCGTAAATTCTCATTATTTATTGTACTATGTACAAATGTGGCACAAGGCCGAAAAGGGGGCTGGGGAAAAGGACGGTCATCACTTGTCTTAAAATAAAACTTAGCTAGCCACAATCACTGACCCTATCATACTAAACAATATTCCTATCGCCAAAACAACACATTCATTCATGATTTATCCATACCTTTCTTACTACATCCACCAAAATGCCTCTTTGACTCAATGAAAAACCTAAATACACCCCTTATGTACAAATATTGTCTGTGGGGGAGGGGGGCATAAAAATAACAACTTTTAAAAAATCCCCAATGAGTATACAATATGTCGAAATATATTTACAAGAAACTAAACAAAATTAGTGTTAGTATTAAAACCCCCCACAAACTTTGAATGTGGCAGAAATATCAGTTAACCGGACGAAATCGATGCGAGACTATAAGAATAAGGACACATTCAAACCGTCAAGCACTCACACAAGCACTCACTCATCCATACACAACAACAAATACGAAAGCACACGCACGAAACGAAAGGCGCCCCGCATCCACCAGAGAACTGACATCACTGACCACCTAAACGAGGGAGGGGACGGGGAGTTAAACTAAAGGAAAAAAAAAAAGGTGGGGACAGAAATAAAAGGGGACCAATGAGCAAACACACTCTAGCTAAGTTTATCAGAACAGGAAAGAAAAACTAAACGAAAAATATAAAAATCCTACTCTAACCTAAATTTTGGGAAGGGTTGCCCATGTTCAACCCAGGAAAACAATATCCTGATGCCTAACCGACATCAAAATGCCACTCCAAGTCAGCCCCTTTACACGGCACAAACGCGCAAGATTCACCCACCTTTGCTGAATTCTGATGAGGTGAGCCGCCGCCTTTCCGTCCTAATCTTGACTTTAAGCTGATGCTTAAAGTACAAGATCAGTTGGGAAGAGGTGAACTTCTCGTCCTCATGGAATCCCTTCTGACGCGTCGTCCAAATCACGACTCTCATAACCCCTAGTAAGCAACAGAACACATAGTGTTCAGCCTTCGTCAATTGCGGCACCACATTGCTACAAACAGAGCTAGCTTCAAGGACAACAAACTTTCCCTGCAACATGCGAACCATGAGGCCTTCAACAAACTTGCACAACGGCACTACCGCCTTGCACCGAAAAAAGGCGTGACCAATGGTCTCGACTTCCCCAGCACAGTTGGATATTTCTCCAAGCCTGCTGCACAGAGTCTCTTGCCGACCCAGAGGGCTTCACGAATCACCAGCCAGGTGAGTGATGCCTCATCGTTATTGAGGCATTTCAACCCAGGCGCCCAAGGCCATATCGAGCGAGCCTCCTGCTTCGTAAGACCGAGCTCGCCAATTAGATCATCTTGTGCGCCCCCCCCAACTAATACTTGATACAATGCCTTACGAGACAACGCCTGGGCGTTGGAGAGGCCATCCGTAGCCCGCAAGAGGAGCTTCAGAGCGCGACGACATTCACGATAGAAGGAGCACTCGGCACGTGGTGTACGGCTGGCCTCCTCTTCGCACGAGTGCACACTTCTCAGGGACGGGAAATGTTTCTGGACGTCTTCTTTCCAAAAGGCACCCTCCGCATCCGACCCGCGACACATTCGGTCTAGAAAGGTGATGCGAAGCATATATTGACGAATCTCAATGCTAGGCATACCCAGACCGCCCTCCGAGGGATGAAGGCAACAGACCTCGCGAGATACCATATGGGCCTTGCCTCTCCACAAGAAAGAGAACAAGGCCTTGACTAATGACATTAGTCGGGTATACGGGAGTGGAAGCACAGAGAGTCGGTACAGGAGAATTGGATATATGTGTGAACCACATACTTCCGCCCTTCCTTCAGGAAAAGTCTCCTCCGAGACCACAGATTAACCACGACCTCGGCCTTCCCTTGTACCTCCGACCAATTCATTTCCAACTGGAGATCAGGACCGAACCAGACGCCGAGTAACTTGATCGGCCCATCCGTCCAGAGGAAAGGTCCTGGAAGAGAAACTCCCTTCCACGCACCCAACCGCAAGCCCACAGACT
This sequence comes from Acanthosepion pharaonis, assembly GCA_903632075.3. NCBI lineage: Eukaryota > Metazoa > Mollusca > Cephalopoda > Sepiida > Sepiidae > Acanthosepion > Acanthosepion pharaonis. The sequence goes on along the minus strand of CAHIKZ030001121.1, from coordinate 92,954 downwards.
TATCACGGTTGATCTTGGCCCCTGTCACCATCTCATACCCACAGATCTCCTTGCTGACTTCGTTAATCACGGCTCTGCTCGACACAAGAGCCGAAACGTCGTCAGCATAGACTGAATACCTGGCCGAGGTGGAAGCACCAGGCAGCGAAATTCCGCGCAGGACCGGATTCGCCTTTAACTTGCGAAGGAAAGGTTCCAACGCAAGAACGTAAAGCATAGGCGAGCGGACAACCTTGACGAATGGAGCGAGACAATACGAAAGGCTTCGATCTTACCCCATTCACTTCCACCAGCGCACCGGGGGTCGCATAAAGAGTCGGATCCAGGAGCGAAAGTCGGCTCCGAAACCGGCCGCCGAAAGGACAGCCTCCAGAAATCGATGGTCAACCCTATCGAAGGCCTTGGACTGATCCAAATTGATCAGCGCGGCTTCACTGTCGACTTGTTCTAAGATCAAGCGTACCATGTGAAGGTTATCCTGAATAGTCCTGCCCTTCACAGCACAAGTCTGTTCGGGGCCAATCAGACGAGACAGGACAAGCTGCAGACGGTTGGCTAAGATCTTCGCCAAAATCTTTAAGTCCGTATTTAACATCGTTAAAGGGCGAAAGTTCCCTAACCCATCCCCACCGTCCTTGTCCTTACGCAGCAACTTGATCACACCCCCTGGTGAAGCGTTGAGGTAAAGACCCCTGCTTCATCCAGTGGTTGAAAATCAGCTGCAGCAAAGGAACAAAAACGGGCGACAGCCTCAAAGCGACGTAGGGAAGACCATCTAGTCCCGGAGACTTATCCAGGCCAACCTGCTTCAGCGCTTCCCAGATTTCCGACTCTGTTATGGGACCCTCGCACCTAGCCGCTTCAGCTGCCTCAAGGCAGGGAAAGTCAGCTAAATAGGCGTCGAACTGAGCAGAGCTCAGACCAGGCCCCTGGTGAAAAGATCCTGAAAGTAATCCCGAAATGCCTCGCATATGCCCGCGTTTGTAGTCACGGTCCGCTTATCCGGCAATGTGACGCCCGCTATATGTCGCTTAGACGCGTTCCTATTCTCCTCTGCACGCAGTTCAGCGGCCATGTTCGTCGCCTCAGAAGACATTCTTTTTTTCAGCCCTAACTACCAGAGCTTGATCCCTCTTGATAAGCAAGGAGGCCAACTCTGCCTTAGCTACAACTATGTCCCCACTAACACGGGATTTCACGGCCCGATCAACTTTTTCTTCTAAAGCCGTTTGCGCCGCTAATCTATCTAGATTGAGTCGACGACTAAAATCGGCAGCAAACGTTCTAATTTTGGATTTTAATTTGCCCCACCAGGCGTTTCCCACAACCGCCCCCGTCAATTCCCTCTGAATGATTAGTAGCAGCTGGTCCCGGAAACCCTGCTCACCAAATAGTGAACAGTTAAATTTCCAGTAACCAGCTAGTCTAGCCCTAGGCTTATCTAAGTTTACACGGACCCGGACAAGCCTATGATCCGTATAAACTATATAGTGGAAGCTTGGACACCCTAAGAGCCCTACATCGACTCTCCTAACTAAGACTCGGACCAGGTAGCTCGCAATCGAGCCAGGAGCCGAGTTGCCACTATTAGTCCAAGTCCATGCTACCTCCCGAGGGTGTTCATTCCGGTACTTATCGACGAGACCAAACTCATCGATAAAGCCCCGAAATGGTTTCACGTCCGGGTTGTTAGTACCTTGACTTTGCCCTATACGATCTATATCGGGGTCAAGGACGGCATTCCAATCCCCCGCTAAAACTACCCGACGAGACGTCGTCAAGTACGGCGCGATCTGCCGAAACAAAGCAGGCCGCTCGGCATGGATATTGGGCGCATAAACCCCAATGAGACGTAGAGCCTTATCCTTTATGGTAACATCCAGTACGCAAAGCCTGCCCGCCGGATCCGCGAAGACAAGGGTACATGCAGCCTTCAAAGACCTGCTCACTAGCCAAGAGACACCCCTCGAACGACCATCAAAACATGCTGAATAAAGGGCGAATCCCCTAGACAGAATGTTCTCACAGTCATGAGAAGAAAACCGGGTCTCTTGCACACAACACACATCCACCCCGAGGCGCTGAAGGTCACGAGAGAACCTCACCCTGCGAGACTCGGACCTCAGGCCCCGGACATTTACGCTAGCTAACCAGAGAGCCATAGTGAAGCCTGATTAGGGTTGAACTACTGGTTTGAACATGGACAGGGTAAGGATACCGACCGCCTCTCCCATAGACCCATGGCCCATCTCAGTCTTGATGGTGCCGTCTTGGGAGATACCGCCGATATCCCAGGGGAAGGTCAATTTAAGTGCTCTATATAGGGAGGGGTGAACTAAAACGGGGACCCTCCCTGCACAGAACTGTTTTAAATTTTTCAAATGATCATTTTCAGTTATAGCAATAGGTAAAGCCATCTTATAAGCATTGATGGCTTCGTCAACCATGGCCCAAAACTGTTTAGCAGCAGGTCCTGATCTTATTACTGTCAGGACTCTCTGAGCATTAGGGAAGTTTTGCGGAACCTCTATATCCAGGTCCGCAAACTGCTTGATGGAGAGCAAGTATTTCAGGTCCTTTAACCTGTTTCCATAATCCCGGGCTCTCTCGGCCTGGGCTGGGGAAATATGGCACACCTCCTCTCCAGTGTTGAAAATTAGTCTTTTCTTTTTTTCTTTTTGCTCTCGGGTGGGGCTTCTTTGACGCTTGGAAGCGGGAGGTGGCATATCGGGTTTTTTTACGGGTGATTGACTGGGGGTACAAAGGGGAGTGGATTTTTGCTTAACGGGGGAGGGAGTGGGTGTATGGAGAGGGGTATAGAAAGACCTATGTCTATAGGGGCTGGGATCTCTACTGAGGGGTGAGGATTTGGATGGCGATATAACAGGGGAAGGTTGTTTCTTCGGTGAAGGGGTGGGCCGAGCAGAGGACGTTGAAGGGATAGGGTCTTTTCTTTTAGCATCTAATTGCTTCTTCAACTCCTTAATTTTTTCCGTCTTTTCATATCCCGGGTCAAATTTCTTTTGCTTTTCTTGGAGTGTCAGTTCAGAGGCCGGGGCATCGCCCTTAACGTTGCTAGAGGGAGTGGGGCTGTAAGTGCCTTTCTTCCTTGGGGCTTCAGGGGACTGAGGACCCGCTGTCCGGCGCTTCCCTCTGGCCTTACCAGCAACCAGCCATTCCCCCTCCCCCTTCTCCACAACTGCACTGGCAGCGGGCGGAGGCTCTTTGGGGAATGTGGCTTTTGATGACACGCCAACCGGAGGATTAACCGATCCGGTCCCGGAGGCTGGTACGCCCATTACAGGCGAGGCGGAATCTACAGACGCGGTCAGAGGGGGATCTTGAACAACTGGAGCTTGACTTCCAGAGGCCTTCTTCTCTGGGCAGGAGGAGGAGAGACGACCAGTCACTCCACACCTCCAGCATACCGGTCTTCGACCCGTCACAATGACCGGTAACTTCAAGCTACCAACATCCAGACAGTTGGGGATGGAGCGGAAGGCTTTCTCGTCCAGCATGATGTCAAAGCTCCACCCCCGCCAAGCTATCACAGGAAGCTCCCAGAATTTCGCCATACTGGGAGAAGAACGCGGCGAGATGTTCCCCCCCGATAACCTGAGGAGGGACCTCGTATACTGTTATACTGGTCCTTCGTCGGCCTTCGTACTCCGTCCGCAGTATCAATTCTTTATTTATTAGCTCGCGGCTAACCGCGGCGACGCAGTCTTCCGATGTGGGCAACAGTACGTCCCACATGAAAAATTTAGCTCCCTTAACTATTCTAAGGGGCTTAAACCCGAAGGATTCTAGTGCTTTCAACACTGTGTTTTTCGTCAAGCGACAAATTTTGCGCGTACGCTTGTCCATGACGAAAACTGACACTATTCTTTTTTCAATTTTCTTTAATTCTTGGGGGTCTTCCAAGAGTCCACCTACAACAAGGTGGGCGTAACTCTTGGCACGCTCCAAGAACTCCGCTAAATTGATTACGCACTTTGGTGGGGACGACCAACAAGAGGGCGATTCCCCGGCCCCAGGCTTATCTTGCGGTTCATTTCTGGTTTCTTTAACTTTTTCAGAATTTTGGCCATTATCGGCCTCCGTAGGTCTTTCTTTTTCCTTGTTATTGCCATTATTGGCTTCCATAGTATTAATTTTTTCATTTACTTTTTTTTTCCCAGCGGTTTCAACGTCGCTAGGGGAAGTGGTCTCAAGAGCAGGAAATTCATTTTGATTGTCTTTGTCCGGGGGGTCTTTTTTGGTAGGGTTGAATAGATGCTTACGTATCGCCTTTCTATAATCTGATAAATTTGGCTTCTTTTTAATTGCTAAAAAGGAAGGTGTTTTTTTTTCCATTTTTTAAAAATATTAAGACGGAAGGGTAGGGGTAAATACGGGTGGGGAACCGCCTTATAGGCGGAGGGAGAGAGAAAAAAAATAAAAGGGGAGGGTAAAAATAAAGTATTGCTTATCAGCAAGACAACAATTTAACTTAACAAACAGAGATCAACAGATGAAAGTAAAACAGAAGGACGTGTGCAAAAGATTATAAACACAAATGTAAACAGGTAAAACGAAAACGCAAAACAAATGGACAGACGAGAAAATGTGAACAAGGTTCACAAAAACGAAGAAAGAACAAAAATTAAAAGGACAACAGACAAGAAAGCAACAAATTACACAATAAAACTAATAGTTATAAACGGAAAAAATACGAGAAAACGCTATACAAAATAAAATACGAAAGTAAAAATGTGACAATTTACAATATGGCTGCCGATAAAAAACGGTCAACCCAACAACGAAAACGTTAAATAAGGAAAAAAGAGGAGGGACAGAAATTACAAATTAAAATTAAAAACAAATATTATATACACGTAATTAACAGATAAAACGTAGACTTTTTAACGGGTATTTAAAATAAAAAACACAGAAATAATTAACACGTAATAAATAAACAAATAGATAAAGGAGAAGAAAAAAAGGTCGGACGAGAAACGAAAAATAAACAGATAAACTCCAGGGTGTGGGCACGGGAAGAAAATAGATTTAACAAGGAAAAAGTAAAACGTAAAATTAATTAAAAAATAGAGAAGAAATAACTAATAACAAAAATGAAGTAACGGTAAATAAGAGGGAAAGGAAATGAAAAGGAAAAAATCAAATGGTCAAAATAAGAACGTTAGAAAAATGACAAATTGAACAAAAAGTTGAAAAATAAAGTTAGAAAACTGGTAAAAATAAATCAAAACTTAACTAAATTAGGGCAGTCAAAAAGTTCAAATGTAATCCTCCTAAAGACAGAATAAACGGTCAGACAAGAAACGGTGTAAAAAGTCGTAAATTCTCACTGACTGGGTTCGCTCGTACCTTCAATTTATATGTTTTTTAATCACGTGACTGGCTCCGAAGGCATTGTTTTTTCGTCAGGTCAAAAACTAGGTTGATGTTGTTCGGACGTAATGGTGAGCAGGTAAATTGCTTTTTTAATATCTGTTAACCACTCAGAAAGCGCCTTACAAAACTCAGTCTGGAGCCTGATATGTTTTGTGTTGCTTATTGAGAACAATGCACGTGAAGATATACGAGATAAATTTAATATTTATTATCCAATGAGAAGTTCAGGTTTTCAGAAACATTTATGAAGATGTGATCCGCTTTTGTGCATGAAAATCGACATTTGTGAAAAAGTGGTAGCGGACAGCTAAATCATGGTAGGACTTCTAGTTCTCTTTGGATCCCCCCACTGTGTTCTTTGGTTGAATAAATCTGGGGAGAAGATGCATCCTTGTCTTTTACAAAGTTACATTATTCTTGCCCTCTTTCCAGTCTAATTCTGCTATGCACTCTATTCATTAGAACCTGGATGATAAACTTAGTTATGTGGCTCAGTAAGTTAATTATCCGATGGAGCATGCATTCATCTGCACCTGGCTTCTTAGGCAGCACTGTGAAGATGGATCTACTAAGGTCTTTCGGTATGTTGCCACTATCGCATATTTAATTTATTATTGCCATAATCTTGTTGATACTGAAATTGTTTGAGGTTGATATTATTAATCACATATGGTCTTGCTTTTTTTGTTCCTGTTCACCTTAGCCAGTGTCGACCTTACTTCAGACTATTATTTCAGCTCCTTCCATATTTTTGTGTAAGTTTCCCTCTTTTGTTGTAGAAGAGTTCCTAGATGTATTTGTTCTATCTTTGAAGGGCAAGCATAGATGTAGTGCCAAAAGAATGGTTTTCCCCATAACACCGCTTTTTAAATTAGCTTCACTTTTCAACAATATTTATTGTTTTAAAAAGCGGTGATTAGAATTGCAATAAAACCTAAAAATATGAAGTGAATTAATACATTTTCTTTGTTCTTGAGAACTGACAACAAAAACAATAAACACTATTTATTTATATATTATTTATTGGAATGGTTGGCAAAACATTAGCTAATTGCCAATTGATTCAAACTTTATGAAATGATGAATAATAAAGATTTCCTTATAGTTGATTCACATATTTTAGTAATTTAGTAAATGTTTAAAAATTTATGAATAAAAAATTTTCATATTTATTTCTTTATAAATTCATAAATGATAAATATTGCATTGCATTAGTTTTAATTGTATTAGTTTTTAGAATGTTGTAAATATAAAATTATTCTTGTAAAAACAATTAATAAATAAATATTGTTTAATATTTTTATTATAAATTCTTAAGAACAAAAAACTGTATAAATTCACTTTCATTAGGCTTTATTACAATTCTAATCATCATTTTTTAAAACATTAAACATTGCTGAAGGTAGTTATTTGTATTTACAGAGTAATCATTGAATCGATTTTGTGGGTGAGTCAGTTGTGTTTTTTTTCACGCGGGAAAATTATAATCGCAAGTTAAGTGGATTAGATTAGCGATTCTCTGTGTTCACTGGACTGACTGATTTATCGTAGATGATCAAAGAGAATATATAGTTTGAGATTCTTGAATGACGAAGTTCGTAGAAGATACTGAACGGGAAAGATTTGTCATCTCGATTCGTCGAGACGGGAGTAGTAGTCGTCACATTTTTAAGCTTGAGTGAGCGGTCAAAAAAATGGTCTGCTGCTGATCTGCGCAGCTCTGCATCTGTGTGTCACACGTGCTTTGGGTTATTTTTAAGAGATCATGATCACGTGGGTGGCTCCAAAATGATTTTGCACCAAAACTTGCACGTGCGGGCGACCTGATTGGTAGAAATGAACCAATCAGAGGGATAGATTTACGAATGAAAGTTGGAATAGTGCATTACTTGAAGAAGGTAATATTGGGCTAACAGACGAGCCCAATAGACTAATGGAAGTCACAGAATTATATATTGTTGTAGTGATGCAAGTGGATTTGCCAAAGCCACTTTCTTTTTTTTTTGTCTTTTGATTAGATTGGTACACCTTTTCTTAAAGAGTATTTTCAACCTTATTTAAGGTTTTTGTATTACATTCTCATAGTTTTTCTCTCTGTTATTTGAAGATTTAAAGGAAATTTTTGTGCAAGCCTATTCTGTAAAAATTTATATTTTCTTATGCTAGAATTCTTTTGCAACATGCTGATGTGTGCGGAAATCCCCACAGTATTTAGTATTTTTTGAAGTTATCGCTAACATTTTTTGTTGCGATTTACAAACTCTACCTTTTGTTCAATTTTGCAAGCCAATCCATGAAATTTCAATAAGCTGATTTGTTTGGGAAAATACTTTGACAAAAACCTTATTTTACAGTTTAACAATTTCTTTAATTTAGTTTAATTTCATAGGACTTCATGGTAAACAATACTTTTTAAGAAAATTTGTTTTTTTCCTTTTTCCTTTTTAACAGAAAAGAATAAATTCTTAGAATTTCTTACCCTTGAACATGCAACATAGAACTGGCCATGTGTAAATATTTCTTTCTGGAGCCAAATTCCAACTTTTTGAAGCGATTGGCCTTGTGATTTGTTTATAGTTCTCACAAACAGAGGGTAAACTGGAAACTGGATTCTTGTATATACAAATTTTAAAGAAAAGATATGAAAAAAAAAATATAATGCATTTTTATTAAATATGTATATTTGTTATTTTAATCATTGTTTTTGAAATAGTGGTAGTATTTTGTATCTTAAATAATAAAGCTTAATTTTTTCCAAAAACTAACTGTACTTGTACTCTCTTACTTGTTTGCTCTTGTCCCCAAAATTTGGTTTTGATCGGTGAATGTATGGCTATTTTAGAGAGACGGACGGACTAACAGAAGTCACAGAATTTTATATATTGTTTTAATCATTAATGTCTATGTAATAAAAATGTTTGTTTCTTTCAAATTTCACTTAGTAGTTTCGAGTTTTGTTTGTTTGTTTATTTTATGCTCCTTTTTTAATATTTGTGATAAGAGAGGTGACATTCCGTCTTCTTCTGTCATTTCCTCCCAGGGTTCCTGAACAATTTTAACCCTTCTGCCTGAGCTCCTGGGTCATAATTCGTAAATAATTGGTATGTAATGTTTCAGTTTTACGGTAAAAGTAGTTACAAAAAAAGTGTTTACCCGCCGTTCAACCGATGACTTGGCATTATTAAGTCATTTTTCTCTACCACTATTCAACTGGTAGTTGGGCATTTATGACACAAGCACAATGAACCTGCATAAAAATAAAATTTAAAAAGGTGTTAGTTATCTGAAAAATATACGTTTTTGAGAACGAGTAATGAGCTTTCGGCTATTCTTAAAATTTAATTATTTTTAAATAAAAAATCCTAAAATGCTGAAAAATAAATTAAAAAAAAAAACTAATCGATGCAAATTTCTTAATTTTGTAAGCAAAAATGTTATTTTGAAAATAAATTCCAAATTGCAAGTAATTAAATGGGGTGGCTCGGAACAGTAAAATTGGCAAGTCAACTGGATTCATTTTTTAAAAAAATACTTTTAATAAGTTATATGTGTATAAACAGAATGAAATCCATTTCTTTCATCAACTAAATGTGCTAAAAATATAAAAGAAAAACATACTCGTCAATGTAAATCTCGTCATTAAAGTTAAACGCTGGTGACAGACATTTTTTTATCGTCCTGCATTTGAGGAAAGAAAAATGATTTGAAGGATACAATGTCGTAAAAAATTCTACAGATATGTATTTTTTTTTCCTTCTTTTACTCAATCCAATTCAAATCCATTTTAATCTCGGTGAAAAAGATTTCAAAAGAAAAGAACAAAAAAAAAGATGAAAAATTTCTGAAAAGAAAATTGATTGGCACCAGACGACATGAAATTTCGATTAAAAAAAGTAAGTTTCTTTTTTTATTTTAAGATTTTTGGTTTGTCAGAAAAAGAATATTTGAAGAATTTTTTAATTTTTCATAGAATTAAATAAAACTTTGATCAGTTAAGTTTAGACATTTTTTATTTTTTTCTTCATATTTTCTTTTTCATGAAACAAATTACAAATTTTTGTTTGATGAGAAAGAAAATGTTACAAAAACCATAATGAAATTTACGAAGTTGCAACGCAATTTATTTGTACAATTATTGCTTTTTATTAAAACTTTCGCAAAAGATTAAAAATAAGGTAAAAAACTAAGTAATTTCAGCCGACAAAACAATAATCGTTTTTTGTTTTTTTTTTATTTTAATAAATGAATGAATCTTTAATTTTTTTCGGTAAATTTGCATATGCCCCAGTGAACAATTTTAAGAAAATGCATTATCCCTAGTGTAAAAAGGGCCCGATTATTACAAAAATAGCAATAAAAATTGAGGAAACTCTACCATTTTTAGGAAATATTGCCAATCTTAGTTGGGTCCTGGGTACTGTCTGGCCGCCTGCTCGATTTCTGTTCCTGGAAGTCAATTCCTTTACAATACAGAGCGACTGAGGCGGCAAGGCTGTTACCCGGGACCCAACTAAGATTGGCAATATTTCCTAAAAATGGTAGAGTTTCCTCAATTTTTATTGCTATTTTTGTAATAATCAAGCCTTTTTACACCAGGAATAATGCATTTTCTTAAAATTGCTCAGTCAGTCAGTTATGTGCCATGCGTGATACAAGCTTAGGTGATCATGTATCTTTCGATACATGACTGGCGAGGCAGATTTTTTTCACGCAGTAGGTTGCCATTTCTGTCTTGCTTTACCCATATAGCTGGAGGGGGAGAAGAAGAGGATTATTCCACTTCTAATCATCGCTTTTTAAAACATTGCCTTGGAGTGAAGGTAGTTAAAATAATAGTGGTGTCGATGGAAAAACCATTTTTATAACACTTCAGCTGTCCTTAACGCCATCAGCCCATACCCCCAAACCAAAACATAAAAAATATGTTCACTTAGTAAACCTAAAAAAATTGCTAAAAAAAAAAAAAAAAAAAAAAAAAAAAAAATACCATGATAAAAAATGCTCCAGACTTGATAAAAACAAAGTTTTATTGTTAAAATGGTCGTTAATAAGAAGAAAGACCAAACTATTTTTTGATTATTTTATTAAATTTTTTAATCCTTTTTAGAACATTCAAAAGTTAGGCTAAAAATTTTGTTTTTCTTGCATCAGTGGATGAGCCAAATATTAGTATTAGGAAATTTACCATCTTTTTTGCAGTAAAAAAAATTTTGGAAATTCTTGCAAAAAGCAAATTCTAATTGGATTTTATGAATTAAATTACTATTGAATTTTTTTTTTTTTTCTGTTACTGCCACTTACTTAATTTCATGAAATTTCGAGAAATTAAAATTTCAGTCTCTTCATATTTATATTAGTTAAAAGCTGGACTCCTTGGAGAATTTAAATCATTTTGTTTTTGTCAAACAGAAACACCATTTACCAAAAATCTGCTCTGAATTGTAAAATAAAAAATGCAATAAAACTATGACATTATTTAATTAAAAAAAACTTAATTGCTTTTATAAATTAAGAACACTATTGTCTTAAGAATATTTTTTTTTCAATGAATAATGAATTTATTAAAAAATGCATTTCTGCAATGTTTTAAACTTAAAGTAAGCTTCAGTCAATTTAAATTAGTTTTTGAAATAAAGCAAAGTATTTTGCTTATTGGAAATATTAAATTTAATCTATTAGCTTGAAATTAAAACTAAAATAAAAGCTTGAAGAAAGATTTTTCATTTTAAACCTTACTTATAGTTTTTTTTTGTGGAGGTCTCTATAAAGTTTACTACTATTAGATTGATGCGAATCTTGTCAGTCACAACTTTTTAAGAAAATCTTAGAAATTTCTTTAAAAGTTTACTTGGATCTTTATGACTTCTGCAGTAAGTTTATAAGTCTTAGGAAGAATTCTAAACCTTGGATAATAGGCTCCCCTTGAACATAGGAACAAACAGCATCTAAACACTTGTCTTTCTTCTTGTTCAAGATAGCCACTGATATATTTATAATGGATTTATGATAACAATCAAAGGAGAGATCCAGGATAGATTTCAACATATAGTCTAAATGGAATCTATGAGGGAAAGTTCATCATTTTGTAGGATTCAAAAGAAGGTCTTGATTATGAATTACTGGAACCTGGACAAACTGTTACTGTGGAAATCTACAGAGAGCATTTATCACATTTGAATTGCACATTAAAGGGGAAATAATGCACATCATCAGGTGCATATGCAGTAAATGATCATGGAGTTAGGAGAGGAAACACTTCTGCATAATATCCAGATAAATCTTCAGTCAGTTTTTGTGCTATGCAACACTTTGTCTGGTTCCAAAGTCAAGATATCAAAAATCTTCCTCAAGTCAAAACAAGAATCATTTATTTTTTATGTTGAAATACATGATTTAGTTGAAAAGTGGCCTCATGTCATAAAAAAAACAGGAAATTAATTAAATAATGAGTTATGAATTTACCTGAAAAAAAAAATGCTGAAAACTATTGTGTCTACTGATGCTATATTGTATATAGACTCGCTGACTCTGCATACAGGTTTCCATATAGGTAAACAGATCACTTTATACAGGTTTGAGTCTATGATTTTGAATGTTGATTTTCAAGGTGAGTCCTTTCTGGCTAGATTAACCCACTAATAAGGATGGTGGGTATTAATCGGTTAATACAAAGCCAAATATAGCCTGATTGTACTGTATCAGGCTAAACTAAGTGTATACACACACACATACACACAGTGTATCAAAAATACCTTTACAAACTTTGGGGGCGAGTTCCCCACGCCAAAACAAGGACAAAAGTCCATATAAACATGTCCGCAAATGATTCATTTTTGAGTTATTAAGTTTAAAGAAAGTTTACGGTACTTGACACTGTGTTACCATGTAGACTAGGTTACATTTGTCATTCATGTACATTTGCGGCTAGTCTGTTGACAACATTAAACATGTAGTAGTGATTTAACTGAGAAGTGTTCCATTTAACAATTGTAGGATATTTATATCATTAGCAATCTGATATGTTTTTTACATACAGCCACACGAATGGTAATGGATGTGAGGCTGCATGGCTGTATCAGATTATGTTTCCAGACCAAAGGTAGCCAATTCATCCAACCTTTGCTGCTGTTTATTGTTGCATTTTTCAAACAGGATCCGTGGCACCACAGACTATGGATTGAGGAAGGCTGAGATCCACTTGCATGCCTGACCACAAACAGCATATTCTACAGACTTTTGGAGATGATCCAGGTATCAGCATGTCAAGTGGCCCTAGCATGTTGTACATTTCATAGTATTGCATAGCTCCTTATCCATATCATTTGCAATGTGTAGTGTTTTTCACCCTCTGATCACTCACCATGGGAGAACTTTTGCTGATGGTTTATTGCCAATCCATTGTTTGTCTCTTCAGTCTTCTTTACAGCTGAGAGATTTGGAAGAGATGGAATAACAGATTTACACAACCAATATTTGTGGCTGGATTGGAAGCCCCATGGTATAATACAGGCTAGACACTAGCATCAGTTTACAATTAATGTATGGGCTGGAATTGTAGGTGACTGTCCATGTTTTCCCAGAACGCCTTAGAGGAGCTGTCTACAGGGACTTTATTTTGAACACACTTCCAGATGTAGCCCTGCTAATATGAAGATGCATGTGGTTCATGCATGATTGTTTGTGATGCAATGGTTAACATGGTTCCATGGCCTGCATGTTCCCCCGACCTCATTCCTTTGTATTTTTATGTGTGGCGGCCACATAAAACAATTGATTTATGCAACAGACATCAATAATGCAGAGACGCTTCATCAATGTGTCATGGGGGATATTTGAAAGGGTCTTCAGGTCAATGTGTAGAAGCAAGCAGAGGACATTTTGAATATTTGTTATGAGTTGCTATGCTGAGATACAACGATGGCTTTTGGACATGTTTATATAGAGATTTTAACATATTTTGGTGTGAGGAACCTGCCCCCCAAAGTTTGTAAAAGTATTTTTGATACACCATATATGTAATGTATGTACAGATTTGTTGCTTAAATGTTATTTTTAATGGCTATCCATATTTGAGTAAATGCTGTTTTTATTTATTTAAACAGTATATTTATATATTTCCATCTACCAGCCTGAATATTTGAAAAATCTTATTAGAAAAATATGCCCTCTCCATGTGTATGTGTGTGTAAATATAAATAATTACTTTTAAGTTTGAAATCATTGTTTTTATAAATTTCAGCATGTTTTTAATATTTACTAAGCTTGTCTGGCACTAGGTTATAATTCAGTAAGAATCAAACTAGAAATTCTTTACCTTAAATTTGATTTTCGAACAAGGCAGAAAAAGATTTATATAAATAAAGGAAAATTATTATTAACTCATCTTTATCAAACTCAATTTATCAGAAATTAATTTATTTCAAGATGTTTGTATCAATAAATTTATCATTGTAGTTGAAAGGAAATTTTGTAAAATGAAAAAGAGAAAAAAAATGTATATTCTTGTTATACATGGGGAACACATGTGTAAGATAACTAACATGATGATGGCTATGGGTAAATGGTCCTTACTGACCACATTCCAAAACTTAATCATTACTAAAGTACCAGTCAAAGCAAGCCCAGAATAGAGAGAGAAATTGCAGTAAAGGTCCCAAGTAAATGAATAAGAAAAGAGACATTGCTTTTGGAAAAATTAAAAAAAAAAAAAAAAAGAGAGAAAAAAAAAAGGTTATAATATAGATACAAATTAGGTAATGGAAATATTAAGATATTGAGAGGTATACTATGTTCAAAGTGGCTGGCATTGAAAAATAATTTTCTTTAAAAAAATAAATATGATACAATAATTTAAAATGGGTTGAGTTTTATCTTTGAGATAAATTTAGACAATACTCATTTTCAACTAGAATTAGCTAGTTTTCAAAGTCAATGTATACATTTTTATCAGTAATTACATCAAGAATTATTTACTAAACCAGTAATTAAAACATTTCCAAAATAAATTAGGCATCCACATTCATTATCCGGTAGCAAACTTGAAGAAAAAGGATGTTAACTTTGACAAATGCTGTAATACTGACAAAATAGAATTGTCAGAGTTGTATCCTGAAGATTATCCAAAAAGTAAATTATTATTATTTTAGGCCAAAACAAAAATAAAAATACCTGAAAATGGTAAACAAAAGTAGATTTTTGAATTTGTTAGCAAGTTGAATCAAGCAAAATGGGTTAGGAAGAAAAAAGTTAATCTGCTTGGTTAACCTCCATACATTTACTTGTGACTTACAATTTAGTTTACAGTTGGAAATAATTTAAAGCAGGAATGTGTAACACTTGTATGTATGTAACCTATAAGATAATTTATCCTAATTTTTTCTGTTATTTAATTCTTAATTCCTGTTGTAAAAATGAATATATATATGATTTTATAGAATGTTTTATAGAATATTTCCGTCTTAAGTTCTGACATAAGAAATTACATTTTACTGTAACATTGCAGAAAGTGGAATAGGCAAGGTTCAAATTCCAGCCTTATTTGCTGTATTCACTTTTGCTCCAAAGGTCTTGTGAAAGGCATGAATATATTTCTTATCCTCCCAACTATCGGTTAAATTGCAGATTACTGGTTTTTCTTCCCTTGAGTTTCAGCCAGTACAAAGGAAAGACTACTTTGAATTCAGTATTCTGGAAAAGGCATTAGGAAAAGCCTTCAACTATCTTTCCCAACAAGTAAATTCACACATAATTAAGAAATGGAATCTGCAGAAAGCCATTATTGCCTACATCCTTAAGAGACATAGCATACAAGAAAGAAAAAATATCCAATTTAATCAATTAATACATTAATTACATTTTCAGGGCTTGTGTAATCATACCTGAGAATTTTGTAAAATTTTACCTAAATTTCTAGTATAAATATTTAAAAATAAAATAAGAATTATAGGAAATGGAATATTTATTTTTCTGATTTTAATCACTGAAATACATGTAATAACTTTAAAAGTAATCATATTAGAAAAAAATGTAATTAAAGAAACCTTTATGATAAATTGCAAATATATAATAGAGGAATTTTGTTTCAATTAAAATCTTTAACTTAATTATGTTTGTGTATTATTTCTTCAAGCAAAAGATGACCAGTTGGATGTTGTCAACACAAAAAAATCATCTGAAATAAAAGTTATACATAGCATATACATAAATTATTCCACCTTTTGTTTCATAAACCATTCATTTACTGTCATGCAACAAAATAAACAAGTCAGTGTTTTTAAAAGTTTTTATTACCTAAGGTAATAAAGCAAAGACATTCCATTGGTGAGGTAGCAATATGACAACAAACCAATGGAATGGTGCGTTGACGACAACTACATGTATTAAATTATAGTCAGAAAGAATAATAATTATAATATAGTAAACAGTCAGAAATGTACAGATTACATGTGCTTTTAAATAGTTTCCCTGCCCTTCCAACCAGTCATTCTCTGTACACAGGCATGAGAGCAACTTGACAAGTGGAACAAATTAGTTTTTCAAAATTCAAATCAAAGCCAAATAAGCAGAAAAAAAAGTTCCAATTGTTTTGGCAAAAAGAAAATAAGTAAAAATGAGAAGAATGAGGTAAGCCAAAGAATCATAATGTGGAAATATCCATCTTTACGTTTACCCCTGTCATTTAGGAAGAGATGTAGTGGGGATAGTGATCATATTAATACAAATAGTAAAGTCACACAAGTGAAAAAAGTCTTGACAAGTTGCCCCACACCAAAGTTCAAGACTGACAGCATTTCTACCTAAATATACAAACAGCTTTATTAATACCTTGCATTGTCGGACATGCCACGTCAATCAGTCATACTTGCGTACATACAACCATTCATTCAGTGTTATGCCATACATGCATAATAGATGTATCAAGTATTTTGAGGTATTTGCTTTTCTTTTTCTCTCATTTTTCTGGTTGTCATTTTATCTATAGTGATAGACATTAAACCATGTGATGTCACACATTTAGACACCATTTTGGCCACAACTGAAATTTGTGGTGGCTGACAGCAATCCAACTTGGCCCCATACAACAGTAACCAAAACAACTCAAAATTTGAATTCAAATTTGTGTTTGATTTCTTTTCATATCACTTTTCCGAGAGGACCATGCAGTAATTCAAATAAAGTAAAAAGTTGATACCAAGTTTTGTTTGTGGGATTTAGAGAATTCAAGATTAGCACTTGCATTTTGAGAGCTAATCACTGATAGAGCTGTGTTTTCTTAGTCTGGAATTAAGAAGAAAAAAAATACTGCAAAAGATTTCTTGAAAAAGTATATGCACACATCTACACCCACACAAAAAATTATTTTGAAACAATATCCCACAGTAAACAGGATGAAAAAAAAAAATCAAACCACCTTTCTTTACTTTAATCCAAATATTCAAGTAACATCATATACTGAAATATCTATTTAAAAACATGCAAATACATTTGCGTGCTGGAGATTTACTAATGGTGTACAGGTTTAGAAATAAAAATTCAGAATAAAAGCATTAAATAATAATAATAATAATAATAATTCTAATCCTGCAAATCCTATTTTCTATTTTGAATACTTATGCTAGTTAAAGTTGATAATAATGCAGTTTTATTAACTGTCTATGTTAGAAATCCTTTCTTGCTGGTTATATATTCAAAGCAGCTTTATATATATATTGTTCCTTATTCTCAGAATAGAGTTTGTAATGAATGGAAAGTTTCCAAAATGACCAAAACACAAATGCAACATCTATGATTCCAGTGCAGTCAAATTCAAAGGTTATCAAAATTTGGGTTGCATTGAAATAAAAAATAAAATTATATTCTTGGAAAATGGTTTCTTTTACTAGATGAAAGTGGTTAAAATTATTCAGAGTTAATAGGACTTTGAGTAAATAATATTCCTAATTCCATTAAACAAAACTGAGATTTGAGAAAGAAATTGAAGGTAATCAAATCAAAGGAATCTCAGTGTCAAGGATGGATTGGTCAATGAATCATTATTTGGATACATCAGAAAAATGTATCATTTTGCTAACACAGTACAAATATTAAATAAAAATACATTGGAAAAATCTGCAAAGGAACTGTATTAGAGCTGATTAGTAAAGTGTTCTAATTCTTTCAAAGAAATTTAAACTTTGTAATGTTAAATAGAAACCAGAAACAATAAAAATTATTCTTCAGTTTATCACATAAGTAAATGATTATCAAAACAATCACTTGTTTCACATCTAATGTGACTGTAAACCAGAGTAGAACCCAGAATTAGAATAATAATCTTAAAAAAACCAAATGTCAGAAATAATTTTTTTTTTTAATTTACAAAATTAAACAATTACCACTCACTCATACAGAGACAGACAAAAAAAAATGAAATTACACAGTGATTGTTGGTAAAAAATAAATTGGTCCTTTACCTCCAGCACAATACTATAGAAGATAAGTAAAAGAAATCATGAAAATGTGAAGAATCATTCTGCCAGTTTGTCAGTCCATCTACTTATTGACATACTGACTTACTTAGGTAGATGGATGGATTAATCATTTCTGTCACACAGTTTGTACACAGAGTAGTCCCTGAGAGGAGGGCCACTTTTATTGTCCAGCTGTCCCACCAGCATTTTTGGTTTTGGGGGGATTTTTTTTTCTTTTTCCATTTTTTTTTTTTTTATTTTTTTATTTTATTTTATTTTTCTTGTAACAATCCGGATATTGTGGCATCAAAATAGAAAAATCATTAAAATACACATACATGCAACAAAAATAACATCTGATCCTTTGACGGAGGGATGAAGAGATGGACCATAGTTATTCCCTTTTTAGTTGAAAATTATATCTTTGCTGTTGTTTTTTTTTTTTTTTTTTTTTTTTTTTTGGCATCTTGCCATATTTTGACCAGCAACAACCCTTTTCCTCCGACATCACATGATAGAAGCCAAGTGGGTAGCAACTAGAGTTGTAAGAAGCAGAAAAGGTACCTCCTATGACCACAACAGCAGTACATATATAGAAAAACCTGCACATTGGTTGAAAGCGTTTGACTAACTTTATGGCTTTAAGAAAGAGGAAAATAAAACAGACTCATATCTTCAAGTTATTCAGAGTTGAAGAAATAACACAACTGTACCATCACATTTGTATGTACGCTGGCATGCACGTGCATAGGAACATATGTTGGTTATGAAATCTTTTCTAGTTCTAAAGTCTAGAAATATGTAACAGAATATCTTACAAGTTGATACCAGCCAATAAATATATATATATATATATATATATATATATATATATATATATATATACAGAGAGAGAGAGAGAGAGAGAGAGAGAGAGAGAAAGATTTTTAGAACACTTTTTTTTTTTTTTTCCTCTGATTTTTTTTTAAATTTTTTATTTTTTAATTTTTTTTACTGAACATTCTCCTTTCTGGAAAACAAATTTAGTTTGGGTCAAAATTGACCAATCACAGACAATCTATAATCAAAATCATTGAACAATCCAGGTTTCATGGAGAGGAGTAACATTGGTTATGATGGAAAAAATCCCTGATGATTATTACATGAAATATGTATCAAATAGTTGGAGATAACCAACAATTTGTTTTGTACAAATTGACAATTATCAGTTACTTAAAAATGAGATTAAAATAATGTTCACATAAGCAATTGAGGAGACCTCATCCATTGCTTTCCAGTTATCAATTGATATCAAGAATTGACAATTTTCACCTAAAATTCACAACCATCGAGCTGTCCACAAAAAAATTAAACATGGAAGAAGAATGAGACTAAAAGTAATAAGTAGTTTGATCACACAATGATCTTCAGTATTCCTTCAAAGTGACATCATGTTTTCCCCTGCCATAGTCCTAGGGTTTTTCAAATCTATTCCTGCTCGTCAATTTACCAGCACAATGAATAGTGAGAATAAAAATAGATGTTTTCAAACGGCTAGTTATTACACCGATTAAAAAAAAAATTAGCAACATTTTAGATCAATAAATGAAAACTGTTTGCCTATTAACATAAAAAACGTCAACTATGTGAACAAAATATCCCATTTGAAAAAGTTTCTTTTTCAATGATTTTTTTCCATAAATTCTAAAACTCAACTTTGGTGCAACTGATTTTTTTAGTACATGCAGCAAATTAAAAAAAAAAAATAGTTAAAATATTTTTAAAATATCCAGTGTTTTTCGTTACTTTTTCTATTCACTCACTTCTGTGTCCATAATTATATAATTATTTGAATGGATGGCAGTTTCACAAGTAAAAAAATCCTGAGCAAGATACAGAAAAGAAACCATTTTAAAATGGTTATATATCTATATATTTTTATATCTATATCTATTGGAATATTTTTTTAATCATACCATTGAAGATATCACTAAAAATTTGCAATAGTTCCAAAATATCCAAAAATACAAAAAGAAAAAAAGGTCTCCAAACCTCACATGTCAAAATTAAAGGTAAACAATGGATCAAATAGAAAAATATAGACATTTTTCCCTGCAAAAAGATGTGAGTATTTTAAGATGCCACTGAAAACATTATTGACCTGATGCTTATCACAGACTGTCCTATCATTAAAGACAAATGTTGAGTTAAGACCCAACAAAAGAACATTGGCAGGAAGATGGAGCAGTCACATCATTCGATGAGAAGAGGTAAAAAGAGGGTTAAAAACAACTCATAAGCCATCTTCTCATTATCAAGTGTCTTGATTGACCAGAATTCATCACAAACACTTTTTCATTGGAATATGCCATCCAAGAGAACACAAAAGCAGTGAACATAAAAAATGTATGGAATCTTGGAAAAGTGTCTGCATTTTAATAATCTAATGAAGCATTTGAGAATTTTTTTTTGTTCAAAACGATGTCTTTGTGAAGTCTTTTGCTGTTAATAATGCATCAAATAATAATTAGGAACTCTGGCAAAAGGAAAAACAAAGAAAGTAATAATCTAATAATTCAATATCACAATTTCATTACAAACAATAGACATTTATATATTCAAATTCACCAGTAAATATATTTTATTTAATTGAATAATTGAAAGTAAAACCTAATATTGTCATCATACAAAAACAAAGAAGCAGAACAAAAATCGGGATATGGGATATTAATTTCTTCTTCAGATGCAAATTCTAGATGAAATTAAATTTTCATAACACCAAACTCGGTTCAGACAGTTTTTTTTTGTTTTTTTTTGTAGTGGCACAGCCAATAGGGTTCAGTTATCCAGTTTACATAGAAGACTTAGAGATTGTGTTCACAGCAGAGATTCTTTCAATAAGTAAATTGTATCTTCATGGTAAGAAAGAATACAATGATCTCATATGGCTTTAGTTAACTCTCAAGCATAAATATTGAAAAGTAACAATATATAATCTTTAATTTTTAGAGAAACCGAGGACATTTAATTATTTTCAAATTAACTAAAATTTGATTTGGCCTTGGACGAGAAAATAAAATCTATAGGGTGCAATATCTCAGTTTTAAGCAAGCCAATCCATAAATTTATAATAAAAATACCTTTACAAGTGTAACTGACATCTATTGAATATAAGTGACATTCACTCTTTATAAAGTATTAACTAACAAAATAAAATGATGCAAAGGAATTTAAAATGATAAAAAAAAGCTCGGCTGATTATCACTATGAGTAACATCTCCAATTTTCAAAATTGCTGGAAAACAGATTTCGTAATGAAATATAAAATTCCATGTTGTACAGTGAATTTTTCTATTAGTTATGTTGCATTGGAATTAAGATTTAGTTTTCCTTCTCACCTCACTGCCACCATTCCTACCAAGGATATTTTTTTCATTTAAACATCAAAGATTTGTGCATATTCCTTTTGATTTTGTTATAAAACAAATGAATGGCTGGTTTAAAGCAGATGACTTGTAATGCCCAGATTACACACCTTTGTTAAAATGATGTCAGGTTAAAGCCTTGGGTGGAATAGTGTAGCCCACTCAAAAAAACTTTTAAAATGAAAAAACAATATCAAACAACTTTATATTTTGTGATAATTTATGGAGTAACATAAAAGAAATTTATGTAAAATTATAAAATGCATCAGTTTTCTTGGGGGGAAAAAAAGATGTTAACAAAAATGAATAACATTTCACATATAATTTGTTGTTCACCTCATAAATTATAATTCTAATGAAATAAGATTAGAGATTATAACTATGTTAAAATTAAGGATATTTTTCAACCAGTTATAAATGTAGATTTCTACTGAACCCATCAATAGTATGACTTGTGATTTATTTACACAACAGATTTATCCAGATATTTTTTTATATTGGAAATAAAAAGTTTATAAGTGGCTTTACTTCTCTTTTGTTGAATTAATTTTTAAATTGAATTGCATAAAAATCAGTTACATTTTATATCATAGTTATTCATCAATAGTTTTCTATAACATAAGTATCTTGGAAATAATTGTAACAGATATATTAAGTCTCTGTGTTTGTGTTTGTAAAGAAGAGGGAGTAGAGAGAGAGTGCAAGGTTCATTGAAAAATTGGACGTAATGACATTGTTAGATTTGTATTCAGTTTGGTAAGAATCACAGCCATTCTACTAGCATTTTACAAATATGAGGATATGACACCAAAATAATATCCTAACTCTAAGGACGAAGAATATAAAAATAAGTGAGCCAATTTGCTGACAGAATTCTCTATTTTAAGAAATAAATGGGCAGAAGGTTTTGCATACAATGGCAGGATCAGTAAAAATGAGATAAATTCAAAATATTTATCTTTATATTCACCCCTCACAACCTTCCCATTAGTCACTTTGTTAGAAACTGAATTCATTTTCAACATCTGAGAGAAAGAGTAAAAATGAAGTCACTCCAGAGTTTGTAGCAGTTCTAATATCTTAGAACTGTTATGCATGATGAGAGACAGATTGAAGCAGTAGATATATACGGTGAAGGGCTAAAGAAAGAAGCTCTCCTGATTTATTGTTAGGTGGATTGTGTGTGCACAACCTCAGTACAAGTGCTTACTAATATTACTTCTCATGAATAACAAGATGGAAATACACCAAAGCTATTTCAAACATTTATTCAGAACCTCAAAATTTAGTTACTTTATGAAATCGCTCACATCTGTAAAACTGTGACAGAAGATAGAGTGAAGAACAGTTATCAAAAAGTTATTTGCATTTTTGAAAGAAATCAGATACTTTACACTTGAATTGTTTAATAACAGAAGACCAACATGAAAATAGAGGCTTTGATGAAAAATTGCTTTGTCTCATCTATCCAAAATGTGGAAACACTAAATATGAAGGACATGACACAAAATAGACACTTCAAAAAAAGAAATTGAAAACAAATGTAAGTTAAAACTATTTTGTGGATTTTAAGTGAAATGGGATGGAACAGATGATTAAAAAAAGAGTGAAATCTGTATTAAGCAATGCTCTTGTCAAATATACAAATATGAAGTCTTATAAAAGGATCCCATCGAGGAAGATTATAAACAATTCAAATAAGGATTCAGAAAATGCAGATTGAAAACATAAAATTTTCCTTCTAGCTAGACACCCGCCTTCCCTGATAAATATCAAGCATTACTTCATTTGAAATACTCTTCGTCAATTTATAAAAGAAATATTTGTAAAGTAAAATGTGTGAAGAATACCTTTTTTTTTTCAAGAACAAATAAGAATATATATTTGGGTCACTGACTATTTTCAAAATTTAGCCTTTCATTCAACTCTAGGCTATTGGCTCTATAAATGAGAAGAATTAAATCTAGAAAATAGCATTAATCAAATGAAATTAATCAAATAATAATAATAATAATAATAATAATGAATAACAATGTTGAAAATATTCCCAGAAGCTATTAAGCAATTGCAAAAATAAATCTTAAGCAAAACTTGTTAAAATGAAAATTGGAGAAAAGCTCACTGACCATTGATAGAATTTCCCTGAGAGTGACTGGCACCCATGTAATCCAATATCCACCTTGGAACATTCTTTTCACAACATCAGGTAGAGAGAGAGAGAGAGAAAACAATAATGAAAGTTCCTGCCTGTACGCACAGAATTGTTTATATTATACTTAATATGGCACGGAGAAAGATTTCAGTGAAACATTTCCAAGCATCAAACAAAATACTTAATGTGCTGTTTATGTATAGATGTATGTGTGTACATATATATATATATATATATATATATATATATATATATATATGTATGTGTGTGTATATATATATATATATATATATATCTGTATGTATGTGTATATATATATATATATATATATATATATATATATATATATATATATATATATATATATATAAAACAATCATACCCTGTTACTAAACAATATCTCCATGCACTGTAATTTTTTTCATCTATTGTCTTAACTTGAAAAGCATAAAAGCCACCTTCTCTTGATGAAATCATTGAGTTTGTTTTTTCACATTTTATCACATGCTTAAATATTTTTTGTTTCAATTTTCAAAAAGTACACCATCAACCATGAAGATGCAACTATTTCTTCTACAGTCAGTGTTTGCCACCATTACCCGTTTTTGAAATCACTGGTCCAATACATAAACACATATAACACTGAAGCTATGAGCAGAGTGAATTCTTGTATCAAAAAGTCTTGTTAAAAAAGCACACATTATTCAACTCTCTAGAAAAGTTTTACTATATAACAACTATACACATGTGTCTGCTGTGTTAGTGTGCATGCAATTGTATTTGTGTGTATACACACCCAAGAGCAGGTGTAAATCAAGTTTTGAAGGGGAAAAAAAGTGACTCCAACATAAAAATTTGTTAGAATCAGTAGGTTAATTTTCTGGTATCTGAAAGTTTGTGTGTCAGGTGATGAATGTAAGTATGTCTCTGTCAATAGGGAAGTTTGGGGAGGAGAATTAGATATGCCAGCAAATCAGCAGCTTCTAATCTCATGAAACACACTTTTATTTTCATTGAAATCAAAGTGTGAACTTTTTTTTTCTTTCTTTAATGGTGTGCCAAAACATTGTGGGCAAGGGCAGTAATAGTAGTAGTAGTAGTAGTAGTAGTAGTAAACAAAAAAGTCATATCAAATTTGAGGAGTTCCAATTTGGTTGAAAAAAAAAAAAAAAAACTCAATATCAATTGAACAGTGCAACATTCATTATCATGTTGCTTGATTGAGGGAGAGAAAGATTATCACAGAGGTAGGACAGATTACACAGCTAAAAGATCAGTTTCAAGAAAAAGAATTAGACAGGCACAAAGCCAAATAATTAAGAACAAGTCTGGAACATTTTCAACAACTGCATCATACTGAAAATGCAAGGAAAATTTGAAAAAGTAGCAAGTGGCTTGTAAAATCTATACATGTTAGTATTTTCTTTTGAAAAAAAGCATACATTTTTCATTGATATTTTTTTCCAAAAGGAGACAATATTCTCCTTTATAGAAACCTAGTGATTGAGCCACTTTGCAATTCAACAAACAAGCTATTGGACTTTTTTCAACTGGACATTTTGTTCACAAAACTTCAAGTAACATTATAATAATTTTATCACATGGAGAAATATTTCAATGACAAATCACTTGGATATATTTAAAGAGTTACCAACCAGGACTGAAAGGGTTAATACAATATTCAATAAAAGCAATTAAAAAGAAAAGGAAAAAAACTCATTTTATCAAATTGCATTAAAAATAAATTAAGCCAAATTATCTCAGAATAAGATTTTCTCTTTTTGCAGTTATGAAAACAGATTAAGTGCACTTAAAATATGACTATGAGGGGTGCTTTGAATAAGAGGGAACAGCAAATAAAGTTGTCAAAGAATGTCTATAAACAATATATTATATATATATATATATATATATATATATATATATAATAAGCTCTCTATTTTACAAGAGAAATAATGAAATAAATTTACAAAAATTTCAAGAAAAACTTAATCTTCTTCATGAAAACAAAATGCTAAAAATATTAGCCTGACTGGTAACTATCATGAAAGCAATCAGTTTCATTTAATTGCAAGACATACACACAAACACACACACTTTAACTCAAATCACCACATCTATTTATTAATAGATTTCCCCATAGGGTTTGAAAGGGGATTTCTGAATATGAACTCATTTCCATTAATATCCATTACTGAATCAGTTTTATTTTCCTCAATGGAGGGTTCAATAATAAAATACTTTCTCAACATAAGCCTTTGTTGCTTAAATTTCAGTGTACACAGGTGTAGAGGATTTAAATTCTGTGCTATGAAAAGCAGGCATGATAAAAGGCCAAATGTTGAGCACGAACCATGAGAACCACATTGATTCGGTACAGATGTAGAATTAATTTTGTTTATAATCAAAGAAGAAAGCAAAAATAAAACTTTGAATGCATCAAGTAATTTGATACAACAGCAATAAAAAATGACTGACCAATGGATAGGCATTGAAGTTCTTTGCCTTCTTGGCAAAAATGCATTAAGGGGTATGAAAACTAAAATATTAGGGCATCAGCAATTTATTTGCAGACAAATAAAATATGAAGTTTATAATGTTTTTACAAAATGAAATCAACTTTGCTGATGAAATCTTTGTCTTGAAAATAGATTGGTTGTCTTATGTTTATAACATCAGAAAGTCTCCATTTTTATAGAACAAAGAAATGTAATGTATTTAATCTAGAAAGAATAAACAGAGTTTGAAATTGTTGAAAAAATGCCTCAATTTTAAAGAGTTTATATCCTTTATGAATAGGCATCTAATTTAAGCATTATTCACATTTACATCAACCAGTGCTTTATAACAAGATGAATCCTGAAATTAGTCATGGTTTTATCAAATTGATACTCTTTATTGAATGATTTTCAAAATTTTATTTAAAACTTTTCCTTTCAAAGCATTTTTACATAAAATGATTATCGGGATTTTCCTTTGTAAATGGGTTGAAACTGATAGAAAAGTGATTCTAAAATTCTTTTCTGAGAAGCTTGTTGAATAATAAGACAGCATAATTAATAGGGAAAATCAAGAGGCAGGGTTACAAACAAAAGATGATTACTTCATTGACAACCAATCTCGTTACTTTTCACACAAGTCAACCTCACAGATCAATGGAGACTTATACACAGCACTAAACATCTAAACTAGTTGCTTTCATTTCTCTTTCTCAGCAAATGGTTATTTCAGATTTTTGGTATTTAATTTACACTTTTTCAAAAGATTTTAACATTTCTATTTTATAATACATTACAGATTTTAGTGAAAGTTTTAGCCAATAGATTAACAACATTTTTTTCTAATTTCTAATTCACTGATAAGGATTAGATACAGTGCACAGATTACAGAATTGCAAGTGTGTGGAGTAGAATTCTTAATGTATATACTTGTTTTACAGATACTCATTTGCATCTGTTTACTATTCAACTCTGAGGGCGCTTATATTCTGTTACATGTTTATTTTTTAAGATTGTGTGTGTGTGCACATGCATGTGAGAACTGCTGTGCACATGTATGCAAATATTTTGTCAGTTTTCAGTAATAGTAAACATGGAGAAAAGAATAATTACTAAGTAATGATATAGTAAAGCTAAGATAAAAGAATTTAGACAGATCAACTGCTTTCTGGAAATTAAAGCAGAGCTTCATGTCTTTCCCTGGTAAATTTAAAAAAAAAAAATTAATGTTTTTTTTAATGGCAGCATGTTAACTTTTGCAGATTTTAATAAGCAGAGAAAAGGTTGAGGAGGGAGGTATAAATTATGAAATGGAAAAGTAATAAATACTGTAGCAAAGACTTAGTTGCATGTCCTGCTGCTGCTGGCATAAATCTCATATGGTAGAAAGAAGTTTTCTAGGAAAACATAACATCTGCTAACAAATATCACCTTCTGACCATGGCTGAAGAAAGAAAACGTGTGTGTTTGTGTGTGGACATGACTGAAGCACTTTGTAGGGAGGAGAAACAGGAAAAAAATCAATACTTTGGCTGGTTTATTTTTTTGGAGATGGGTTTTTATTTATTTTATTTATTTATTTTTTTTTTTAGTTTTTTTCAAAATCTTTTTTATAGACTTAGGAGTTTCTTTGAAAATATATTTATAAAAACATTCTAAGTATAAAAAAGAGCATAAATATATGAAATCAAGACATTAAACTCAAGAATGAAGATGAATGACAATATTTATCAATGGTGATTTGGAGTCATAACTAGTATGTGTGGCCCAAAAATGTCTGCAAGCTCTGCTGAGATACTGAATGAATTATGATTATGAATTGGAGGGATTCACAAGAAGGAACGTTTGCTTTCCTTTTACTAGGATTTCAAGTATACAGTCTTTAAAAACAACATACATCTAAGTAAATAGAGATATAAATATTCCCTTTATCCTGTACATAGCTTTTCAGCATAAAACCATGACAAAGCCTAGTTTAGATATCTGAGAGCATCCTATTCCTGCAATGTTATGATTAGAAATCTTCAAGAGATCAATTTAAAAGATATTTATCGGTGGATAATATTAATTCCATGCATACAGGCCGTATTTAGTTCAACAAATAAAAGTCACTTTTAATGGGAGATGTAAACATTTCTATCATACAAAATATATGAAACTTTAGAAGAAATAAAAGGGCAAAAATGATTGAGATTAACAATGCATAAAAGCTAATGTACGATTAGGATATCTTGAAAAACTCAACACTTGTACACAAATTGTGGAAGTGGTATCTGGAATAATCTTAGGTGGCTTTTAAATTATTTTAGCAATGAACTTGCCTTAAGGCACTGTTCTTTGTTGAAACTGAGTTTTTTTATGTTTTCTTTTCTTTTTTTTTTCATAAATTCTATGCATTTGTAGTTTGAATGCAATAGTGCTAACTGATAAGTCAGGATGCTCCAGTTTTCTTGACATTACAAAAACAAAAGCAAAAAATAATTGAGCTCTCTACCACAGATGACAGCTAGCATTCACAAAAATGTAGATGTCTTTATCCCTGTGTATAAATGGATGTGCAAGTACCATGAAAGACTACAAAATGATACTACTATCCAAGTCTGCACTATAAAGCCCTGAGATAGTTTAATATAGAATAAGATACTGAGCCAAGCAGTAAATTGTACTCTTGGAGAATGGGTAAAGGGGGTAACTTCCATGTTCCTTTTCTTAACACCACCAGAAGTCAAAGTTACATATCTTATCATTAAGTGCTAACTTATTTATTTATTAAATGAATCAATAAATATAATAAGAGTAATGTGAGCAGTTATATCCAAGTCTACATCAGGATGATGACATATTTAAAAATTAGGATGAGAGAAAAAAAATATTAACTCGCTAAATCAGTGTTTGCTAATAAGAAACAAATCGGGAAAATAAAATGCTTATTGTATACTTTTTTTTTCTTTTTGTGATATAAAAGATTTGTAAGTGTTCTTCTGATGGTGATAATCATAGTGAAGATGGAGATTTATAAAGATGAAATACAACAGGACTTCAGATCCATCAATCCATTCAGTTACTATTTACCTGCCAATTTTGAATAATCAGTAGAAATATAAAGGGAAGAGGAGAAATGTCCAAATTGACACTTTGTGTGTGTGTGTGTGTGTGTGTGTGTGTGTGTGTGTATTATACACATTTTAACATATTTGTTTGCTAAAGATTTGTTTTTGAAGAAACTGATTTTCATATAATGTGAAATAAAAAAATTTCAAAAATAGAAGAAAAGCATATAACTTATTGGAAAAAAAATAACAGCTACTAGAAATATTTCTCTAAAAATATTCTGTGAAGAATTGTGTAGACATTAGGGAGGGGGGCAAAAAGAAATGAACAGGTATTTGATTATATCTAAATGTAAATAAATTCACATACCCATCCATCTACTTTCTTCGTAAATATTAAATGTTTTCACAATCTGTTGGAATCATAAGTATTCCATGTGCGCGCACACACACACACTCACATCCATGCATAAATTAAAAAAATTGCAACTAGATTTAAGCAACAGGTAAAAAATGGGAATAGTTATGCATTTAAGGGGGAATTAGATGAGGGTAACAGTGGCAACCAATGCAGTGGCTACCAAGCTGTATTAGCAGCTGTATAGGTAAAGACAAAAAAAAAAAAAAAATAATATATTGGTATGTATGAACTGTCCATCTTCCCCAGCTAATAGACAATTTATAGCCTGTTGCTATGTCAACAATTCTAACCAACCAAGTGGGAGAGGAGTTGGGTAGGAAATATGTAAAATCTGACAAAGAAGTATGAACAAAGAGACTACCATACAAATGTGCTTCAGTCACTTGGTCTCAATAGAATGAGGTACCCTGAAATCATTGGACACTAAAATCATTCACTGTTGCTCGACTTTCGATCGTTTTGCTAAACAATTTCCTCCTTCAACATGTTTGTCGAGGTTTTTGGGAGTAACAAATCCTTCCCCACAGTGGGGACACTCATTTCTGGACTTCAGCATGTGGATTTGTGATTTCATGTGGCGGTTCAGATCTGACTGGGTCACACCTTTGTAATTGCACAGTTTGCAGCAGAATTCACGAATGCCTGAAAAAGAAAACAAGCATCCAAGTGATGCAATGGGAATTAAAAAAGAGAAGCAATTAAATACATAATGTCTTGCAAAAGTTTGGAAACCCCATCCCCAAAATCATGAAAACAAGATATTTACAATTTAAAAATATTGCATTCTTTCGTTGTTTGCAAAAGTTTACTAGATAAGAAATATGTCTTAACCTAAGATGAAAAGTTAGTATTTATAAGAATTATATTTTTAAGTATTTACAAGAAAAATATTTTTGGTCACTGTTTTGGCTCTGGAAAGCATTGAGGCTACAAATCTTTTGCACAAATCATCATTGATTTCTTATATTCAAATTGACTTTATTACTTCTTTCAGATTAATAGGTGTTGGTAATTTTCATTTGTGCAATCTTTCATTTTATAACATTGCACAAATCCATTAGTGGATTGAGGTCTGATGAACTGGGCAGCCACACCAAGAGCTTAATTAACATCATAATCCTGAAACCATTTTTTTCTTTTATACATGCCACAGTAGAGTGTTGTGCTGTTTTTTGTATCTGTATGAATATGCAAGTCAGAAACAGCACCATTTTAAATGTTATTTGATATTTAGAAAGCCTAGTTTAGCCAACTGATTATTGGTTGGAGGCAGGATTTGAGCAGGGGGAGTGCAAAATCCTGTATTCAAACATTAAACTCCTCAAACATTGATAGGAAATATGCAGCTATTTACTCTAAAAAGTTGATTAACAATTTATGTGAATGCCAATGGATCAGAATTTCTTGGAGACATGTATTCATTTGTAGAAAGCTTGTGTGCTGGAATTCACTTTGTGAAATGAAAGAACTTACCCTGATGCCGCATCATATGCACTTTTAATTGGCTGTTGGTACGGGCATAATAATCACAGAACTTACACTTGTATGGCCGGATATCTATAGAGAAAATGAGAGAGAGAGAAAAAAATTAAATGAAAATTCACTCAACTAGTTGTTTCTTAATATCTACAACAAATTACAATTAGTGCTTGAATTTTAAAACTACTTCTGTTCACCAGATGAATTGTTTCACTAATTTTAAAATGAGCATGATGATCATAATAGCAGCAGCTACCTACAATTTTAGTTACATAATAGTCTAATTACTAAAGCTGTTTTTGAAGACAAAAAAATTTACTGAAATTCCTTTTGCAGATGGGAGATTACATTTCTGTACTGCTAAACATTTCTTCATCAGTCTTTTAATTATTATTATTGCCTTGTATCACAAGTTCTAATTAAAGCTTACTTCCTATTATTCACCTGAGAAAATGCTCTTAAAAATGGAAAGTCAGTTGTAATACAAGGTAACCCAAAAAGTTATGTCCGTTTTTTGATTAGTCATTGAATGAAGTTGAAATATATACGAAATGCGTGTAGCAATTGTTTTCAAATTCGGACAGCCGGAAGTAGGAACATCAGACGTTATAACAAAACACGCACACCGTGCCCGGCCATCAGTTATAAGCCGGACAGCTGTGAGAAGGATGGAAGTGTCTAGAGATCTCATTCGGGGCTGTTTGCTTTATGACTTCAAAGTGGGCTTATCAGCAGCTGCATCAAGTTGCCGCATATGTCAAGCGTTTGGGGATAGTGCTATGGATAAACGTACTGCAAGGTGTTGGTTTCGAAAATTCAAGTCGGGAGATTTGTCTCTCCATGATGAGCCTTGCAGTGGACGACCACAGGTCTTGAATGATGGAGTCCTGAAAGGGGGCCATTGAAGAGGACAGTAGTCTAACGTGTGATGAACTTGCAAGACAGTTCAACGTTTCCGATGAAACAGACTTCACCTGCACCACCTAGGTAAGATGTACAAACTGAGCAAGTGGGTTCCGCAAACGCTGTTGGAGGTCCACAAGGTACAACGAGTGGCAGCTTGCGTATCGCTTCTTTCTCGCCAACATACCGCATCCTTATTCAATCGAGTGCTTACCAGTGATGAAAAGTGGGTTCTGTACGAAACTCCCAAGCATTCCAGACATTGGTTGTCCCTCACACCGCAAGACCGCCTATGCACCCATGCAAGATTATGCTTTGTGTCTGGTGGACCAGTCGTCAAGTGGTTCATTACGAACTGCTACAAACAGGCCAAATGGTCACTGGAGACCTATACTTGCAGCAATTGAAATGTGTGCAACAGGCATTGCGCCATAAGGAGCCAGCACTGGTGAATTGCAAATGTGTGCTTTTCCTCCATGACAACGCCAGGCTGCATGTCGCACGAGTGGTCAGGGACACCATACAGCAACTTGGGTGGGAGACTTTGTGCCATCCACCTTATTCACCTGAACTTGCACCATCTGATTACCACCTCTTCCACTCCCTGGATAATCATCTTCATGGGAAATCCTTCACCAATGCATCAGACTTGCACAAAGCCCTCACGGACTTTGCGTCAAAACCCCCAAGTTCTACCGCAAGGGCATTGAACAGCTGGAGACATGTTGGCAGAAGGTGCTGGATGCCAATGGCGATTACTTCGAAGACTAAATATAAGTTACACATACTATGAAGCATTTTCTTTTTTTCCTTTAAAAACAGACAGAACTTTTTTGGTTACCTTGTATAAAACTGCATGAAATATTATTGCATACAGTTTCCATGTTATCTTCATTGTTATTTTAACAATGTCTTAGCTAATATTTTCTTTGCTCTTCTTCACATCTTTGTTGCAGTGTCAATTAGAATTTGACTACTTTTTTTATTTTTGCCATTTTTGTTCCTCTCCTCAAAAAGAAAAAAAATCACAAGACTAGATGGTATAGTTCTTGTGTATTAAACAATTTTGGAAGAAACTAGTCTTTTCTTAGCCAGGAATAAGCTTTTCATTGATCCCTGATAAGAAAGGTGTTGCATTTACAGAACTAGTGCCAAAGTATTTCAAATAACCTGAAACTTTAACCCAGATACAGAAGAACTTAGTTGTTAAATTATTTTCTTTCTTTTTGTTGTCGAGTGTTGATATCTACATTTGGTTTTGCTGCTGCATTCATTTTTTTTTTTTTTCTCCTGTTCATTCTTGTTTGTTCTTTTCACTTCTTGTTAGAGTGAATATGCTTCTTCTCTCTTCACAGAGTCTGCTGTGCCCAATTTATTTTTCAATGTTCTTTAATGTTTAAGGACAGCTAGAGTTTAAATTATTTTCAAACACCACTACATGGGCTGTTATATGCAACTTTGTTCCAATTTTTTTCTGTAGAAGAATGACCTTTGTGAGAAAGTTGTATAATTGCATTAGAAAAAAGCTACCTTGATGTCATGCTAACTGGAGTTTCTTAGGATTATTTTGAAAACTTTCCTTATATAGGGTAGATATACAAAGATGAAGATGACAGTAAATGAAAAGTGAAACAATGAAAATATAACATAACATCATAACATCTCATAACATCAGAAAACATGAAAAATGATTTAAATCTTTGACTCTAATTATCCCTCTACTAAAAATAATGCATTAATTCACGACAATCATGTAAATATGAAACAGGAAATTGCAGAAGAAACAGCAAATGCCTAAATCTGCATGAGTTATGATATTATAATTATATTAGCATATAAAAGAATGCAATATAGTTATACATTTTTCAACTACTAGACTTGATCTTTCCTTCATTTCAGATGAGTAATTTTATTGAATGCAATTCCTGAGAAGTAGAGATTAATGAAAGGCTCTTGGTGACATGTTTTATCAGACAACTGAACCAACTGAGGGTTTAAATATTTTTTTTATATCTTGAGTAAAATTGATTATAACTCAGAAAGTGCAAGGCACAAATTGACTATGACAGGTTTTAAATAGGTCAACTTGAAACATTTGTCTATATTTCTGAAATGAAGTATTGTAATTATTTACATTGTCCGCACTGTTTTCCTCATCTCAATTGTCATATTCACAACGTTTCGGACATTGTACACTCCAGTCTTCTTCAGGTGATTGGAATTTCGAACTGAACCCTTATTTTATCCACCAGTAGATTGTTTCATCTGCCATGGCTTTTCCGGATGTCTCAGTTATCTCCCTTTGACTGAACTTCCCATGTTTTTGTCCACAGTAGCCAGGTAATTGAACTCACAACTCTTTAGGTCAAGTTACTGGATCCAACCAATGCTTTTATCCATTGAGCCATGTGTCCATGAGGATAGTGTATGAATTTTTGGGAACTTATAAACTTAATATCTCAGTAACCATTTTTTACTAGAGCTTATGTTGCAATTTTGTTATTATTGCTTTTCTTTAGTACTCTCTGTATTACTGGTTCTCATATTGTATCCATTGCTATGCTTGGCCAACTTAGGAAATTTTTGTGGCCTAGCATATGTGCTGATTCCTAAAGTTATTGTACTTTCCAGTTTGTCTATTATTTCAATCTCAGCCCACAGGAAGCAGTGATCTCCCTTTTCCTTCCATATGTGGTCAGCTACGCCTGATTTTTCTGTATCTCCTTGTTATGGATTTACGATGTTCTTGCAGTCTTACCTTAATGGGGTGGCCTGTTTCTCCTTTATATTTCTTACCACAGCTGCACAGGATGGTGTACACACAGTCCTTAATCATGTTCTCCTCTATGGGGGGAGGGGTCTTACTTGAAAGAGGTGATTGCAAAGTGTCAAACCACTTTTGAAAGTTGTCCTGATGTTATATGGATGACAGATCTTTTGTATTTTTCCAATAATCCCTTCACATGAGGTAGGCAGACTGAAACTGTTTTCTGAGTGTTGCTATCCTCTTGTACCCTTCTATTCCAGTTTATCAGAGCTGTTACCATGTACCCAGGGTAGATGTTATGTTGTAGGGTACTGCTTATACTGACCATCTCTTCTTCATATGTCTCTGGGTGACCACTTATGACTTTTGCTCGATGTTGAAAGTAACGAACGATCGCTTTCTTTACACTGTGAATTTTGGGGAAACTGTATATATAAGGTAGCTTGGTGTAACGCTGCGATAACTGCCTGTATGTCTTAGGTGGGAAGGGGTCCTTCTTGATTAGGATCTGCGATAATTTTCATTGTTGGATTTTTCTTTACTGTAGCTACCATTTTTAATGAGGTCTTCCAGTTTTGCTGTATATTCCGATTTGTCCATCACTACAATTGCAATGAACTTGAAACATAGTAGGCAAAAAATGTTAAATATTTTACTTTACAAATATCTACAGAAGGATACTATGAAAAGGAATGAAAATAAATGACTGTATAGTAAATTACATTATCTAAACTGAATGACTTGTACATCATTTATGAATGAACTTGCTATTTTTCCTATTTTAATTGGATTCTGTATGTACTTTGTACTCAGTTTCTCTGTGTTAAGTATCAAGAATATTTTTCCCAGGATAAAGAATATAATAATGATATTGTTTTCATGGGAAAAATCCTTTTGGAACTTGGATCTTTTTGCTTCAGATTGTACCTAACACAAAGTGTTTTTACAAGCATTTCAGCAAAATGAATTGAAGATTTTGCAAAATACAGATTTGAGAATGAAAGTAGAAGATAACATTAACCTTTTTCTCGCTGGAGTTTTCAAAGTTATACTTAATTAACTAATGATGTTAGTTTAAATATTTTATGCAGAAAGAAAATTTTTATAGAAAAAATGTGCACGTGAAGAGAGGCAACATGAATGTGAGGAACTGAGACAAGTCAAGTTACAATAGAGAAAGTGAAGAAGACAGGTAAATATTGTTATCTTTAATCAACTGAGAGGGAACTGACATAGATATATATGGTTTTCATAGAAAACCCACAAGAAACCTAGTAATGACATTACTGCAGAAATAATATTTAAATCACTTTTTAACTTCTTTTGGCTCAACAAATTCATTTAAGTTGGACACAAGAGGGGGAGCCAAAAGTTTGTTTGGAAATATTGGGATGGGATGCGGGTAGGGACTCATTTAAAGGGACTTATTTCTGAATTATAAAAAAGCACACTCCTGTATGAAAAGAAATATGTTACACTGGTTAGAAAACAGTTATTAAATTTTAAATGAAAATAGTTGCTAAGAATAAAAGTTAAAAGATTTACCAGTAAATAATTTTTTTCTAATTCATGTATATTAACATTTAAGTTGAAATATTCTCCTATAAAATAAACTGAACTATTTCTGTAATCTTAAATATTTTGCTCTTCAGGTACATATTACAGAAAGCGTATTCCTTATAGTAATAACCATTTGTAGAATTTGGGCAAATATATTCATGACTTTTCAAGTATATAAATTTAAGACTTAGCATCCAAGATTGGAGAAATTAAAAATAGATTTGGGATTAATATATTCACCTTAAACATTATTCTATTAACACTGTAAAGTTAAGTTTAAAGTTTCATGAATACAAGAATAGAGATATATTATATATTTTAAGGTTCAGAAAAATTGTGAATACTTTTAATCTGCCAACCAAGAAGGACAAAAAGTAAGTTTATGCAAATTTATTTGAGAAAAAAAACAATTGTCTGATTGCAATGAAGAAAATTAAAAATAATCAATAACAAAACCTGACAATACTGTCAAAAGAATTCTAGTTATAATTCCTTGTTTTTCTTAGGAAGATGTGAATTCAGAAATATTCAGAGAAATAGCAGAAAAGAAGTATGCCTCACATCCACAGGAAAGGAAGAAAAACTTAGAAATGTTGAAACAGTTTAAAATCCAAAAGATTGATAGTTTTTCAATTTCAAAGTAATTGATATTTTACTGATCCTTTACACAGAATATTAATTTTTAGTATTGATTGGATTCAGTTTACTTCAACACAAGGACAAATTCATGGATCACCCAGTATGAATGAAATTTAGTAGTAATGGCTTGCATGTTAACCATCATTATATGGGACTTTGGTGAAGATTATGAATAACTTTTTTTAACAGAGTAAACAAATAAACTATGAAGCAGAAAATATTTATTTTGATATTTTGTATAAAATTATTTTTACATTTGTTTCTTAATCTCTATTGTTACCATTTGATTTTTTCTGATAAAAAAATTAAAATTTTAAAATTTTGAGTACACCTGACTGAGATCTTGGGAATGGAAAATAAATTAGAAAAACTGTATAACAATAACTGTTCAGCAAAATCTGTATTCATCCCTAAGTTACCTTCATGTCTGAAATAATTATGTATTTGACAATGTTCAAGCCCAAGTAAAAAGCAAGCACTCTCACTTGTAATAATGACAAAACATATGCTTTCTACCCACTTTCTACTGTAATGAACTATGCTTAGTATCAATATATATTCATTTATAATGTAAAGAAAATTACACATTCAACAGAATCTACTACAGTCAACTTTCAGTTGTCAGAAATATTTTTTTTTTCAAATTGATCATCTGCATCAAAATATATTTCACTTAAATATATGCTATATAAAAATACTGTTAAAAGATATAAATTCAATAATTTAGTAGTTTATATCTTTTATTAATTAATTGTTAGTAAATGACTACCTGTCCCAAAAGCCCAAGTGCATAAAGATTTTATGCTCTAACTTTTAAATAGGAATTTGTATCAATCAGCTAAACTGCAAAATGCATGCTGACTGTTAGCTTTGTTTTTTTTTTTTATATAAAATATATATATATTTTATATAAAATATATATATATTTTGTATAAAATGAAAGTAACTCTTTAAATACCATCTACTCTATCTTATCCTCTTATTGACTTTTGAGATGGCTAAAAACTCAAATTTTGAATAATTCATTGATTTACTTATATAAAACTGTCACAATTGAGAAAGAATCGCATTGACATACTGTATGAAACAAAAAAAAATATTAATGCTTTTCTTTACATTTTTCCCATTTTTAAATATAGAGATATGCCTAGGAGATAAATCAATAATCAAAATAACAAAATAGTTAATTAATTGGAGCATTTTCCTGCCAACGATTTTGACTAAGCATTAATTCTGACCTTTTATTTTATTTTCTTCTTGCCTTACCTTGTTTTTGGAAAAATCTTTTTACTTTGATTTTTACTTCTTGTGTGCAATTCTTATTTAAGTACAAATATTTAAAGTGGATGAGATTTCTGAATTTAGGGCAATAATTTTTTCTCATGTAATCAAACTCAATCCATGATAGTTTTGAAATTTATTTGGAGTTAATTGTTCAAGAATGAGAAATATATTTCACTCTGGCACTGCAAGTAATGCAGAAGTAAAAGGGTTGAAATATACAGGAATTAATTGTAAATATTTATACACAGGTTTAAAATGATAAAGTCATATTTAATTAATGAGTTTTGATATACAAATATCAAAATGATATATACAATGAATTGTTTTTTAGATGATATTTCTATGATTTAACAGATATTACATATCAAAAATGACATTAAACATTTGGATTCTGCTCAGATATTTGGGAAAGTATTCTTATTTAGTCAAGTAGAATGTGGACACTGATGAAATAATCAGTAAAAGACTACAATGTAAAAACATACAAATGGACTCTACTGAACATGCATGCAAGCACACTCGCATACACACACACAAACACACACACACGTAATCAATTACAAGATGAAAAAGAAGGAAAACTTAAATTTTGCCAAATTTAAATAATGACAGCAGCCAAATTAACAATTATTCTCCCAGCTAGTTCTTTAGAAAACATTTTTTGAATAAATGAAATGAAAATTGTGACTATACAGTTTAAATTTAGGCCCTTTTTAAAATTTTTTTTATTACAAAATAAATTTAAAAAATTTGTGTAAACAAAAAAAACAAAAACAAAAAGGAAATAAAATTGTTTTTTTCAAGAAAGAAGCCAGTTTAAACCCTCACCAGCTTTTGGTGCTTGTTTTGTTACATCTAGGGCAAATGTATATCCTTCCAGTGTCATCTCCCCGTGCCTGGACTGATTCACACCAGTTTCAACTGACAAGTGAAAAAAGATTGGACGCGTTCATGGACATATGTGCAAAAATAAAAATAAAAATATCCCCAATCAAAGACAACAGCAAAAATAGATGGAAGTGAAGAGGATCACACACAAAACAATCATCATTAATTAAAAAAAAAAAAAACCAGAAAATTACCCTTTATGAAAAATTTCAATAGATTAAAATCATCTTATATTTTATAATAGAAATTTGCAGTGAACATTTTTAGATTATCACCAAAAGTTTAACTATTATACTTCAGTTATTTAAATGAAACACATTTTAAATATTTGAAAACTGGTAAAAATATTCAAAGATAATGAACAATACATTGTAAATCAATGAAATTACAGAAAATATTTAATAAGTTAGGCACTTCTTTAGGGTAACATTCAGAGTCTCAAAATGTTGATAATTTTATAAGGTTTATCAAATAATAGTAATTTGAGATATCTAGGGAAATTCAGCACTTATATCCAATAAACATTGAGAAAGCATGACTACAATGCAGAAGTGCTCTCTTAAAATAAAATTATATATACTATATCATATTTAAATATAGAAGTTTATGCTTTTGCATTAAAAACTGATATTCACCAATAATTGTTGGTAATATTTCAGGATATATTTAGTGATAAATATGCTACATGAATTTCATCTTTTAATAAATGTTTTATTAGAAGCATTTAGAATAACTTATTGAGGTTATGAGATTTTTTATGCAATTTAAGGATTCTTCAT
Source organism: Acanthosepion pharaonis (assembly GCA_903632075.3). Lineage (NCBI taxonomy): Eukaryota > Metazoa > Mollusca > Cephalopoda > Sepiida > Sepiidae > Acanthosepion > Acanthosepion pharaonis. The sequence goes on along the minus strand of CAHIKZ030001121.1, from coordinate 53,284 downwards.
CATATTGTATATATATATATATATATATATATAGCTAGACAGATAGATAATAGTATTGGTATTTTTTAATTTCAAATATATAAAAGATAACCATGAGAAAAATATAACCTCAAAAAAAAGAAAAAAAAAAAAAGAAAAGATATTGTTAAGTCATTGAATGACTGAAAATTGTAAAAAAAAAAAAAAGTTGAGCAGAGTACAATCAAAAAAGAAACTGAAGACATTTACAATTAGAATTAGAAAAAAATTTGATTTGAAGAATATCATAAAAAATTTGAGGAAAATTAAATGGTTACACAAAAGTGTATTGACCAACAAGAAAATATTTGAATATGGTAATGTTATAAATTTAAAAAGAGATGCAAAATATTAAGAACATTGGCAAAAGACAAAATCAACCAAACTAGTTTTATTTTAAGTAAACATCATAAAAGAAATATGTTAAGTTGGGTGAAAAATACTTGAAACCTTATTTCTCAAAAGTCATTTTTGATGATGAATGTAGAGTTCTACTGGGTTGTGGGTTGGGTTAAAGATAGAGCTAGACTGGATTAATGTTTGGGTCTTTTATAGAAATAACCAATCAACATGGCTTAGAAGACTAGAGATGGGTGGTGATGTAATGTTCTTGGTTAGAAATGGCAGGCAGTAAAATTATAGATCCTTTCATAATTGATGATCAAAAGGAATGCAGAAAGTTATTCTAAGTTCTTGGACAAGATACCTTTTGAATGGAAAAAGTCATAACCAAGAAGCTAAAGAGTATGTTTATACTTGACAATGTTCTTTCACACTTTTCAAAGCTGCCTACTGCCCACCTTGCCAAAAAAAAGTTTTCAAAGATACCAAATTAATGGAATGACTCACCAGTCTCCGGATATTAATCCAATAGAAAATGTGCATACATACACTTAAAGAGATGTATATAAGAAAGAAAAACAATATTCAAATAACTCTGGGAAGCAATAAAAATTATTGCATGTTACATTCTAAACAGTACAAAGGTTTTACTTGGTGAAAAATTGAAAATTATAGAATATCAAGGAGCCCATATTAATATGGGAAACAATAATATTTTATTCAGGTGTAAGGGATATTACGTTAATCAAATACATATTTCTATGGCCAATTCTTTTTTAATTTATTTAGAAATAAAACTATATAATACATTGTTTGCTTAAAAAACCTGATCCCATGCACAAAATAAGTTATAAATATTTTTTATAAAGTTGAAACACATATATTGCTCATATAAATATATCCTGAAAATTTTATTGTGAAATCACTGATTTGCATATAAATATAGGCAAGCAAACATTTTGTATAGAATTATTTTCAACCCCACAACCCTGTAAATATCAGCTCTCAATGTTCAGCCTGCAGTAAGCTACCCCCATGTATACCCTGCCATAATATATGACGACATCATTGCAAATAATGCATAAAGTCATGCAAACTGAGATTTGGAGGGCTGATATTTACCGGGGAGGTTTGAGTGTGTTGAACGCTAAAGGATTAAAGAAGACCAAAACCTGTTTTGAAACTTGATCAATTAGCAAGCTCTTAATTTCTTCAATTCAAATCATTTAATTAACCTATTGGTAATAATGGTTAAAATTGTTAAATTAATTTGTGATAATACATTCAGAGAAACACATTGCAATTTTGTGTTTCAGATAAATTTAATTGCTATTTCTTTGCATGCTGTAGGAGAGTTATAAACATGATATATTGCATTGACTTTGAAAGAAAATCCAGTCCCAGATTATTATTATTATTATTATACAAATGCACAACTTGATCAGAATTATAATAGGTAAAATTATTGCAAGTAAATGTTTAGTGATAAAACAGTTAAGAGAAAAATTGAAGTAGTGACATTTGAAAATTTGAATCATTTCAGCATGTAATTCTTCAATTAATATGAAACCTACAAATTAGACAAATGAACAATTACAGCTGATCTGCACATTCTTTAAGCAAGCAAATCACTTCAAACAAAGCAGAACTAAGACATCTCTAAAATAGACAAAAACAGACAAAGAGATAATGAGAGACAAAGAAAAACAAAGAGTTTGGGGCAACATGACAAAAAAACCATGCAGATTGCTTAAGTCATATTTCTAAGTAACATAATAGAATTCTGTACTATGAAATGCCTCAAGCCAAAAATGTCATGGCACACACACCTACCTTGTTCCAATGTAGAAAGATTAATGCAAACCATGCAAGGATTGAGATGATTATTTGAACTTTAATGACTATTTCTTATATATTAGTCATAGCTAAGAGAGGTTAGTTGAGTAGCAGGAAAATAAAGACATTCACCAATAAACTTTCAAACAAATCTATTAACAGGAGAAATTATCAAACATCTCTCAGTTTCAAGAAGTTGGTGAAAAACATTAAAATTTCACAGGAAAATTTAGAGTCAAATGTAAAATCCCATGATGTGAATTGGAAAGAATATCTACCAATTTGTGAATATTTTCTATATGAATTATCAAAGAAATACAAAAGATTAAAAAAAAAAGGAAGGAGCATAGTGAAAAAGAATATAAATCTCAATGAAACTTTACTGGGAAAATATACTTATTGTAAATTCAATTTGATCATTTTATAAAGCCCTACAGACCTAAGAGTCTTGAGAACCAATAGCAGTTGAGACAGTATGTCTCAGTGGAGAGGTGGTTAATCTAGTCTTGCAAACCATTACAACTGTAGTGAGTTTAATCCTTACTGAGTATTCTACAATTGTGGCCTTGTGTCATACTGAGCTAAGATCAGTAAATACTTATTATTATATAAGTGTGATCTGCTGTTTTACATCATTTAGAAGCAATTATTATTCTTTTAAGATAATAGAAAATTATCAGCCAATCAAATCACAATTTAAACCAAAATAATCTTAAAATGAATCCAAATGAAGGAAAAATAAGAATTTGCATTTAGAGGTTGTTTATTTGATAAACACTTTACTTTTAGAATTCAATAAAGCTTCCACTTTTACTCATAATCACTGTTGTGAAATGTAGTATTAGTAGTAGCAGTATTTCAAATTTGCTCACAATTACTACTCACAAAATACGTCCCCTTCAAGACTATTCAAGTTTATATAGAGTGTCTTGTTCATATGCAAAATTCTTACATTTACATATCAATACATCTTTCTGAAATGGAGAGGTTTTATGCTCTTGGTTAATCTTTTGCTTCTATGTTCTATTTCATTTTGGGGATTTCCTTACTCTACTACTCCCTCTCCTTCCATAGATCTTATCATATTTCTGTTTGTGAGAGACCTTGATCTGTTTCACACTCTTTTATATTCATGACTACCTGCTTTCACTTGAACTTTATCAGAAATTTTATAACAGTTTTGGACATCTAAATTTTCATCCCCTTCATTTTCATCATGTTCATTGTTTTTTATGTCCTTTGACATTTGTTCATCCATTTCTACATCTTTGTTTTGGGGTCTTATTTGATCTACATACATGGGCTATTATACAGTCCTCTTGTTTTTCTATTATGGTTGCTGGACTTGACTCCTTATTCTTTTCAGACCATATTCTTTCCTTTATAGAATATGACATTGTTAGGTGAGCTCTGATTTATCTTTCCATCAGTGCTGATGGACTCTCTAGTCTTCCAGTGTGCAGTATGGTTTAGGCCCATTTTTATGGTTGCACCATCCTTTCCACTATACCATTTGATTGAGGGTGATATGAAGATGTCTTGTAAGGTCTGCATCCTATCTGTCATCAGCATAAGTTGAGTTCTTCTTTGCAAAACTGATGCATTGTCAGATAAGAAAATTTCTTGAAAATAAAACTCTTAACATGTTTCACCATACAACTTCTATTGTCTGGCACACAAATTACTTCAGGTCATCCTGAAAAAGAATCTACTAGTATTAAGAAAAGTATCCTTCCATTGATGTATGCATGATCTGCATGAACTCTGTTCCAGGGCTGTAACTCTTTAGGCCATGAATATAATTTTCTTTGTGTGAAATTTTTTTTCTTTACATTTGGGACATCATTTTTACATATTCTTCCACATTTCTTGAATATCCCAGCCACCATACTTCTAACTTTAGCCTTTTTTGTGTAGCCACTGTATGTATGTCATCATGTACACAATTTATTAAAATCCTTCTTTATGTTTCTGGAAGTACCACCATATCACTGTTGTAAATTATTCCCTTTCTACCATCAGTTTGTGTCTTACATCCTTGCAGGGGTCTTTCAGCCTGAAAACAATTACCCCATCTGTTCTTTCCCTTTCTCCAATTTATTCTACTTAATACTGGTTCTTGCATAGTTTCCTCAGCCATTCTTTCTAATGATAAAACATCAGTCTCTACTCAGTATAGAAATAGATCTTCAAATTTTTCATCAGTCTTCTCATTAGATTTCTTATAAAATCACAGTCTTGATAGTGCGTCCATGTGTGGTATTGAATTACACTTGACATATTAGTCTTATTGTCCACTTTAAAATCCTCAACATTGTGACTATTGGCAATTTTTCCTTGGATTGAATATAAATTATAGCAGTCTACGATCACATTTTAACAAATATTTTTCCACTTAAAAATGATGCATTCTTGTGATGCCCATACAATTGCCAAAATTTCGTTTCAATAATTCAATTCAATGTTCGTCATCCTTCTTGATAAATACATTATTGGATGTCTTTCTTGTGATAGTATTCTCAATATTGAATGCTCACTAGTATCTGTAGTCAATGTAATATCAAATATTTTGACTACTGGTCTTTTAGCAAAAGTTAGTTTTAGTTGGTCAAATGTTTTTTGTTGGGTCTCCTCCTATACAAATTCCACATTCTTTTTTCTTAGCTTAACTGCTCAGTCAATTCTGCATACCTTGATAAGTATCATCTATGAAAATTTACTAATCTCAAAAAGGATTCTTTTTTATTTTCATTTCTGCATTTTTTAATCTTCTCAGCATGATTTCAGTTTTCTCTTTTTAGTTATATTTCATTCCTGGCCCCCTATGCAATATCATTTTGATAGTACACAATCTTTTCTATATTGTCTCCAATGACTTAGTCTATGGTTCTTTGAAAAATAGCACTAGCCATTTTTATTCCATACAGCATTCTTGTCCACCTCAATAAACCTGTTGGCATGTTGTTTTTTTGTCACTTCTTTGAAGTGGTTGTCTATGGGTATCTGGTGGTAAGCTGTTTTCAAGTATCTTTATAAAGATTTTCATTCCTACTAATGAATGTAATACTACTTCAAAATTCAGGATTGGGTATGAATATGAGCATCTTTTGGTTTACTCCCACTTTATAATCACCACATATTTGAAAGTCTCAATCTGAGTTTCTCAATAATACAATAGATGATGCCCACTTACTGAAACCAGATGGAACACATACGAAGTGGCCTTGTTCCACTAATTTTCTTAATTTTGCTCTTACTAATAGTAGGGGGAAACTGCCTTACTTGGTAATAGAAGGAGGTGATATTTTCATTTAACTTGTAACTTATAATTTTTTAACAAGAAGTTTTTTTAGTATTCACATTGTTAATTTTGTGGAATTAAATCATTTCAAACAAGTCTAGGATGCTTATTGCAGACTGCAACACTTATGGGTATTATTTCAAATCTTTTGTCTAATTCAAAGGCTCTTTCAAAGCATCTTAGCATTTGTATAGCTGAACTGTCAAATTGTTGAAGCATAAATTTTTCATAATTTTGGCTTTCCTAGTTGTTCCCAAAAATTTCTGGGAAGAAGTGTTACTTTGCTAGCTGTATCCATTTGCATATGTAAATTGGTGTTGTTTATTTTAACTTGCATTTAGAAATTCTCTTTTTCTTTTAATTTCTTTCTTTCTTTTTTGGTTTCCATGTTGATTCTGTGTGAAGCTCTCAATATCGTTCTTTTTAACTTTGTATACAACTTGGAAATAGTTCTTTTTGGTGCATTTTCTGTATGTCTTTCCAAACACTGGGTGCTTCTCTTTGTTTCTCTCATGTTTATACCCACAATACAGTCTTTTGTTCCTTTTAATAAGTATGTATTGACAATTTTTTTTTGAATTTCTCAAGTCATTTTCAGATGTTGTATGAATTACACGGAAACATTCAAAGACATGTTTCCTAGTTGAAGTTGTTCAAGCATTTCTTTTTTTATTGATGCTTATCATTCTGTAATTCTACAATAATTATCATCTGCATCAACTCATCTTCTATGGTCTGTTCTTCATTCCTGAGTTTTTAAAAATCACAGAATTTGTTAGTCTCCCTTAGTTGGTGTTGATATTTAATAACTGATTCACCAGGTTCTTAGTTGGTGTTGATATTTAATAACTGATTCACCAGACATAAATTTTGTCCATTTTGCTACAACCAACTGCTTTTTTTTTGTATGTTCCTTAATATTATCTGACTTATTCCTTAAAGTCAGGTCTCCTAATTTCAGATGAGCCATTATTGAAATTTTTCTAACCACATCAACTCCCACAGTTGCCATAAAAATGTACATTACTCCCCACTGCTTTAGCTTTATTGTCTTTCAACTTCTTGACTCTAATGCAAAGCACCTCAACCATGTGTCCATAAAAACAGTCCTTTACAGCTAACGGACATCCTATTGTTGTGAAGTGTAATAGTAGTATTCACAAGTTGTTCACAGTCGCTATTCACAAAATCTGTTCCCCTCATGACTACTCGAGTTTATATAATGTCTCTCGTCCATATGCAAATGATCATTTTACATTTACATATCATTACAATCACACTTTTAATTTAAACATTTTTATAAATAGAACCCCATTGTGTTAAGAATAGAATAGATTCATTCAAAAGAACATTCAATAAACTAAAAGCAGAGTTGATAACATCAAGTCTGTTTTATTTAAACACAAATAAAGATCATGTATTTCTCAACTTCAATAAATTGGTACTAGTAGTAGTAGTAGTAGTAGTAGTATCAGCAGCAGCATAAGGATTATGAAGTGAGAAGACTGAAAAGTTCCTGGCCTGATCTATATCTCAAACTTTTACCAAATGCCAGATATTTTTTTGAAAGAATCAAGAAATTTTCAGTATTCCCTTATATATTTCATTATCATTGTTTATTAGGTTATACTACATTTTAGGTTCATGGTTGCTACTAGTTCTTCAGTCTGTATTAAATACAGCATGCTTCCAACTATTTCTCATGATCATCTATTGAACATCTCTATAACTATTGAATTTCTCAAAGTACCTGATATTTTTAACAATAAAAGGATTTATTCACACATGACAGCTGTCTGGTCAAAACTAAAAAATTTGTAACATTCTCACTTGATTTATTTACAGATAAATAGTGCCTGTTTCAGTTTTTCTAGATGGAAATTTGAAAATAGTTTTTGCTAATGTTTCATAATGACAAAAATTTACTATAAATTTTAAATGGGAAATTAGCAGCTTCATTAATAAAAAAGTGTTTCAAGAGGAATTTGGTTCTAAGTGGATTTAATGATGACCAGGACTGGTTAGATTTCTTGGAATTTGGCAGTGATTTAAGTATCAAAAAGTTTATTTATGAAAAAGGACAAAACTGTATTTTGTGAGTAGAAGTAATCTATTGGCTGACCTAGTAGAATACAAAAATAAGAGTTTCATGAAGAAAAGAAACCAATGAACTAATTTATGTTTTTAGTGGGTTGGGATTAGCCAGCTGAAAAAAAGTTTCAGTTGATATCAAACATGGATTGAATGTGATTGCAACAGTATTAGTGTATGAAATAACTTGGCAGAATTAATTTGCATATACTTAATGTAATTGTCAGATATCCAGCTTTCCTTATAGCTTTTAAGATAACAGTTTTATCTTTTTGAAATGTTTGTTAGAATTTTTGATAATTAATTTGAACAGTTTTACTATTTTAACTATTAAATACTTAGATAATATTTATTTTTGAGCAAATGTTTTGAACATAGAAAGTATTATCTTTAATTAAGCATCTAAAAATGTTTTAGGAATAACCTAATTTGAGAAAATAGAAAATATCTTAATTAAAAGAAAGAAAGCACAATTTATGTTTTGCACCTACCATATTTTTATAAAGATAGTTAGAATTATTTTCTGTCACATCAATGAATAAAATAAAGAAGGTAAGAAAAAAAGATATTATTATACTTAATTAGGAATTCTAAAAATTAACATATTGAAACTTTAAATCTGCATTTTCATGAAAATCTGTTTTTGCTTTAAGCTGATGAATTTGATTGTGAATGCGACTAAAAGAAATATTGAAATGAATCAGTCCTTTGGGTTATTCAATTAGGATTTTCTCAATTCTTTTTAAGTCATAATCTTATCAGATATAAAACTATTATGAAATTGAAAGATTCTCTTGAAATTTACAATTTATACATACTTTCGGATGCAATCTCTGTCAACTAAACATGTTAACACAGATGTTTCTGTCTCAGCACGTGTCTTTTAAAAAGTAGTTAAGTAGAATAGAACATGTACAATACAAGCTCTTTCTGGAAAGTAGCCAGCCATTATGAATATCTTGAGAACCAGTTGTGTGGTTTTGATATAACTTGGCAATGCATCAGACACTCTCCTATAGGGTTACTCAGTTAGCAGTGAGACACCATTGAAATAAATGTATAACTGTTGCATTTACAATTAGCAGATTCTTTACATCTTGTTCTGAATTTCTGGCAAACATTGCATCACCCAGATATGTCACCACCCACAGTCCACATTTGGCTCCTAAAATAAAATTGATGGATGAGATTAAAGAGAATGTAGTGAGGCAGCTGATGACAATTGGAAAAATCATTTTGCAAATGTTTCCAAAAGTGGAGAGAATGTTGGGATAAGTGTGTGAAGTCCCAAAGAGGGTTCTTTAATGTTTGGGTGTTATTGACCTAGGTAGACTACTTTTTCCAGTTTTTAAATGACTGGATACTTTCCCAACACTGTATTTTTTGTAAAAAATACTTTTGATTAAGCATCATTTAGGCTGCAGGAGAGAAAGAGGTAAGTTGTAATTCTGTGAAGGAATATATTTTATCCTTTTTATATTAGTAAGGTTAAATGTGCTGTGAATGTTAATCTGAATAAGTGGAAAATAAGTAAAAAGACAGCAAACAAAATTTACAGTTGAATTGGGTTTAATAACATGTAACAAATATTAAATACAATATTAACCATGTAAATTATCACATTGATGATTTTCATAATAATATATATATATATATATATATATATATATATATATATATATATATATATATATGCACACATATTTTAATTTTTAAATTATAAAAAAAATAAATCAGTTTATTTTTCTTTGTGAAAGGACACAGGTGTGTCCAAAAATTCCAATTTTAAACATTTTCTTATTGTGCATTTATTTTGTTTATTGACCTAATAATATATAATAAATAATATTCTTCTTTCTCAGATTTTTTTTTCCATTGGCCAATTATATTTATGCACACCCACACACATGTATATGTATATATATTCAAAAGGTAACTGAATTATTAATGTATCTTACTTTTGAATAGTTATTAATATAATTTTGAATATGAGTATATTATTAGTTGTTAAAATAATCCCACAAAACTTTCTTCAGATCAATAATGACAAACTATGTCTAAAAGTTATATTCCAATCAATTCTTAATGTTATGTCAATTTCAATTATTTAAGAAACTTTTCTCTCATGTCATTGTAATGTAACAGACAAACACCAAGAGATGTAATGCTTCCAAAATAATTTTGCACATTTTTACATTCAAATTTTACTGAATTTTTAATGCTTTAATAATAATTTTATCTTTTAAAAAGGTGAAAGATGTAGCCACTTGATAAAGCATTAGGTAACTTAATGTAAACACAATTTGGTATTTGTGTTCTTTTTGTCAATAGATTGATACTGAAGGTTTGGGTAAAATTGGGAGAAGAAACACTTCCCAACCAGTTTTCAGCAGGAGTAATGAGTACTTTACAGTATTTGTCAAATATCTTGGCAAAAATTTTGACTTTTCAGAATCAGTCAGACAAGTCTGGCCTACTTAGAAGCAAGCTTAAAGCTTCATATGTTTGGAGCTTTCATTAAATGATCTTGATAAGTCAACAGCACTTATTTGTATATATTTTCTTAGTTTCTAAAATTTCTATGATAAGCAATATTGGTGTATACCAATTTTAGTATAATTTGGCTCATGGTCACACTAAATGAAACTAGCAATAGCCAATGAACACTTAGTTCAATAAATATATCAGCATTATAAATAATTTAATTACATTAATAAGATGTATTAAAGAAATTTAAGTGTTGTAATTTTTGTTAGTCTATTTTCTCTAATTGGCTTACTGGATAGAAGTTTTATATTTATTTAATGAAATTAAAACATATAATTTTCTTAATGCTTTCATTATTAATATAATTACTAATTTTGGAGTTAAATAATACCACCAATCAAACAAATCTAGATGATAGTTTCATTTAGTTATTTTATAATTGAAGAAAATATATTAAATGCAAAACTTAACATTGACAAAAGTGATTGTGAAGAAAATTTGAAAATGATTTGCATTAAGTTAGGTACCTCCACGAGACCGCTAAAAAAAGAGCATAGCATGAAGAAAAAAAGACGCGTAAACTTGACGAAAACAAAATTTTATCGTCTAAATGTTTGTTATTATTAAGAGGAAAGGTCAAAAGTATTTTGGGGGTATTTTTTCCATTTTTTTAATCGTTCCTAGCACGTCTGAAATTTTCGTTAAAAATCTAGTTTTTTTTTTAGTCAGCAAAATTGACCATTTTTTTTTTCCATTTTAAAAAAAAACTGGAAATCTGACTTTGAAATTTTTTAAATATCAATTATCATTTTTTCAAAACTTATTTTAAGAAAATCAGAAATTATAATGTTTATTTAAAATATTTTGAACCAAATTTGAAAATAAAACAAAGCAGGTCATAAACTTTCGCGTCTCTTGACATGTGATGAATGATATATTTACGAATTCCATGAGGCTAATTTGTTCTACGGAAGGAGAAAAGTGAAATAATTTACATTTACGTGAACAAATTATTTACCCCGTTATTTTTAACAAAAACTTTCAGCGGTCTAATTTTTTTTTTTTTTTTTTACTTAGCTTTCACCTTTACGTTTATGATGCTTTATGGGAAATATATTGTAAAGAAATTAAAATAAAACTGTTAAGAGTGACATTAAATTTCATATTTCTTAAGAAAGGTATCTAATTAATTTATAGGTACCTTTCTTATGAAATTTTATCACAATTGTACATAAAATACTATAATTTTATGTACATTTATTACATTCTACTGTTATTTGTATTTGCATTCATTTTTTATTATTAATTTTGATATTTCATTTATGGAAAAATGTCGAATTGAGATTAATATAAAATAAGATCATATAAATTTCATAAGATGATACTGATACTTGTAGGTACCCTTCTCAGTTGAAATTGAAAAATCAAATTAACTTCACACGTGTTTCGCAAAAAAGTAAAGGCCTTAACAGCGGAGAACAATGCTTAACTCAAATAACGCAACTTAATTATATTCTGGTTGGTCTTCCGTATTTTATAATTACAGCTCGATTATAAGCACAAAATTACATTTCTTAATTACTGGGTATCTTCTGATTAGTCAAAATGATACAATTTACAATGCGCTAAAAAAAAGATCTATCTCATAAGGACACTTATGAAAGCCGATCTGGCTTTTAACTAATTTTATAATATTTTAACAACTTAAATGTAAAATCTATTATAATTAATGAAATAACAAATAATTGTATTAAAAATTCATTTTTTCATCGAAAAAATTTTTTTGCTTTCAGAAAATATTGTCCATATTCATAAAAAACAACTAAAAGCAAATAAAAGCATTTGAAATTAAATAATATATTTGTTTTATTGAGTTTTGTATGTTACAATTCAGAGCTGATTTTCAGGTACTGCGTATCCAATTAAAAAAAAAAAAACATGATTTGCATTCCTCAAAGCCCTGTGCTTTTAATTATTGTAATCACTAAAACCGATGCGATCAATTTCTAGCGTTTTCATAAAATTAGTTGGGGGGGTAATAAATATTTTAAAAAATATTTCTACCATGACTTTCATAAAAAAACATATTTATAATAATTTCGATCATCTGTGAATAGTTTCTGAAAGTTTCATTAACATCCGATAATTATTTCTATTTTTGCACGATTTTTCAAATTAATGTGTGTCATACCAAAAAACATGCTAAAATTGTCTATGTTATTTACTAGTTCCGCTGATACAAATAGAAAAAGGTTTTTTTAATCAAAATTTAGAATGTTCTAAAAAGAAGGAAAATTTTTAAAAATAATTAAAAAAACTTTGGTCTTTCCTCTTAATAATAACATAAGCATTTAGACAATAAAATTTAGTTTTCGCAAGTTTGGTGTCTTTTTTTTCATCAAGCTATGCTCTTTTTTTAACGATTTCATGGAGGTACCTACATTAAGTGGAAGAAAACTGTATTCAGATGAAAGATGAATCTCAATTATCAAAAAATATCACTGATAATTATTTAATTAAGTCACAAAATTTTGTGGTTTCTAAAGTTTAAGAAAAAGAATCAAAGGAATTTGTTATTTTAAATCAAGCTGAGACACATATCTTTCATCAACTTTAAGAGATGCATGAAGTTAGGTTGTAAGTGCAAATGAAAAATTCTCACTAATGCCTGCAAGCAGAAATAGCATTCCTGTTTGTAATGAATCTCAATCCACTTTGATCCAAAGCTCCAGGTTTTATATTTTAACAACAGAATTCCTTGACAATGCAAATAATCAAATTGATGTATGATATGTTACTTAAAATTAAATGAATTTTAGAAAGTACAGGCCAGCATTTGAAAGAAAGAAAGAAAAAAAGAAAAGAATGTCTACTAGAGCTACCTCAAGTGGGATGCACATTTTCTCATGACTAAAAACACTCAGTAAAAGGCAAGCACTTACCTTCATGGAAATCCATGTGTCGGTTGATGTCTGAGAATGAGAGGAAATCCTTGCCACAGAAAATGCACCTGTACACTGCTCGTCCATCAGGCAGTAATGTAGGCTTGCAAACCTTTTCTCTGTCAACAGGAGAATTCACAATATGTAACCTGGAAAAGGTATCAAGATATTAGGCCAGAAAAACATTCTACTTCTGGCCTACAAGATCTAGTCAACTTGATACCCATGAGAAAACTGTAGGAGGAAAATGCAATGCATGAAAAGGTTTTGAAGAAAACAAACTAAAGGGAAATTAATTTCAAAGTCCCGAGTTAAAATATTTCTTTAAAATGAAAACCTAGTTTATAAAAAAACAATTTAAGTTCCTAAATCAGGATTAAGTTTTACAGAACATACCTAACCAGATTTATAATTACCAAGCCTTAAACCAAGACATTATTATAGATTTAATTTTCTTGTATAATAAAATGTTTTCATGGCCCAACACTCCTTAAACTTCAGAACAGACACACACACACAAAACTATTGATAGCTTATATTGCAGGAACCTGATCTGGAACATCGTCAACTTGACCTGAGACATATAGTGTAAGGATATACCTAATTGAAAGAATATGAATGTTCTTGAGAGAAAATGATTAGATAATTTTTTATAGTCAAACCTGAATGTTAAATAATTTTGCTTTTTAGTATATCGTTTAGAAAACCATTTGAGAATATATTGATTAAAAAGCACACATAATCAAGAGAAAATTTGGCCATATACAAGCCTACAAGCTGGTATAGTTCATGCTTAGTCATGCAACTATTACATTTTTAATGGAAGAATTAATCTTTCTTCCCATCCTAAACAAAAACCACCCAATGTGGTTAAATAATCAATAAAAGCAAAACATAATAGATAAAAGCAGTTCAGACTGCAAACAAATGACAAACAAGCATTTTCATATGTTTATTATGTTATTTTCATCTCATAATAAAACCACTCCATTTGAGATTGCAGAAAACTGAAAAGAATGAATTTTTTCAATTGAGAACTCCCTCCGCCACTCACTTTCGGCCCATTTAGGCACAGAAAATTTTTTTTAGTAAACTTCCATATAGGATAAATTTTCAACAGAATTTCTAATGAAATTTAATACTTGACAAGAATAGTGACATTGTACTTTTGTATTTTTAATCGATCAAAATGGCAATAAAAACTCCGACATTTAAAAAGTAAGGGCGATAACTCTAGATTAGCTACCTGTACACTGCAGCATTTGAGTTAACTCAAATATATATATATCTTTTTTTATATATATATAAAATTTTCCCTATACGTTTGTTTAGAGTTGCAGAAAATTAGATAAAGATTTATTTGCTTCAAGCATGTTCTATAACTTGACATATTTTATTAAATAAGCCATGAATTATTTAAATAATGTTAACTCCTCATTCCAGACAAGATTATGAATTAAAGAGAACTGTTTTTATATAGGATGTTTTCTAAATCTTTTGTTCAATTAAATTAAAATATATTAAGCAATATTTAAGTTTAATAAATAAAAGAGCCTTGTTCAGTTCACTCTGAATAAAACTAAAGTATAAGTGATTCTAAATGAATACTCAAGGTTCTTATTTTACCTTCTATTAACTTGAATAATTCACAAAGCAAAATAAACTTTTATTTTCAGTGTCATAACTTTTTAGCCAGCAAAATGTTTACATTAATAAAAGTGTGTTTTAAAAAAGACAATTTTAAATATGAATATAATTTCTGAGTGGCATTTCATAAGTAAAATGCCAAAACGTTATAGTTAGAAATATTTTATTTCATATCTGTTAATACAGTGTGTATACAATTGTGATATAAATTGCAAGAAACATTTATTACAAAAAACTCTTTCCTCAAATGTTGTCTAGACAAATAATTTTCATAAATTCTTGTCATTATTTTCTTACTTCTTGGGACATAAGGAAGAAAATGATGGATTTGAAGAATTTTTTAAAATTATCAAACTCTGTTAACTTTAGTTCTGTTGCTTTTCAACATGCAGACAGTGCAGTATCATGCAATAAAAGAAGTTAAGTTTAAAATAATTATTTTACAATTTTTGTTTTAAGTAATTGTGATTATTTTTTATTGAGTACTTGGTAAATTTTAAATGGTCCAATTTTAAAATCAAATCTGTTCAAATATGAAAATTAAAATTTTGTAGAAAGAAAATAATGAGTAATATTTAAATTAGATGGAAACATGCATTTATAAGAAATTATTTAAGAATGTTTTCCTTATAAATTTCACTAACTTAAAGTGCTAATTACATTTAATATAAGTACAATTTACAACAGATTTATATTGTGAAACATAACATTTTAATTTGTCATGTCTTTTTTATATAAAAATATGCAAAAGATGTCTTGTTCTTCAAGGACAAATGGTGAAATATGCCATTTTTATATGCAGTTATTCAAATTCAATGAAAAAACAGAGAAAATAGGAAATTATGGAAACTAAAAATTATAATTTTCATTTCATTATTGAAAATTCATATTTGTTTGTCTATTTAAATTAATACTTATTTACTCTAATACAACATTTTAGTGAGGATAGAGTTTTTAAAGTCTAAATTGCTATCAAAATGCATTATTAGAGTATTAAATAAAGGACTATCCATAATTTCAAAAAATGTATTACAATCTAAATCACTGATTTAATTTTCTGCCAACAATATAAGTGAAAATTAAATAAAATTATATTTTTTTAAAAGTACAACCCTTTTCATGCATTGCAGGTTATGGTTTCAGTTTGAACATTTTAATCATAAACGTGACAACTAAAGTACAAAACAGTTTGCATGTATATAATTTGAATGAGTTTTTCACAGAATAGCAGATTGCAAGAATTTTTTTAAAATGGAGGTGTTGAGAAAATATAAAAGACAAATATAAAACTAAAAACTTTCTAAATTGAATCTGAAATGCAAACAAACATTTTATAGATATACTAAAGAAAGTGAATGGAAACTCTGCAAGCTGTTATAAAGACTGTTTCTCTAGTCTATGTAGAATGTTTTCATTTTTATTACTATAATAATCTGTTGTATTTATGAAGACATAAAGCTTCAGAGTATTATCTAACATAGTTGCTCAGTAATAATAACATTGCTCAAAGCAGAAAACAAATAAATTGGTCTTTATCAATTGAAATTTTTTATTTTGGTAGCTTCAAATTAGCACACATATTTCAATTACAGCATGTATTTACCCTACAGGACTTGTTTTCTTGATAGAAAAGTCTTTGGATTCATAAAAGTTTATAAAATTATTTAGAGTCAACAAAAAGAAAATAAGAATAATTCTTGAAATACTTCTAAAGATTTTGTGCATAACTTTAATATAAAGTTACAAAAGTCCTCAACTAAAAATATGCATATATATTCTAATATGAATCATTAAATATGTATCACTAAATATTTACAGGACTGTAACGAGGAAAAAATAAAATTTTTATTGTTTTACAGCAAAAATATTCTTCACTTACAGTTAGAAATACATATAAATTCTCGAATTTATTTATTTTGTTAATATCTTGAAAATTCATGATATTTGGAGCTTTAATATTACTATTAGTTAATTTCTCTTCCATTATAAATATTTTATTATTGTAAAGAAAAAATTAATAATCAAGCTCTGAAATGTAATTACCTTATTGTACAAACAAAAATTTTCCTTTACTTCAGAAGGAATACTGCATTTGAATGTATAAACAGAAACAATTTCATTAATGAAGATGAGAAAAAAATGCATTTAGCAAATGAAAAACAATTGGCTCACCTGGAGTGTGTTCTGGATAGTGACGTTAGCTTCCGTCCATCTGCCAGGATAGTATTGCGAATGCTATCTGGAGAGTGTGGAGCATGCCACTGAACCCGTGGGAGTCCAACCAGAGTCTCCTCAGGAGACGGACACTGAGATGTTCCAGTGAGAGAGGATGTGGAGGAAGCCAAAGAAAGAGGATCTGCAGAAAGAGCTAATGGAATATTGACAATTGGTGACCCGGTCAGAGCTTGAGAGACAGTTGGACTGAGCAACTGGGAGGCAGCCAGGAAGGAAGCGGCTGCCTGAGCAGGTAAAGTCGGTGTTCCCAAAACCATAGAGTTACATGTAATTGGTCCCAATGCAGTCATACTGGAAAGCATGCTGCTCTGGGGCATGCTACTCAATAAACTCTGTCCCAGATGGGAAGTGGACATGACCATCTCTGGCTCGCTGTTTACCACAACTGGCTGGGGGGTAGCTGCTACCTGGGGAGGAGGAGGAGGTGGGGGAGGAGGAACAGCAGGTGGATGGCTAGGAGGAGGGTGTAGGTGAGCTGCTTGTGGCTGTGGCCCAGCTTGTTGATGCTGCTGCTGCTGTTGTTGTTGTTGTGGTGGTGGTGGTTGTTGCTGCTGTTGAAGGTGTGATGGTTGAGAGGCTGGCAGCTGATTATTCTCTACCTTGTATGTCAGTGATGCTTTTCGTCTGGATTTGAAGAGAGAGCTGTCTTTCTTATTTTGAGGTAACAGGCAGCGCTTGGGGGCGGCAATGATTTCGCCACTGCTTATGCAATCTTCGCCATTTTCTGAGGTATTTTCAGACCAGTTGCCCTCAGGAAGTCCATTCGAATGATGTGGATCTAAGACCACCTCTTCATTTTCGGCTGGGGGATCGGACGGCAGCACGACTGTCACATCTTCTTTGATGCCTTCCTTCTTCAAGATTTCCTTGGCATTCATTTTCTCTTTTTCTTCCTCCTCCTGTCTCAACTGTTCAGACTCCTGCTCCTTACTAATGTATTGTGTATTAGTAATGGTACCTGCACCACCCAGACCAACATCAACATGTGAAACATATTTCAAATCTGAATTTTCCCTGCCTAGAAGATGATGATGATGATGATGGTGATGGTGTTGGTGGAGATGGTTATCATCATTACCCAGGATGCTACTACCACTTCCGCCACCACCACCACCCACTTGAAGCTCATCACGAGAGGTAGAGGTTGTGCCAGCATCAATCATATCAGGCACACCCATCCTCTGTTGGAGTCGATTTAGGTAACCAAGTCTAATGGAAGACTTTAAGCTAGCTAGGATTGCTCGTTTCCTCACTTTCCGAACGTAGTCCATTGGGTAATTATCACTGTGGAAACGCATAACGTGTTGGCGCAGGTTACGATATTCGCTAAAGCCTTTGCCACATTCTTTACAATAGCATGGCTTGTAGCCAGTGTGGATTCTTTCATGACGTTGCAACGAGAAGAACCTGGTAAAAGATTTCCTACAATAGAGACAAACATAACAGCCATTAACTTTTTGATAAGGATAAACAAAATCTCTAGCTGGCACACTATTTGAACCTATACTGCTATTATTACTACTGTTATTATTATGGTAAGGATTGGCTGAAGAGGGCTCCACTAGGGGAGTCTCTTTAGTGGAGTCATCCTCAACGGAAGGCTCCTTGAATTCTGGAGTAAATGATAAGCTTTCTTTTGTTCCCTCACTTAACTGAGGGGCGTCTTGGCTGATAGGGACGGTCTCTTCTAACTGTCCCTCTTTATCTACCTGCACGGAACTCTTTGGGGGCAGTTTGTGTCGCCTAGAATGACGGAGTAATTGGGTTTTGAATTTGAAGTTGGTACCACACACAGAACATTGGTAGGTTACTAGGTGCCGCTCATAATGCAGGGACAAATGGCACTGGAGTTTGCTGAGGTAATTGAAAATCTTGCCACACAGATAACACTTGTAGAGGGACGTTTTCATGCCACTGCTCAGATTGACCCCATCAATCCGCGTTGCAATTACAGTCTCATTTTTTATACTAATACGATTTTTTGTGAACAGTGCTTCAGTAGTAATCACAAAATTGTCTGCAGGCCCATAGGTTGGGGATACTGATGGCTCTACAGCATTGTTACGTATACCACACACAACAGCTGCTGGACTTGTTACGGAAGATGACGTTCCAACATCAGGGTGAACAAAATATGCAGATTGTGGTGGTGGTGGTGGTGGCTGTGATGGTGGAGGCTGTTTATGAAGATGTGAAATTTCCATACTTGACAAGCTTGCTTCAGCCATTGCCTCAGAGATTTTTTGATCATTAAGTCCAAGGCCTTTTGCCAGTTCAAGCTCCTCTTTGAAAGTAGAACAGGACTTCATTGCTTCAATATTGTCTCCATTTGGATAGGTGCCACCACTTGCAATTGCTGCTTGAAGTGGAAGAGTTTCAGAGGTGTTAGTGTTAGTGGTCACTTCGCCTTGAGACTCACTGCTTTTGAGCAGCTCAGATGATTTGCTCAAGCCTACTTCCATGGCTGCTGCATCTTGATCACCCGTTGTTGCTGTCTCTTGGAGTTTTTCATGCAAATACAGAGTTTTCATTTGGGCCCGAGTTTTCAAACGTAGGTAGCGCTCTTCAAGGCCTTGGCTAAGTTCTACATTTACACCA
Organism: Acanthosepion pharaonis; assembly: GCA_903632075.3. Lineage (NCBI taxonomy): Eukaryota > Metazoa > Mollusca > Cephalopoda > Sepiida > Sepiidae > Acanthosepion > Acanthosepion pharaonis. The sequence continues at coordinate 33,787 of CAHIKZ030001121.1, read as the reverse complement.
TGAGTTACTTTTTTGTGATAAAGCATGCTGCCCTTTGCCTTAAAAGCTTTGCTGCATACCTGCAAAGAGAACAAGTGGACATGTTGAAGCCAATGTTTCATAATATCTTCTGATATTAGATCCAAATCATATTAAACTGACAAAATTAATTTTTATGAAATTGAACAATTAGTTTTTTCCATCTTGAGTATGTGTATAAAGGGGAGGAAGTTTCTGTAGAATTAGAAAATAATAAAAATGAGAGGAAAATTAACATGTTCACATGATGATCGTCTATATTATAGAAACATTTGTAAAATGACCTAAATTGAAAACAAGAATATAATCACTCTGGCTAAATGTGATATATGATTGTATAGTGTTGTATGATGTGGTGCTGAAAAGTTCTCAGCATAATCCACTTCCAAAAATCTAACCAAATAACTAAATGTCAGAATTTATTTTTGAATACCTTAGTTCGAATGAGAACTTTTCGTCACCTCTTCATATTTGCCTCTAATGTACTTTGAAGTGAACAGAGATTTAAAAAAATGTTGGTTACAATAAAAAAGGGGAGACAATAACATTTCACATACTAAGAGTGAATTAATTCTAAGTAACACTGGATTTCATTTCTGTTTAAATTCACAAAGTAATTGAAATTCTTTTTTAATCTTAACATCTCAAGAAAAACAAATTTTCAAATTGATAGTGTACACACTTTTTTCATTGAACCAAAGATTGAAAAATGGTTTCAAACTATATCCTTGGTAAGCATTTCTAGAATTGAGATCAATGATATATGTTAATGTTAACAAAAGGATAGATGAGATTGGAGAGAAAAAAAAAAAACTCTGGGACTTGTTCATTCATTTATGCCTGAGATGAGTGATATCATGTGTCTGCAGTGCTAAAGTTTGTTGAAATAACTGCATGTTGACTACTGATAGAGAAGGCTTAGCTGCCAAAATTACTTGTTTTAAGCACTCATTTCCATATGGTGTTTGCATTTAATATACAAGACTTTAGTACCAGGTCATCTGACTTTGTTAATCTTGTTTTTTTATTGTCATGGATAGGTTAAAAAAAATAAATAAAAAAGCTACTAAATGATTTCTAAAAGACATCTGGACATAAAAGACCAATGAATATATCAGATAATAGAACAGAATATTTTCAAGTGTAGATAAGATCAGTCACAAATGTAATATTTTATAAAAGAAAGAGTAATTAGTATTCTAATCAGAAGATTCTCACAAGGAGATGACAATTTGAATCTCTAAAGTATACAAAATATGAAAGCAATCTTTCTTGAGAAATGAATTCATGGAATATGCAAAAGATTTTATTAAATTATTGGTTGCCAGAATAACACAAAGACTTAGCAAGAAGGAACAGATTTTAATCTGATTTGGATTTGGAAACAGAAACATCATTGTTGATCTGAAGAAAAAACAATGAAATTAAACCAGATGCAAATTAAAAAGATTTCTAAACAATACTTGACTTTCATTTGTTATAGAGTCCTAAACTTGTCATTATTTTTGTTATAATAAGATAAACAAGTTTTAGGAAAAAGTAAAAACTACGTTTGACAAAGAATTTACCGAGAAATGCAGTTTGTAAGAAATGTACAGGTCCAAGAAAAGACTGGATTTTCTAAATAATCATTTCAGTGATGAAGAAATAATAAAGTAATGCAAGTATAAAAAGAAGAGCATTCTTAATGGTATCAACTATAAACAATTTAAATACTAAAACCTGATATTATCCTACATAGCAAAATAGTAAATACAAGAGCAACTAAAATGAAGCAATAGTTAGAAAGTTAGAGTCACAAGCTATTTTTCATGTAAAAGGTTTGTTCCTCACTAGGTGGTCTACTTTTGTTGCACTGAGTCACACTAAGTGAAATAACGCATCAATAACTAAAATCAGTTATATAAATATTAACTGTTTATGTGAGTTATGATATAACAACACAAGTTAAAAACTTTTTCATTCATCCTAATGATTATACCTACAGTGACACAGCAAAGGGAAAATAGAAGAGAAAATGGTTTTATTTGGGCCCAGTATAAAGAGGGTGCTGAAAATTTCTCATCTGACCAAGAAGAAGTCAGATTTGGAGTAGCACGTAAAGTTCAAGAATTTTCAGCACCTCCTTATATATAGGCAATTTTTTTTAAAAACACTACATACTTATTTAGTGATATTCGACTACTACCTCGTCATTGTCTGCAATAAATAAATATTTTTGAACTTAAATTTTGTTCTAGCCAGTTTTGGCACTCATACTGTATGTTGTCAATTGAAATAAAACCAATGGTAATGACTTTACAAAAGAAATACATTGAAAATCAGGAAACACGGACTGTCAGTAGTCAGGAATTAATGCAAGCATTAATAAGAGGATGGTGATGTTATATGTATAATGTAATGTATTCATGACTTTATTATACAATGAGGAAAGAAGGTTTGGAAAGCCATGATCACACATATTCTGAAGGTACATGGCACAATAGGAAAGAAAAGGGTTGTCAGTTGTAAGGAATTTATACAAGCCTTGCAAAAATAAGCCAATATGTATTTTTGTGTTTTAGAGAAAAAAAGAAAAAAACTTTCAATACAGATCTTACACTATTGATAGAGATTTTATGCTGTTAAAAATGTACTTCATTCATAATTTAAATATAAACATTTTCTAAATTAAAGATAGAATTAGGAATAATTATTTTCATGTTCCCTATTTCAAGCATTTGTCAACTGAATGTTCTGCTTAAAACATTTTCAATTAATTGAAGGTTAATGGAAAAATTATCTTTTAAAAAATTTAAATATATGTTAAAGAATAATGTGATTAATAACGGTTATAATTATTAAGTTTGACCTTAGATAAAGTGGGGAGAGTCACCTAGAGAGAATTGAACTTACTAGTGTGACCAAATAGTTTTGCAAGACAAGCTTGCTAGTCACTGCATTACAGCAGACACTCAACGGATAGTAGGTAATGCAAAGCTCGATGATAGTCAGGAAGGGTCAGTTTTGTTGTTAGAGGACAGAATGAGTTTTCAAATAGTGAAACATCTTTAGGTAAAGAAAATATTTTTTATTTTTTTCGTTATTGAAAATTCAAAATTATTCCCTATTTATGTTATTATTCTGTAATTATGTCTAAATAAATTCACAAGTGGATCATAAGTACTCAATGCCTTTGTTTCTGTAGACAGAAGTATCATTTTTGCCATGACACTCTAAAATTTTGGTATGGATTCTAGACTAAATTCAATTTCTGTAACGGTAGCAAGAATAGTAACCGTTGAATATATAAAGTCACTAGAGGCCTTTCATATTTTCTCTGTAAGATTCTTTGGTAACAACAGTAATTGATATTGTACTGGATAGTAAATCTGTTACTGTAATATTTTCTCTTTCTTCATGCACAATTTGAGACATCCTCATAACATCAGATGACAATTTTTGACTCCTGTAAGTTGAGCCAGATTTCTTCATTTGAACAATTTAAGTTGTAGATAACAAGTTTTCATTTCAAATGGTATCTGTAAGAATATTAAAGTTATTCTTTTATGATTCAATTTTCAATAGTGAAACATCAGAAACAGTAGTAAGTGTAAAGCACATTATAACTGCAGATGAGTTAACAATTATTTCCTTGAGAGAAAAATAGAAAAGGGAAAGAGAAAAATTCTTGCTTATAAAAGAAACCGAATTGAAAACATAAAATCTAGAAATGAATTCATAATCAGGACTAGGAATGTTTTCAAAAGACAATTTTGAGAATATCATTCTTTGCTAACAGTTTCTTTTCTCATCTGTGGAACTATCTTCCAGCTTCTTGCTTTCTATGTAACTTTGATCTTCAATAATTTAAATGCCAGTTGTCAGTTGTTTTATTCTGTTTACTTGATTCTTCTTTCATTGTTCTTGTTCCTTAATGTTTTTCTTTTTCTTATTCTTTTACATTCATTAACCACTTGAACCTTATTGCCTTGCTTGGGGTGAAATGATGGAAAAAATTACAACATGTGAAAGTATTATTTGCTAATGATTCAGAATTTTCAAATTATTAAGCTTCAGGAAAAAATCCCTTGAAACTGTTTTCTGAATGTTTAGCATAAATACAAAACAAGCATTGCTATCAAAATAAATGCAATTACAAATCCAAAATTAATGCTGAAAAGAAACTTATAATTTCTAAGCCATCCACTTATGAAGATCAACTGAATGCCACTTCCAACAAAAGTAAGAAATGTTTACAGCTAGAATTTGGATTGCACAACAAAAGAAAACATTTAATATCTAAAAGAAAATGACATTGAAATCCAATAGAAGGAATGGCTCAATTATGAAAGTTTATTCAATTCTGCAATGAGTTAATCTACTTGAAAGTCATCTGTTAGCAGCATTGACCTCTGAAAGCAGCAAGTGTTGTTCTCTTGTGAGCAATGTGACCCAGTTAGATAGTGGACAGGAAAGAATGTGATTCAAGAGAGCAGTGCACGCTGCCAAGCTGCCTGCCTGACCAGCATAAAATAGCTGTTCATTATTGTGCATACCACAACAAGGAAGACAAGATTTCAAATATATCTACATTGGAAAACTACTACTTTACTTACAAAACAAGGTAAAAACCTTGTCCAAAATATTCTACAGAAACAGTTTGAAATTTGGAAACAGCAAATCTGTCTAATAGATCTATTCTGCAATATAAAATACAATTTGACTATATATTTATCAGTCACACATCAATATCTATCCTATAAGAATTAATGAGATATTTCATTGTTAAATTAACAGAAGCCATTACTCAATGCCAAAAAGTGAATATGCCTCATGTTATCAACATAGAAATTAAATATCTCATAAGTAAACAGCAGAGATCAAGTTGTTAATACATTGTTTTTTTTTTTTTTTTTTTGTTTCATATTAGTTTTCTTTGGATATAGTTACTTTTAATAATTTAAATACCAAATTCTTTCTTGCATGCAACAACAGAGTTAATTGTTTAGATTAAAAAAAGACTAGATGACATGCAGAAATATAACCAGTTGCTAAATTGATTAAATATGGCTGCCATTTTTGAAAATATGGGTAAAATAGTAAATGAATAATTTTTGCAAAGTTAAAATTTAAAAGTGTAAGAACTAAAATACCTAAGTAAAGAAAGATGAGCATGTATTAATCAGTTTCTAAATAGTTCTAAACTATGCTTATCTTTGAAATACAATGTCTCCATTAATTCTGATTATATTAAATACTTTTATTATGAATATGTAGAAACAGAAAACAAAAGAAAATATAACTAAAAATAGTATGAATTCAAATTAACTCAATCTACTGCAGGACTTTTATTGCAAACTATTAAGAGAAAACAAAAGAACAGAAAACATTTAAGATGCAAGGAGATTAAATTGAGATTTAATTATGTAAAAGATCAAAGATTTGAAAATAAATTATTTTGCTCAATGGATTCATTTTATTGGTGAAAGAAAAACAAAATTTCATTTAGAAAAATTAGCATATTAATTTTTGAGATGAAGAATTATTGTTATGATATACTGATATTAGTGACTATAACAATCAAAATGAATACATTGGAAGAGTATAATTATAAATGCTATTTAATATTTTTTGTTAATTTACTGACAGTGTATTTGCTTTGCAGTAATCTTCAGTGAAGCAATTTGAAATCATCCCCTCAGAAATTCCCAATTTACTATATGAAACTTAAATGAAATTAAGTTTTTTTTTTCCAATGTAAGAATTTGGCACAACCTATAAAACAATCACACCATGTACAATCTTCTTTTATGCATTGGGTGATCATAGCTCTCCACAGCTTCTTGTCTCTTGTAGCTCAATGCAACATTTGACACTTTACCATTCCTCTTTGTCATTCATTTATACAAATTTGCCCACTGATCTTCCTTCAGTATGTCCTAAGAGTGTTAAATTTTCAAAATCCTCTTTCTTTATAATGAGTTCCAGAAATTTCAACTGTCACTTTCTGTATTAGTGTCGTTTCACTATTCCAATAAACCATGTCAAATTTTCTATCATCTATTACTATACTACCCAGACAAATACATTTCTGTACCTACTTGATTCTGATGTCTTCAATTTGAAGTTTACAGCCATAGCTGTCTCTTTTGCTGACAACCATATATTCTGTCTTATAGTTAAGGGTTAATCCGTTCTTCTCACTTTCCTTTGCTATCCTGTCTAAAAGTTCTTGCCGTTTTCCTTTTGAGACTACCATCAATACAGTGTCATCTGTGTATCTTATATTATTAAAATTATGTCTGCCAATAATAAATCCTGGTAGGTCTTCTAGGTCTATGAGGGTCATCTGGCTGTATGTTAAATAAATTCAAGTGGTTAAATACATCCTCTTCCTTCTATTTTTGTGTACTTGTTTAACTTATTTCCTATATACAAGTATGTGGTTTATTCCCAGTATATGTTACCAATGACTAATGTCTTTCCCACATAATTTGAGTATTCCTAGCAGTTCAAATAGGGTTTTGCATAATCTATGAAACATAGATATAGGTCATTTTGCATTTTCATTACTCACTCTGATATAACCATTACTTGATACTAGATGGATTGGAAATTGAATTAAAGCAGATTAATTTAAAATTATTTGAAAATGGGTGAGTAGTAAATTTAAAAAGTTGATCATTTAGTTAAATGATTAGAACAGTTACCCATTTAAAACATAATATATATTATCTGTTAAACCTGGGAACAATTTTAAATCATGTTTCAGAACAAATTGTTTATTCTTTTTTTACTGAATTCTTAGAGCATTCATTTTTCTAAGTAAAATAATCAGGAATATAATAATGAATTCCATAAAAGAATTTTATTTCAATAATCAATAATAAAGTAATCTTAACTCTTACTGACAGAGCTTAATGAAAGTAAATATATGAAATGAAGGTTAATTAATCCAGATTGACATTCAAGAGAAATCAGATGGAAATATCAGCTTAACTTACTCTAAAGGCTTTAATGTATCATCAGTTGGCCTAAACCAAAGCTAGAGATTTGGATGATTATGTCATGTATGTGTTTGCTGTGTCAAAAAGGGTTGACCTACTTAGAAACTGAAAATAAAGTAACATGCAACAATACGAAAACGACATAAGTGTGCAGTCATCCACAAGGTGTGTCAACATTTAGGAATGCAATGAATGTAGAGAAAATAGTAAACCTTTCTCCAAAGTAATACATTAATGAGGTGTGGCAGGTACACAAGATATTAAAAGGATAAGAATGAAAGATTTTATGAATGCCTTTTTCTGGCTCTCTACAAAATAGGGGTCTGTAGATTCCAATTTATGCAATGGAAACATGTAAGATTCAGGGTAGAATATATTTTGTATGTCATGAAAAAAATTAAAACACTTTCTTAAATTTTAAATGGCTTAACAAACTAATTTGATTGTAGGGAGAACAGGAACATGAAAATACATTGTATCTGAAGAAGAAATAAAAGTTATAATAAATGTGTCATGTACTCTAAACTGCTATTTTCTTTATTTTAAAGTTTGAAACATGCTGTTATGCCAGAATAGATGAAAATCTGTGCATGTGTAAAAGAAGTTTTTCAAATTCTGTGGAACTGTCCTCATACACACCAAATAGAAACATTAGCATTCCTGGTATTTGCCAAGATGTGAATCTATAAAAGGTTTTATAATGTATCCTATAACCAATAAATGCAAAAGAACACTTTTTAAATAATGACAAATGAGAAATAAAAAAAAATAAAGATTCTTCCTTGCAATAGCCAGATGATAAAAGCATTAATTAATGTACACAATACATTTGGAATGTTAACTAAATACAAAATGTTATTTGCAATAATGATGAGAATTTTATAGATGAAAAACTTTGCTATTTCCCTAAATCTAAAGATATTAAAGAATAAGTTTTGCTACCATTTTCAGATTTGACTTTTGATATTTGAGTGAGTGTGTTGGGGTATATCTCTTAAGCTGCTACTAACTGAAAAAAAATGAAAACTTCTTAAACTCTTCCAAAAAAAAAAAAAAAAAAAAAAATGTCAGAAGTGTAAATGTTTTCAAAATTGTTAGAAAGGGAAAAAAGCTAACAAACAACTACAAATAGCATTTCTCAGTTTTGGTCACTGAGATGGCAAAATGGAAGAAGAAAAACTAAGAAATAAAAACATGTAACATTGTTATTTTATTTATATTTCTGTTTTGAGTTTCTTAGAGAATTCTCTCCTGCAGTAATTGCTTCATAAATGCCTGACAATAATCCGCAACACTTTCATGTTATCTGCTTTGGTAGTAACAATTGTCTCTAAATAAATACTAAAAAATGATAAGCCAAAATCAGAAACATTCACATTAATTTTGCACATCATCTAATCTGAATACTAATCATGATTAAGAATATAAAAGGAACTGCTTCAATATACAGTGTGATGGATAAATTGCCATCTAAATTACACAAAAATGAAAATAACAGACATCTCATTTTATCAGATATATTTACCAAAATTACACAAACATATCTTGAAATACTAAAGAGTAAATTTATTCACTTTTAGTCTAGAAGCTGCCCTTTAGGCAGACTTTACACTAGCTCCTGCAGAGGGATTTGGCCTTTTACTTTCAATATCCTATATACACAAAAGTTGTAAGAATTTAGAAATAATAAAATTATCTTATCTTCATTCTACACCTTAATTTGGTATAATCTTTTTTTGTATATGCAACCAATCTCTGTAGTTTGTTTACAATTATTTTGCGCATAATTTTTATTTTATTTTAAAATCACCCTTCTTTAGGATCCCTTCACATAAAGTCACTCTTAAAAGACATTAGGGAACATCAACTATGTAATATTTCAAATATGCCACAGTATGCATGCTAGAAAAAGAAAGAAAAAAAAAAACATATGAGCAACATACTGTGCCCTGCTAAATTAAGTTTTAATTACATTAATTAAATGATATCAATTGCAATTGTGACGAAAAGTGAAATTAAAGTTAAACCTTTAATAAAGACTTGTTTTTAAATCTTTCACTCTGTTTGATATTTAAATTTAACTTTTAATGAATTGTTTATTTAATTTTTAATTGCCTGTAACTATAGTACTACCTGTTATAATTACTACCTGTTACTTCAGGTTGTTTATGATTTGTTGAGATTGAAAAACGGACAGCCAGACACACAAACACTGCACTTTATTATTTTAGAAAATTGCCATTGGCTTCAACCACGGCTTCCAGACAACTTCGGAATCTCTTGCAACTCTTCTGGACGATCTCCTTGTTTAAGTTGGTGAATGCTACCATAATCCTTGCATTCAGTTCATCTTTGGTATTACAAGGAGTTTTATTGGTCTCTCTCTCTCTCTCTCTCAACTGTGCCCCATACATAATAATCAAGGAAGTTGCAGTCTGGGGAATTAGGTGGCCAAATATAAGGGGTGATGTTGCAGAAATTGTCTAACAGGCATGACTGGGTTCTCCTGCTTGTGTGGCATGATGCAGATTCCTGTTGCCAGACATAGGATCTTCCAACAGCCACCCTCTTGACCCAGGGTAGCACAACCTCCTCAAGGCACTTGATGTAGGCCTCTGTGTTGAGTCTGAGGCCCTCACCAACAAATTCGGGAGTTCTTTTCTTATGAAAATGATCAGAGTGAGGTTTTCAAGCTGCTGTACCTTTGTAATCACCATTAGACAGCTAACTCTTTCTGAATCCTCTGTACTGTCCTCAGATTGGCACCCAAACACTCTGAAATGTTCATATTGGAGTTTTCTGCATGAATGCCACACAATACATTATGCCGTTTCCAAATTTATGGCAGAGTGAATTGCGTCATGGTGCTCTTTTTCTTACAGACAGTGCCCAACTGACCCTATTATACTGTGTGGTTTACAAAATAAAAAACAAACAATGAACATGCGTGAAATTAAAAATATAAAATGGCGAGAATTTACCCATCGCACACTACATGCTAAGTTCAACAATCACTTCTGCTAACATTTTATATAAAGACAACAACTTATTCTTTAATTCTCTATTCCTCAGCTACAATCATCTTTTTAACCATGTCAGTTTGAAACTGGATTCATTGGGCTTTAGTATTTAGAAAAATAAACTAACATGCTGACAATTTCCTACATATTCAGCATTTTTCACATATCACACTAACAATTTAATGCCTTTTTTGTCAAATTTAATTTTGAGGTCTTTACCTCAAAAAAAATCACTCTGCTATGTACAATTTAAAATTTTTTTAAATTAATTAACATTAAAAATATCTTACAAGATAAACATAAAAATAGCAATTCTGTATGAAGAACCCAAATGAAATTAAACTATTTGCAATCGACAGTAAAACTTATATACAAAAAGAAAAAGTTATATTTTTTTATAAGCAATTACTTTTTAAAACTCAACTGCAATGTCAAAATAATTTTTATTTATATATAATGTGGCAATTAGTCTTGTTTAATAAAACATTTCTTAATTTATGTTATTAGAGAAGATGATTTAATCCCTTGATCATACTTATCTACATCTCTAAGTTCCCACTCAGATTCTTCATATCCTTTTAATAGATATTAATATCTACTTTTAGAGCTTTTAAATAGCCTAAAAATTAATAATCTATGAAAAAAATAATATAAAACACATTTTAATGATCAAAGAGTTTCCCAATTTTAGATTTTATTTATACACTGTGTAAGTTCCTAAGCAAGCAGATTATTACTACTATAGTAAGCTTGACCTTCACTGGGTCCTCCCCAATTATGGCCTTGTACCAAACTAAACTCAGATTTTTTAAGCATAAGATACTAAGCATAAGATAATAATAAATAACCAATAAAAAGCAAAGGTTAAGTAGAAAATTTGTATAAAACATTAGCAAAGTAATTTCAGCTTTATTTCCAGATTGATCAACAAATGAAAACAATGACAAACATATAATGAAATGAGAAAACAAAAATCAGACATAGATAAAAGATTTGTTTTAAATGCTTAAAAATACATCATGGTAAAATCTAGGAATTATGCATGCTTGTGTGTGTGTGTGTGCAAATGTCTGAAAAGTGCAAATTTATTTCTAATGGACAGATTTAACATTGTTTTAAGAAAGTAAAACCCAAGTTTTTGATATTCATTAATAGGAGACACTTGTACAGGCATGTAGACAAATTTTTTAGAGCCAAAATTTTTGCACGTGGACATGTCTGTAGGTGAGTAATAGCTACTTTAATATATTCAGAGACATGCACGCACCTGTTTATCAGTGATCCTGCTAGCCACTTTTTATGCATGCGTTGACACGTGCTAAGAGCTTGCCATCAAATCAGGCTGATAACAAATGAACAAGAGAGTGTTCCTATACATGAGGAAACAAGTTTAATCAAGTAACATAGAGAAGCCAAGAAGATAAGCTGAGCATGCAAGCTAATGTAGGCTAAAATTTCAACAGAGTGATATGAATACAGTGTGTGCACACTCTACAGTCTCAAGCAGCAAAATCTTTGAACATGGACATAAATGTATTTTTCTTTTCATAAGTAAAGTTTGGCAACACAAATCCAAGTTATCTTGTTAATTTGAGTTAAGACTTTGCAAAAAAAAAAAAATTTTTAAATTAAAGATCTTAACTATTCACCAATTAAAATCAATTTTACATTGATTTTTGTTTTGTTTTAAATATTCTTAATTACCATGATGCATGAATGATGAAGCTAATTGTTAAAAGTTGTGAATAGCTACTGAAATAAAGTTTATTACAGCAATTTTGCTATAGACAGCTGATAGTGACAGCTTGGGCTTTTAAGGAAAAAATGACATTTTATCTCCTCATAATATGTCTAACCTTGAATATTTTTCATTAATAATTTCAGATAATATTCTATTCAAATTCTGAATGAATTTTTCAAATGTTACAACTTTCACATAGAATACTTACATGGTAACTTATTCTATTTTAAAGATGATGATATATAATTCTTGTGTAAAATAAATCTTTTTTTACAATTAGGAAAAATTTCCATGAAATTTCATTGGGTTATTTACCATTTTCATTTTTTATATTCTTATCTTTTTTGTATTCTACATGTTTATTTCAAAAGGAATTCATATATTGATATGTGATTTACATGTTGATAAACTGGATTAGTTTTTGTAGCTCTAAATGTCAAGATTAAATTTCAAAAAGAAAAAGTGTTGGGAAAAGAAAGCCAAGTGTCCCTATTGCAATAATTGAAGCAAAATGTTGTCATTACATTTTCAATATAAAATCTTTTAGGGAAGAAAAAAGTTAAGGGGTCACAAAGTTGAGAAAAAGTTTTCAAGTGAAAATTAGCATTAGTTTTTTGAACAGAACAAAGATCGAACTATCTGAATTTCAAAGAAACAGACTTTTATATATTTGGGAAATAATTTAAAAAATGTATTAAAATATCAAATCAAATTATTTCAACAGATTAAGAAAAACATAGTCATGAAATCCTGCCTGCCAATTTTTTGTGGCAATTAAAACCCTATGATTTCACAAGATTATAATAATGACTTCAGCATAACAAATCTTGTATAATGAGCAAACATTAGAATTTGTACATGGTCACAATTTAATATACAGTTTTCAGTAAAGTGCCCACAAACAAAGTTTGGTCAAAAGGACATTTTTTTTTCTCTTGACACCACTATTACTGCATATCCCTTGGCAATTATTACTGTTTTAAAAAAGTTATCTTTTAAATTTTAATAAAATCCAAACATATGAAACTGGATTTATGCATTCTTTTTTTCTTGAGAAATGGCAGGAAAAGGATTAAATTTTATTCTTGCACATAAATGGTCTAATAAATAAATAGTGTTTAACATTTTTTTTGTCAATTCTCAAGAAAAATATAAATTCAGATGCTCGCAACCTCTTTTATTGAATTTATATGGTGAGAGAAAATGAAAGAAATGTTCAGAAAATGCATTTTTTCAAAACTTAATGTTGTGGAGTAGCTGAACACCCCAATAAGATGGACTGTTCTAAGACTATTTAAACAGCACTCTCTCTTACTGAGAGAGAGAGGATTTAATAATTAATTGTTTATTACATTAATCTGTGTTCTCAATCATGTACCATAATATTCTTCAGAATAAACTACTTCTTACTTTCTCTATGTGTGTCAACCTTTCCTATTTATAACACAACACTTATAATTACAATTACTCATTGTTATGCATTTATTAAATTTTCTTGTTCAGACATTTTTATAAATTTATGAATAAAAAAAATTCTTTTCGGTTGTTTCTTTATAATATAGTAAACAAAATATTGTATTGTAGTTGGTTCACATCTTTTTATAAACTTGTAAATATAAAATTATTCATGTAAATAATCTAATAAAAGTGTTTAATTTTTTTGTTATTAATTTCCCAAGAAAAAAGAGGATGCATAAATCTAATTTCAGGTTTAGATTTCATTAAAATTCTAAAAATAGCTTTTTAAAACAATGACAATTGCTGAGGGAGTATATGGTTATAGTGGTATCAAGGGAAAACATGTTCTTCTGACACCGTTTTTTGTGGGTGTACATACTAAACTTTGCCAATTTTCTTTTTAATAAATATTGAGTCATCCTGTACATAATATCTGAAATCTGATAGTGATAGAATGAATTATATTTTTGCTATTCTAAAATGCCTAAATGATAATACATGCTAGGACATGTGTGTTCAGTTTCAAAAGAGTAGATTACATTGTTACAGCATGATTTAACTGACTTAACCCTCCTAAAGACAAACATGTCTACAGAGCATATAAGACTGTAATGCTCTAGGAGTTTAGAAAAGATAATAATGATGAAAGGTAACCCAAAGTATATTTAGAGTGTGTCTTTAAACAAAAGAAACTGTAAAAGATGATTTGAAAAGTTTAGAAAACATGACCTGAACTTAAGTGATGCACTGTAAATAATTTGTACTTTTGAAAAGATGTTATTCATAATGAGAGAATCTCTAGTAATGAATAAATTTTAATCAAACATGAAGTTTTATATTTTTCTAACCTGAAAACAAACATTACATATGAGATGACCCAGTACCTTATGCATGTGAACATACCAACTTGTCTACTAATAAACTTATCTTATTTTTAATTACAATTTTGTTTTTTAATTTTCAGAAAGATTTTTTTTTATATAATAAAGCAGAAATATTTAATACCACTATCAAAAGGAAACAGGCTATAATAAATGCAATGAAATCCATTTATATATGAAGCAAATTTTGTAAAAATTCTATATCAAACAAATGATCCCAGATTTAAAATAAGTTGACAAAGCATTTTAGAATTATTTTTCAAAGTTTCTTAACTTTGTCACTTTTTCTAGAGGCTAAAGTTATATTTTTCTATTTGTTAATCTTGGAAGATTATTTGCACATCATAAAATGATATGATGCTAATTAATTTACAAAATTATAATGAAGATTTCATCACAACAAATCTTGTACAGCCAGTAAATATTAGAACTGTCATATAGAGGAATTTTAAAAAGGAAAAATTGCAATGTATACTTAATATCTTTTGTGTAAATTTTCACTTGACATTGTGAAAATGTCAAGTGAAAATTGACAATGAAATTCATAACAAAATACAGTCTAAAAAGATTTCCATGAAAGGAAATTTTTACTCAGAAAGTGCAGATATACAATTTAGGATAACAATACAACAAACAAAAATAAAATAAAAAAATCTCTGTAAATTGAGAAGTAATCAATGAGTTAAAAGAAAAAAAAAGAAGCAGAATGAAAAGAATGGCAAGAAATTAAGTAGGGATTTATAGATTTACTTAATAAACATTTTGCATAAATTAGAATTGTGTATATTGAAATTGAGAAAAAATACAAAAAGAAGTTCTATTATTTCAACAAAATAAGCAATATGATTGATGTAAGCATAAAATGAATAATAAATTTAATAAATGAATGGCCAGTTCTGAAGAGGCTTCCAACTTTGTTCATTAACAAATGCATCAAATATTGCTGGATATTTTGATTAGATACAATCCATTCAAATAAAAGCTGAAAATGAATCAGCAATACATAAAATTTACAAGCAAAACATCCCATCAACTGTATGAGAAAATCATTTTCAAACTCAATCCTAAGTTCTAGGTTAAGATTTTTTGAATTTGCATAAAACCAACAACAACTTTCCAAACAGTTTTTACACTTATTTTGATTGAAAGAGAACTCCATATAATAATAAAGACTAGACTATAAATAAGTAAAACCTGGTCCCATCTAAGCTGAAAATGAATCGAAAGCAAACATGGGCTGGGTAATGAGGTTCTTTTATTTGACATGAATGAAATGATTAGATTCCTTTAGAAATTAAAATGGAAAAGCTGCAATGAGGGATTCAGATTTGAGATGGGAAACTGGAAGAATTTAATGACAGGGGTTTACATTAATGAAGAACACACCTCTAAAATCTCAAGCTAGAATAATTAGTGACTTTTTTCGATTCTAAAACTGCAGCTATCAAATTGCATGAGACAGAGTTCTCTCTTAGATGCAGAAAATTTAATTTATTTTCAATTACCATTAATAGTGGTCAAAAGAGAGATTAAAATATTAACAACTGCAGTTAGAGAAACAGATGCAGAACACCTGAAAATTATATTTTAATAATAAAGCTTGTTAGTCAGCAACTATGTGCATGAATCAGTCAATATAATCAAGAGAAAAATCCCCTCAAAATACAGTATTAAATAATATACTTTGTTTGACGATGATGAAATAAAAATGGACAAAATACCTAAATTCGTTTGAAAATAAAGTTAGTTCAGAAAGGAAAAAGATTTTGATACCAGGTTTTTCTGATTACACATTTTGGTATCAACAAACAATAAAGTGTAAATAAGGAGGAAGAAATGATCTAGCCCCAAGAGTGTACATCAGTTTCTTTGTCTGAATAAGATAGTTACCTTTTCCAAAAATGCCTTTTGCAAAAAGTAGTTTTTTTTTTAGTTACCATCCAAAATACCCTATAAGAGGTTGATGGTGAAATGTTTTAATTTCGAATGAAATATTAAAATATATCCAGCAGAAATGGTTATTTGTCAAAATTGCAGAAGAGGAATTTCATCTGTTACATGTTGCCAATGTTAAATTTCTTTAAATGAATATTTGAAATTTGTAATGAAAAATAAAATGATAAAAGCATAAAAAAAACTGAAAACAGCAAGTCGTGAGACATTAAGAACTGGACGACCAAACAAGAAAACATGCAGAAAATAAATAAGCTTGTCTACTGCCAATCAGAATAACTGATAGAAATCCTGTTTCTTGCAGACAGAAGCTTGAAACCTTTGTTGTTTACACTGCTTAATGAGTACCCTAATGCTTGGCAGCCTTAATGCTAACCTATGTGCTCCAGAAAGAAGAAGTGCATCTTTTCCTCAAGTATTGGGGAAAACAAGCAGTATGCTTTGGAAATAACACAGCATTCTGACAGCCATTCCTTCAAGTTCAGTGAAT
Source organism: Acanthosepion pharaonis (assembly GCA_903632075.3). NCBI lineage: Eukaryota > Metazoa > Mollusca > Cephalopoda > Sepiida > Sepiidae > Acanthosepion > Acanthosepion pharaonis. Next base: position 17,237 of record CAHIKZ030001121.1, on the reverse strand, counting down.
AAAGAAACTTATGAAATTCAGCAGATGAAAAAAAATGGAGATGATTGAAGAAATGGAAAAGTGTGTAAATCTAGAGAATTGGTTAATTGGAATGGCAAGGTTAGTAATTGTGCATTCGACTCACCTCACATTTGAATGGCTTCTCTCCTGAATGAACCATCATATGTCGTTTCAAGTCACTTGGTTTGGGAAACACCTTGCCACATTGGCGGCATGACCGCCGAGACAAGACAGTCTGACGCCTGCCAGAACCACGTGGACGTCCACGGGTACGCCCTGATGGTGGTGGTGGTGGTTGTGGTGGATTTGGAGGAGGAGGAGGTGGTGGTGGTGCTGCTGGTGTAGCTGCAGGAAGAGGAGGAGACTGTTTTCTTGTCATGGAGCTCATGGCATTGTCCTGTTTAGAATCTGTACAATTCTCCCTTTCCTCTACACCAGAACTTGAGGAATTATTTGCCCCTTGCGGCTGACGCAGAGGCCGGTGGCGTGCCGCTCCGGTTGCCAAAGAGGATCTTCTCTTTGGCAATCTGGATGTGATGCCCTTGCCAGGCTCGTCTTTGACTACATCTGCCTCTTTAACAGCAGATGACAAAGGCAAAGATATGGCACTGTGTGATTTTCTCCTCATAGGCAAGCCACGGGTTGCACTTTTAGAAGTTTGCTTGGTGGCATTTTCAGCTGGTGTGGTCGAAGAACCCGACTTTGTTTGTAACTGCTTAGATAGTGCAGGTCTCATTCGGAGATGGCCTGCTTTCCACTGTTTGCCAAACTGAGATGATGAAGACTTCTTTTTGTCAGAACTGGAACTTTCTGAGATGTTGCGACCATGTTGGATGAACTGGTGGTACTGCAGACTGCGCTTGGCCTTGAAAGCCTTCTTACACACCTGGAAAACCAAAGTTGGTAGCACTGCCAGAATAAGAAATTACTAATTTCAGTACTTAAGTCTACAGTCAGAACAACCAGTTCTTGTATCATGTTCAAACATCTGTGGATGCAAACTCAATAAAAAAAAAATACAAGCAACAACAACAACAACAACAAAAAAGAATATATTAGAAGCACAAATAATATTCACTTGATAGATATTTTTTTTTATTATTATGGCTTTGACTACAAATAAAACAGCAGGCAAATAAGTAGCATGATCTTGGTTTTGGGATTTACTAATCTCTTTACTATGTTTTATAAAAATGGATGGGAACAATGAGAACTATTTTGCAAATGGAAATAAACATTTTTTATAAATAAAATATTAAAATTATTTCTGTTTAGCTGTTCTACATAGGCCACAGTTTTCTAAACGACATTCAAGAAATAGTTTAATTTTATTCAGAAAGGAGATTTTAAACAATTTCAAAGGAATGACAAAGAACTGTGATTTTTATCAAATGATGACAGTTTATTATATTTAGTTTTACTTTGCAAAATTGTATAATGCTTCATACCGTTTACAGATATTTTTTAACAGCTATTTTTGGGGGTGGTTATTAACAGGAACATTTAAACTAAATATCAAAGTACAACAAAAGAAAAAACATATCTTTAATTGTTAGAGTGAAGTCTTTTCCATGATGGAAATTAGTTCTTTAAAGAGTTTTCTACACATGCTAATGCTAGAATTATTTTCAAGCAGCATTTTGCATGCATACAACAGAAATTAACAATGTAAAAATGTAGAAATATATCCAATAATAACAGGTTGAACACCAAAAATTATTTTGCAATTGAAAGACCTTAAAACCTTTTAAGAAGCACATCACTTAATGCATTCAAAATACAAATACTATTTATATAAGCCACATGATTTTTCGTCATAGGCTAGTAAAGTATACCTGGGTGATATTGGCTTCTGATCAAGATCTCTTGATGATCACATCTCCATTTGTAATGATTAATTAGGTGCCATTATATGTAATGACCAGTTTAGGGAAGCTAAACCCTTGCTGGGCACTCCATTATTGTGGCTCTACTAAATTAAGCTAAGCTTAGCAGATAACTAATATTGACAACTTTACTGATAGATTTGGATTTTATGACATAGCAAACATTGTTGGATTATTTTCTTTTCACTATACTGGAGTCTATATGTAGATTTAGGTCATCGTCTCATGTAACTTTTAATTCTAACATTACATTAAATTCAACACATCTTTTGTCAAGATATTTGTAATTACAGATATGCAAATGAAGTTATTCTACTTTTAATAAAAGCTATATTTTATGCCATTGATTTTTGAGGAAGAAATGGATATTTAGATACAATCTGATTTAAATTCAGTGTAGGTTTTATGACTATCAAGATATATACAGAATGAGGAGAAAAGATAGAACTCCAGAAATGTATTTAATGTTTCTATTCTTTTTGAGAACATAAGATGTTACATCAGAATTTACTATCATTGCAGTATAAGAAAAGACAATAACATTGCATCAATATAGTTAGACATAAATTGTTTTCAAGAGAGTTCATTGAAATTATTTGACAAGACAAACAAAAGGTTTACACCCCATTCAATACATTAAAAAATACATAGTAAATTTTTTTAATGTATTACAAGATTGACCTTGACCATCTCTGAAAATTGAATGCCTTTTGATAGATAAAAAGATAAAACTTTTAAAATTAATGATATTATTAATCAAAAGTAAAGCTTAAAGAAACAATAATAAAATGCTAGCAGAATTAAAACCTGAGAAATTTATCTGTGTTTCACTAAAATACAACAAAATAGGAAATAAAGAGGTGTTACTGTCATGTAATACATGTTTTCAGTATCTGAAATTCCTAAGTAGTACAGGTAGAGAATTGATCCTGAAACAGAAAAATTTTCAAAATGCAGATTGACTAGTTTAAAAAGTATCATGAAATTACCTACATTGATTAAAAGCTCTTATAATGAAATATGAAAAATAGTAATGAGCAATCAAAATTTTTTCTAAAATTATAATCAAAGAATTAAAATATGAGTGACAACAAAGATGAGATTTTGTTTCAGACTATAAGCATAATATGAAAATAATTTATGTAATTGGTAACAATCTTTGAAACAGTCTGTAATTTTTATTCAAAGTATAAGTGTGTTGTAGATAACATTGAATTTTAAGTAAAAATTCATTCTTTACAAAGTTCCTTTTTAGTGTCACTCTGATTATGTCACTTTGACTTCTAAAAAATACATTTCAGAAAACATTTTGTTTTAATTTGGTACATTCGGGGCTAATTAAATTCTTAAGAGACATTATTATTATTCTTTTTTTCTTTCTTTATTCTGAGTAGTTGAATCTGTGCAGCTAATTTGTATTTTAAATTCAAATTCATTTCAAATCCCAAAAGCAAAAAAAAAACTCGGTAACAAATAAGATCTTTTTAGAAACACGAAACAAAAATCTTTGATGATTTCAGCTCTTAAACAAAAAGTATTTGACAAGATTTGGAAAACACAAAGTTGTGTTAAGTTTTTCATCAAAACAAAATGAAAAAGCAAATGTACATGAATTTATAATAAAAAGGTAGCATTAATGTCTTCATTAACATGTTCAAGTGCATTTAGTATTAAATGACAGTTTCAAATCTCTCCAGATTATCCTTATTTTAACACAAAGTATAAATAATATTCATTACTTAAACAAAGATCAATCTATAAAAATTACATCTGGACTTATTAAAAACTTTACATTTATTTGCCAATTATTTTATAGCAGTTAATGACTACAAATCATGTACAAACAAAAGTGAGTTTTTAATGACATTTGTTACTTAATAGTGATGCTATTCATCTTTAGATATAGAAAAAAAAAACTTAGTCAAAGTCATTCAAAAATACTGATTTTTAAAAATACTTCAAATAATATAATTATACTTAGAAAGTATTTTGTATGTTACAAGGTCATTTTGATGATTAGAAAAGCTATTTTAAATGCAACCATGTATATAAAAATCTTACCAAGAGTTGTAAAATCTAAGAATATTTTATAGATGAACTAAAACATCTATTTGTCACTAACAAGAAATTCAATATCTATATCCACCTAAGTATTTAAAAAGAAAAATATTGATAGAACATGTAAAAATTATACTGGTTACCATAAACTTTAAGTTTCTTTGTGTTGCTTCCATCACAAAACAAATTGAAAACTTTCTCCTTTGGAAAAAAATTTAATATAAAAAGTTGGGTTAAATTCTATAATAGGACATCAAAAGAAAATGTTTAAGAATCTTGGTTATTTAATTGATTATAATTGGCAGTCTATGCCAATAGGATATAGAAGTTCAGTGTACAAATGTTTTTAAAAGATTTCATTTTAAAAGCATGAACATAAGCCTTCACAAGGAATGACAACAAACAATGAAATATACTGATTCTAGGCAATCATTTTTTATGGTTTCTTACACTAATTTCATTATTATTCATTCAGTGTAACATAACTGATCCAAACAAACTTTGATTAAATCATCAAAAAGACATTTATTATTGCAAGTTCCTGCATTATTATCAAATTGACATGCATTATTATCCTTTTTTCAAATGAATCACTTTAAAGCTGTCATTTTTGTTATTGTTCACAATACCAGAGAGTAAGAAAAGATTGAAATATTAGTATTTGAGGTTTTAATTAAGCTTCTAAGACTGAAAGGTAAAAAATGAGAAAAATTATGTCCATTCATTTTTTTCCTATTTTACTTAATTTTACACAATGGCAAAATACAAATATCAAGCTTCATTTCTTTTCTGTAAAGTATATTTTTGTATTCTTTCACTATCAGGTTAAGTTTAACTTAAACCCCTCAGCCTTTGAATTTAGTATCTTAGTTCTCTTATAATAGCTTTTCCTTTGCAGATGTCTAAACAAATTGAAAAACTATATAAACTTTTTCTAAGCAGTTAGTCTGAAAGGCTGCAGAGGTTGTTAGGAAAACCTTTTTCATAAGGAAACAGTTTGGCTTGACTCATTTATCTATTTATATAGTAACGAGTATCAATTTACTTTAACAGTTATTTGGAGATAAAAATAAAAACATTTGTCAGTAAAGCAGCCAAGTAAAACAAACAGCAATTGTTGAATAATCAAATAGATAAACATTTATATTTTTCAAGTTTATACCAAAATAAGATATATCATACTTGCTGAGAGTTATGTAATAAATTTATTTTGAAATTATTATTAATATTTGCTGTATATTCTTGTGAAGACAAGTCACATGAGACTTTTTAAACATTGTTCTCAATCAATTTTGTTTTGTACTCTGTTACCTGCAAGGTAGCATACAGTAAGTGACTTGTTATTGCAAGAGTTTATCAATAATCTTTAAAGAGATCTCTATGCAGCATCTATGCTACAAATTATTTCATCAGAGCCTGTGCTAATAAAATGTGTATATTATACTTAAGATGAAAATACTATCTAAATTTAAAGTTTTTTTGGTTGGTTTTAATGGCACTTTTGCAAATTCTACACATTCAGTATCAATTTAAGTATTACAAAAGAACATCATAAATACTGTTATCCTGTCATTTTACAGTTCAAATCTAGTGGGAAATGTGCATGGAGAGTATATGTCAGTAATCCAATGGAATTGATTAGGAATAAATTAATTCCTAATCTAATTCAAATAACTGAGAAAGCTTTGTATATTAACTTAGTGAATGTATGTAGGTGCGTGCACACACAAAAACATATTTCTCTGATTATGTTATTTTCAGACAGCTTAATTTCTCTGGTAACTGAATCAAAATTTTACACACAAAATCTTCTGCACAGATTTGAGCTTAAGACTAGCCTAGATAGATTTGATTATTTTCAGTAAAACATGAAAACCAACAATATTTCATTTAACCTGTGTTAAGAGCTACATGCCTGCATTAAAAGTTGCTCACAGAGCAAATACTGTTTAAATCTTTAAACTCTAATAATAAAAGGTAGGAAAGTGTGAAAGCTAGAAGTGTTACACAGAAGCACCAGGGTTTATCTCAAGGGACAAGGAAATATGTGAATGTATTTTGGGGATGTGTTAAACAAATAAAAATTTGAAAAGTATTAGAACTGAAACTATTTAAAGTTGATTTCTTGCTTAAACTTTATTTCTACTAATAAATTAGAAAAGTTAAATTTATTTGTGTATCTGAGGTTGACCAAAAGGGAGTCAATCAAAGCCACACAGTTTATGAGACAAACACTGCAACTCGCCTTATTAGCCACTTCACATTTTCATCAATAACTGAAATAAGTATTTATTGTTTCTTTGTTGAATGATGGCAAAATTTCTGTGCACTTAAGATGAAATCATTCTATACAGATGTAAACAAATGGCAGCTGTTTGAATTAAATGTATGGAATTTTGAAGTCTCAAAGTAATAGCCACGTTGAAAATTTGGAGTTTTAAAATGGTTTGGAAGATTGAGTTGACAGATAAAGAGAAGTGTTTAATAACTTCAGAGTTTGCAACATTGAAAATCACTAAAAGGATCAGCAAGTACCACTGAATTTTGGAAAAGTCCGCTGAAGATCCTGAATGACTGATGCAGATTTGAAAAAGGCAAGTTGAGTATGTCATTCCCATATCTTATATCAAGGGAGAAGGTATACAAAATCTGTCAAAATTTGCCAAGCTATGAATTTTTTATGTATTGTGACAGGGAGAGGTATCAAAAATGACAAAACATCAGGTTCTCAAAATGAGAGATTGATCATAAGGCCTTTAAAATACATGCATCAGAGAAAAAAAATCAAATGAAATTGGCAACAGAATACAGGAAAACCAATGTTCCAAACATTCTTTTCACCGACTGGAAGGAAAAGCTGGCTGGCTGCTAGTGAAACAACATTCATAGGTTACAACATCAACAAGGCATATGTGGTGTGATGTTTTGGGGTGGGATTACAAATGGTGGACTCATGGTGAGTTCCAGATGTTATCAAGATGACAGATCAGACATAAAATAATTTGATGCCAAACACTTTCAGAAAAATGATGAATGCTTCATTACATTTATTAAAGAAAACTTTATTTATTTATATATATATATATATATATATATATATATATATATATATATATATGGGTTTCAAAGGCACGTTTTGATGAAGTGGCTGGTTTATTCACCTGACTTTAATATGATTGAAAAACTGTGGAGCATTCTGAAAGGGGAAACTTACATTGGCTGATTGTAATTTACCAGCACAGATGAATGACTTTTAAAATTAGTTTCAGAAAATGGGGCATACATTTCACATTGATGCTGTCTTTATAACATTAGCATTATTACAATGATATGTTTTTTTCCAGATATTTGTTTTTGTAAACTTTGTGTACATTCTGCAACTATATTTTTTAACTACAATGTAATATTTGTCAGAGTTTTAGCAATGTTGTTGATAATATGAAACTTGAAAAATGCAGTAAAATTCGTAGAACTGTTGCTAGAGTGACACATAAAATATTATAATTTATACATAGTATATGAAATATTGTACACACTAATAGTGCAAATATTTCTGTGAATCCCTTGAATCCTTAAAAATGAAGATAAATTAAAAGTGAGATGCAGTGTAATGTTTTTGATCAGAAAATGTGTGCATACTCAGACTCTTGTCATGAACAGCTTATTGGAATGGCTTGAACTCTTTTAGAAGATATTTTTATACAGGATGTACTGAATGGTTAGTTATAAATTTTTCATCATGTATAGTTATTAATTTCATTGTGTGTATGACCTGAGGTTATCTTCCCATTCTGGAAGCAGCATATTTTTCTTGTGTTTGCTTGCTACTTAAACCATTTGAAAACTCTTGATAATACTCATCTTCATCCAGTTTTCTCAAATGGGTTTAACTTTTTATTTTACAAACTTGAATAATATAGAGTGGTTAATTAACTAAAGAGTGAAACTTAACATGCAAATTTGCATACCAGTATCCTTTTATGGCAGACTACAAACTTTTCAATTAACTCTTGTAAGTCAATATTTGAGTGACAAATCTGACAGCAAAAAGTTATTCTAGAAACAGCAGTATTGGTAGGTAGCTGTAAATGAAAATGCATTCACAATCACAAAGATTAAATATTCTGCTGAAAGAACTGAAATATTTCCTGGAGCAAAAATTTCAAATATGAAACTATTTTCCCTCTGTCAAAATATTAAATACATAGTTTTTTCCCAGAATAAAATAATTTGGTTTTGGCAAAAGTTTGTCCACATCTAAAAATCTAATAAACATAGAAAAAAGATGCTACTACTCACCTCACAGACAAAAGATTTTTCTTCAGTATGTTTGTTAACATGTCTGGTCAACTCAGCTGGACTGTTTTTTATAATGCCACAATATGGACACGTATAGTCAGGTGGAGAAGAAGCCAAGTCTTCATCCACTCGTTTCTGAATGGATGGCTCTGGTGTGATTAGGGACTTTTGAGCATTTGAACGACAATTTCTCAAACTTCTACGCAACTGTCTAGTACTGCCATGGATACCCGAGTGAAGTTGTTCTTTGTTTTCAGTTGTTTTCTTCTCAACAGAACTACTTTTGCTACTAGAGTCTCTAGCATATTTATTATCACAGTTTTTGGCAATGGAAGGGGACACAGTCTTTTCCTGTTGGGTTTTGTTAACTGTCTGGGCTGTTATGGTGCCCTCCACTATAGTGTCACTATCACTAGTGTCTTCATTATTTTTTCCGAGGGATTGTTCCTCGTCGTCGGTGGCCGCACAAATTCCACTTTTGTCACAGTCACTAGCATTCTGGCTGGAGTTGTCCACAGATTTCCGTTTGCCAGTTTCCAAAGTAGTTTCTTCTATTGATACACCTTCTTCATCTGAAAGAGAGAAACAAATCCAAATAGAGACACAATCAGAATCAAATGAAAGAAAAAATATCTAGATGAATCTATAAAGAAATAACAATAGGATTATTTCTTCGAGTCCCACACTCAGTAGGTCTATTCGATCTATGTGCATGAAGGAAAAAGACGTATTTTAGAGAATGATTAGCTAGGAACCATAATTTCTATTACATGAGATCATTTGGCAACCCTGTTGATGAAAGACAATGTATTTTGGAAATTATTTTAGAATCTAAACAACAAAGTTCATTTCACATAGTTTAATTCAGACAAAGAAATCTTGTAAATTCAACATTTTAACATAAAAATCATTATAAACTCAGCTTGAGTATTCATTGAAGTTAGTGACAAGACCAAACAATTTAATTTTTTTTTATGGTTAAAAAGAAACTCTACACTGAACATATAAAAAGTTTACAGTGATAAAGATGGTATTGATAACTTAATGCTTATTATTATTAATCATAATTGGGTTGAAAATGATAATCTGGGTTGTTTCATTTGCAGCTGAGATTGATAGCAGATTTGTATTGGGACACACAGACAGAACCATTATAGGTAACAGAATGTGAAAATAAACCTTGCTTTCTGCTTTGGTCACCACTCAGCTTGAGATGAAGAGAAGTGGTTGCTACTTGAGGAAAAAAAAAACAATTCAGATGAAAGTTTTATTAGGAAGTTGCTCAACAAAGATTGTGTAGGTTCAATGAATATGCCAAGTAACAAGGGAAAATAAAAATTAAAATCTAGAGTAATCATTTGAAAACCTGACATTATAGAGACACTAAAAACTAAAGAAAATTCCTTTAAGCAGAAAATGAAAATCAAAAGTAGTAGTGAAAATACAGTAAGTAGTTTTGAATGTTTTAAATGTTGCTTGGACCATGAAAGGTAAAAGACATCCAAAGTGGCATGAAAAGAAAATTAGTTTACAACAGCAAACTGAAAAAAAAATCACCAGATTAAAAGCAAAAAATTCCAGATTGGCTTTGGCTTGTTATACAAAAGACAAAATTCCAAGTGCAGTTTTGCTCAGAAGTCATCAATTTAATTTAATTACACATCTTCATGAATGATCTTCAAGTTGTTTTGAATAGGAAATATCATTTTTTTTTTCAAATGCCGAAAAGAAAAAAGGATGTAAACAGTAAATATTTATAGTTGAATTTTGTAAAGTTCTTTTAAAAAAATATCTTTCGTCCACTTAAATGACAAAAATCACGTCTTCAATTGACAACAAAAGATCTTGAACCAGAGAAAACCATAAGAAAATGAAGCTTCAGAGAATTTTCTTATATAGCCATAACGTCAATATGTATCTTTCTTGCACATAGAGCACAAGTTGCACAAAAAACTTGTGTAATAATGATCATGCAAAATGAATAGGGAAAGGACAAGAAACTCGTTGAGTAGGAAGTAAGTCAACAAAGAAACAACTTACAATGAAATCAGAAGATAAAAAAGAATTATATCAACTGCTTGCATTGAAAAATATAAACTTCAAAAATTTGCAATAACATTATTTCCAATCGTTGCTTGTAAAAAAGAGAAATACTCTTGATGAGCAAATGCTTCCATTTTAAAATAAGAAAGTAATGTAAGTTTTGTTTTCTTGCAATCTGCTCAAAAATTTCAGATGATTGGTGAAATCATAGCAAAAAGATTAAAAAAAAAAAAAAAATGGAGAAAAACTTGTATGCAATGAAGAGATTAAGAATTTGAAAACTGATAAAAAAAAGAAATTAAGTTCTCAACAAAAAACATCTGAAAAAAAAAAAAAAAAAGTGAAATGTGGAAAGAAAAAAAACAAAATGAAAGTACCCATTAAAGAATATAATTTTAAAAAGAAAGTCCAAAATTAAAAAAGAATCCAAAGCCACAACCAGTTTAGCAAACACTTGAAAATCAAAACAGCTTAAAATTGGTCTTACCATTTTACTATCACTATCAACATTATTTCTCCTACAATTAACAACTAATTCTGAAATTAGTTTAAAAAAAGAAAAAAAAAATATTTCAGTCAACTGCAATAAACTAATACCTCCAATCATTTACAGTTGTTAGGATTCAATCATTCATTTCTCTTTCTAAGCAGGGCATCAATCACTTCAGAATCATCGAAGCTATCCACTTGGTCTTGTCTGTCTAATTACTGGCAAATGCAACAAAGGAAATAATAGCACTGCTCATGTCCTTATCATATGTCAGGTCTTTATCTCAAAGGGATTTATATTTGCTTCTTCAACATGACACAAAGAAAAAGAAAAATTCAGTCCAATATGGAATTATAAATCAAATGTTTCCCATTTCTTGAATGCTACCATTCTGCATCATTGACGCTAGAATTCCCTCGTTTTCCTAATAATTGGTGACATGCAATTGTGTATTGCTTCATCACAGTGCTTTTTTTTTTTTCACCAAACTGATGAAGAAACAAATCTCTTCTTTGCTTCAATACCACCTTCCAGGACTTGCTATTCTTAATATAATCTTAGTCATAATGCTGTGTAATTTAATGGGATGATTTCTCATAGTTTTTGCTTTATATATCACAGCTAATTCTTTATGTTTATAAGATCAGTAAATCATGATCAAAGACCACAAAAACAGAATGTGCTTTCTTATTGACATGGCAATCCCTGTAATGTATATTTGAAGATCTTCAAAAAAAAAAAAAACTATCAAAATACAAGGATCTTGAAGTGGAAATCTCAAAATGTGGCACATGAGGACATCAATAATTCCAGTTGTACTTGGGGCCCTTGGATTGATTAGAAAAGATTCCAATAGACTCATTGAAGGAATTCCTCATAGCCTGTCACAAGTACAGCTCACACATTACAAAGAGTGTTATCTATGTAAAATATGTGTGATATTAATTTTTTTTTTTTTTTACAAAAATGATCAGTGGAAAATGTCGAAGCCATTTCTGATCTTAGGTCTCTGGTTGGGGTCCGGAAGGAAATGTGTATACAACAGAAATTAAGGGAAATAATAATAATAATAATCAGCAGGAGCAATAGACAATAGCAATGTTTCTTTTCTATGAGAGGCAGAAAGACAATGTCTGGTTCTAATGATCGATTATGGAGATAAAGGAAAGATATATAGGAAAATGAAATAAAAATAACTTCTACAACGATAGTCAAATTATTCTAGCAAATATGCAAAGGAAGATATTTACTTGAAATACAAAAATGTATTTTAGTAAGAGCAATATTTCTGGTCATTCATTTTTGCAATTGCAAAGAAAAATATCAATTCTTGTTGGTACTTAGTTGCTGAAATATTTTACTTTAGCAATAGACAAAAATTCTGAAGAAAGAGATTAGGTTTTAAGAAATATGCCAATATCTTCAATAAGCAAAATATTTAAACTACAAGCAACACAAATCAGAAAACTCAGCAATAAATTAAAATAAGTTAAGTGACATTTAGCAACAAGCAGTTTAAAAATCAGCAAATTTATAGGACATTCAGTTAGGGATCAACAAAATTCTAAAATGTTATCTATTAGAAACTAGAAACTTTTTAAAAAATTTGGAAGAGTTTAAATCTCTTTCCTCAACTATTTTATCAAGATGATGGCAGCTAGGTTCAATACATCAAATTTTGCTAAAAGAAATGTATGCAATGTATTTTCAAGTGGAATATTTTTTAATCATCTCACCCCAAGCAATAATTCCACTAGGGCACAAGGGGTTATAGAGAGTGAAAGAGAAATGAAAGAAGTCTTTAGAGAAATAAAAAATGGAAGAACACAATTTTCATGATATCCCAGATTTGATTGTCTGATGAGATTTCAGTAGAAAATATTTTAAAATAAAGGTTTGTAAAGATAAGTTATGAAACTAATGGGTGAATTCAAAATGATTAAAAACTGTCATTTTTATCTAAACTCAATGTAAATCTAAATATTAATAAGGAAGCAAGAAACGCAAGTTGATGGGATTCAAATCAAGTGACTGGCAATCAAGAGGAGATTTAATTAGTTGTCACCATTTTGCAAATGAAAAAGCAATTCAATAAAAGAGAAGAAATAATAATAAATGGATAATTCTCTATCATTCAATACAGTTTGGTTAAAATCCACAAATTGGTGAAAATATTGAGAATCCAAGGAAGAATGGCAGAAAATGTCTGAATTCAATCAGTAGCCTAAAATGAACACTTCAAAAAACTATTTCTTATATTTTATTGACAGAAGGAAAACGCTTTCATTTAAAAAAAAAAATAAATTAAGCAGATGACTCTCTCTTCATGTGTTTTTAAAACAGTTATTTAAGAATATTTATTAAATAAATTTCACTTAGTATGGTACAAGACCAAGTGAAAGGAAAAAAAAGATTGTGCTGCACCAATTTGCCAAGAAAGGAAGGCCTACCAACTTTGAAAAATCAACATACAAAGATCTTTGTTTTTAATTTAACTTATATTCTGGTATCATAGAAAAATGCACAACTATTTCAGCCACAAGGCAGGTTAATTTGCTTTCAAAAATAACTTGTATAGCATTCAAGGAATGATATATTTCTAAATATTTGGCAAAACAGTTTATGTTACAATGCCATGAAAATCAGAAACAAAGTAGTTCAAGCCTGTTAAAAGTTTAACTATTTTGCTACTTGCAAATTTAAGCAATTTCTGCAGATTTTTCAAAAATTTGACAATCTGTTTTGAATCAAAATGACACAAAACATCACTTAATTTGGATGCAATTTTAAATGAAGAAAACAACTAAAATAAATCCTTATTTTTTTAAATTGTTTGAAAAAAACTAAGTAAAATGTAAAAAGAAAAAATCCTTTTGAAAATGATTTTCAATTTCCAGCGAGTAAGGATTACAAGAAATCCACGATCACTTGTCAACAAGCAGAGAAAGAAACTAATTTGCTGTCACTAGAATTTACAATTGTATTTATAAATAATACAACTTACCAAACAGAAACACCAAGATCCAAGATTATTATTATTACTGTTGTGGCAAAGATTTTAAGAGCAGTAGGTCAAAATGAATATGCACTTAACTTACGAACACTTAAGCAGTAAAAAAGTTCATCTTGCTTGTTGCCTCATTCTGAAATACTTGTAGTCAATGTGAAAAAAGGAGATAGCATAAGTGTTTGAAGATGTGTCTACATGAGCACATGACATGGACGTGCTGGGCTCTAAAGATGGTGGCGTCAGGAGAGAGAAATAAAAGTAGTCTCAGGGAGCTCAAATATGAGTCACACGTGTACATGGCCATGTCAGCATGTGTGTGTGTTTATGTGCGTACATGCCTCTTGCCATGGTAGAGACATGCACCGACACGGTTGTGCTAACAGCAATGATCCTTCCCTCAAGCTGGTCCACAAATATTGGCCAACATTGTCAAACACAGGAAAGCAGAAGCCAGCAGGTCCTGTAAGCATGCACACATGTCCCTCTCCCAAGCCTTTAAAGGATTGTACCTGAAGCCATCCACACTACCCTATTCCATGCAAATTCAAACATAAATACTCCTCTTCCAGCCTAGACACTGACAGTAACACAGCACTTCCTGCCATAAAGTCAAGTTCAAAATACTATTAAAGCTTAAATATATGAGACACAACACAGACATGCCTTAATAACCATCTAAATGTCAATACCATTTAATCTATTACTTTTTAAACCTCCTGATTTCATGTTGTACTCCTTCAAGAGTACCAAACCATTAATAAACTAGAAGATAATATAGTCAAAGTTGCTGCTTATTCAACTTTTAATAAGGAATATTTTCTATTACTAATCTGGTTTTTATTAATTTTCTGCTGTGATTGGTTGGTCAGAAAACTCAAAAACCTTATTTTTTTTCTTTTTCAAATTCCAAGAACAGGCAGGATTTACTGATTGAATATAAAATAATGATTGTAATCTAATTCAGTTTCCCTGCTTCTCATTCTTGTCATTAATCAACTCAACCATTTAGCTTTAAAAAACATGATTAAATAATAAAATTTCAAAGTGTGTTTGCATTTTTTCCAAGCAATGTCAATTTAAAATAAAAATCAATTCTGATGAAGTTTTAATAGGAACAAGAAAATAAGCCATTTTTGAATAATACTAAATTATTTTAATGAATGAAAATATTGAAGCAACAGTTGAGATTGGTATTTTTCCATATCAGTCAGAAGATAAAAAAAAACCCCAAAAAACTCAGAAATCGTATTGCACTATTGACATCATTGACTCTTCTATTTCAATTTTTGCTGTAAAAATGAATTCAGTTTCTAATGAAGAACATTTAAAACAATGATTTGTATGAATCTTTTTATTGGTCATGTTGCATTGGATTTTTTTCTATTCCTTTTAAGAATTTTCTAAATTATAATAAATATCATATATATTTTTGAATTTAAACTACAAAAGCATGCACTTTGGATTTTATTACAAATGCTGGTCTAAAGCCGAAGATAACTTGCAATTTGCAAAATGCATATATGTTTATTTTAAAAGCAACAGGTTTTGAAGAGAGACAAGCAACTTTGTCCAAAAATTTGCCAAAAATGACACTTAAAACAAAAAGAAAAAAAAAAGAGTTTAAATGTATAAAATTCCTGTTATTCGTTGCATAAACACAACTTCAATGAGAGAAAACAGAACAAAACCAGAAGCAAATTGATTTCTTTTTGGTGAGAAGGAAAGGAAAAGGAGGAGGTGAATTCATATTCCAAGAGAAGAACGAACAGACATGTTTAACAAGAATTGTGCATTGAAGGCACAGAAGTGTGCAGACTTGCATAAAGATGCCTATTCGTGCAGGTCTGCATGCCTGCATGCACTTTCATTCATGCATATCAGCAGGAATCTTGTCAATGCCTGCCTACATGAAACTGACAAAAAGCAAAGAAAGAAACAACATATCTTAACAATCACACATTATTGACAAGGAATTAGAATTTAGGTGAAAATTTGCATTGGCTTGTAAATGAGGTTGTGCTCAGAATAAACCAATGCTAAACTCAGTAAATAGGAACCTGCATGATAAAAAAAAAAAATCTAAGTTCTGGTTGTGTACAAGAGATGTTGAAATTTTTATTTTATGATTAATCATGAGGAATCAAAGCAAATTATACAAGGAAAAGTACATTAACTGCAGATGACAGAAATTTCGGTTCTTGCAGTTGTATGGCTCAATTACAAATGAAAGAAATTTCCAACACTCACACATATATAAAAACTATAAATTCAAAAGATAACATTTCTGTTTTTGCTATGATTGATGCATGCATGATTCAGGGCATCAAATAAGCACATCTTCCTCTAACTGAGAAGATATTTAAGTCTGAGAAAGTTCAAATTTTTTTGTCTTCTATGGTGAAGCAGCGATGAAGAGCTTTGCAAATATTTTTGTGAAAGAGATCAATCAAGCCAAGATTTATCAAGTGATAGTAAAGAAGAATTTACTAATGAGGTCACAACTGATGATTTATTGATTCATGAATAAATACAACTACTTCACAAGTAGCACGGTCACTTTTACTTTTATTGGAACTTTGAGTGTCAAAATAAAGGCAACTAATCTTGATAATATTTTACAGATTTTTGAATCTATTCCAAGTACCGAAATATTTTTTTTAATTTTTTCATACACAAAATGGATTTTTCTAAGTAAATATTTTTATACTTTTCCCCCTCTTTTTATTTATGCCATTTAAAGCCACACTCATGTCAGAGAAAATATTACCCCAGAATTAAAAATTATTGCTGTATTCAGAAAACAAAACTCAAGCTACTCTGGGTTAAGTAATTTGACTGGTTCAATAGTTTTAATTTTACTTGTGAAACAATTATTTTCAAAATCATTATTAATTTCTTTTTCACTATCAGAAAATGAATATCAGATAATAGAATTCTGAATTCACTATTCTAAAGTCATGCAAAAATTTATATTTGATCACTACTTGGAATTAAAAGATAAAATAAAATACATATTCTAAAACAAACAAATCTGTATTAGTGATTTATATTCAGTTGTTGGTCATCAAAGGCAGCTGTTTTTTCCTCATCAAAAGAATAAATAATATTTATTAAAAACTTTTTTCTTTAAAAGATGCCAAAGACAATTTCAGGGCCTTAAAACTACATGGAAACAATTAAATATTACTCTGACTCTGGATTTGAAAAGCTTGGCAATCATATATCATTAAAATTCACATTTACTGCTAGAATTTATTTTTGTATCTTAATCAAATTTGGAGTGGGGGTAAACACAACAAGTGAGATTTGCATTCACACACTGGTATGAATTCATTACACCAAACATAGAAAAAATATCTAAGATTTTCACTGAGTCAAACAATAACTTCTCAAATTTTTCAACAATAACAAAAAAAAAGTTCATTCAGTAAATAAGCTAAAAGCAATAAAA
>CAHIKZ030001120.1:522500-589985 GCA_903632075.3 Acanthosepion pharaonis | reverse complement strand
GTCATTCAAAGCAAACAAAAGAAGATTTTCCTTGTCCACCTACCCTTTACCAAGAAGATGCACAGCGAAAGCAAATAAATGGATTTCAAAGAAAATATAAAGTATCAGTGTCTTTTCAGATCGTTGAAACAAAAGCAAAAACGCAAGAAAAGAGCAACCAATATAAATAAATAAAGTAACCTTACTCGTTAGAGAATTGATAAAGTTTATATACAGACATAGTGGGCTTGTTTTAAAGGCATGTGTCATAGGATAATGGGACTTATTTGCACAGAAAGGTTGTCATATCCTTGTGCAAAAGGGTGGGCATTACTTAGAGTGTAAGCGAGCCACTCAAGCAAAATTTTCCTCTGAAGAAAAGTTGAACGAAAAAAAGTTAAGTCGACCGTCCAAGTAATGACGCCATATTGTCTACGTTGGGCGGGAACTGTGTGGCGGGAAAATCCGGCAGAGAGCGAGAAGAGGTAGGGAAGGGTAAAAGGTGGGCGTTCTAAAAGAAAGCGATGAGTGAAGAGAGAGGCAAGGAAACGAAGAACAAAGAAGAGAGATGTATTGAAAAGAAGGAAATAAAAGAGAAAATAGGGAGAAAAACACATACTTAAATAATAAAAAAAGCAAATTATAAAAAAAAATCTGAAAGAAATTAGTTAAAAATCAACAAGCAAGGAATAATTAAGTTATATACGCACGCACGCACGCACGCACACACACACACGTGCGCACACATATATATATATATATATATATATATATATATATATATATATATATATATATATATATATATCAGTGGTGACTCTAGGTCATCAATATTTGTCGGGCTTATTACACTCTCCATTTAATCTAACATTTTGGTATACTGTGGAATTATAGATAGCGGCTCGAACTGAGGAATCGGAGAGCCGAGTTCGAATTCCGGTTGAATCCATTGCATTCACTTACATGCTAATACCCTTTGGAAAGGTATGTATCCTCTCCCCCTCCCCCCAGCACCACCACCAGCTATGGGTAAATAGCAGGACAGACCGGGTGACGCGTTTTATCCGTTAGGATTTAATCGGACTGGACTTTGTTGATGTTGCCATGTCTACACATGTGCACGAAACGAGAGACGCTGGTAGTTTCAAAACTCTTTTTTTTTTTTTGAAAGAATTTTTTTTTTTCAATCTAGACTGTATTTTTTTTTTCTCTCCCCATCACCTTTGTCCTTGACTATCCCACATTACGACAACAGAAAATCTACCAAGAATGGTGATATATTGTAAGACGCAAACTTTACCGTGGTTGAACTAGCGATCAACGCACGTTTCAGACATTTTCTTCTTGTCTATATTTCTGAGATGAGGTATTATGTACATTATTTACATCATTCGGACTATTATCCTCATCTTTGTCGCCATATTTATTACTGTGTCATGTGCCCTCAAGGACACATGGCACAGGGGATAAAGGCGTTGGTTAGATCCAGTGACAGGACCCAAAGAGTGTGAGTTCAATACCCGGTTAAGGCAGTGGAGAACTTTCAGAGGGAAATTAACAGGAGATAACTGATAACTGACATCCATCAAACATGGCACGTGGAACTAGAACAGTCTACCCCTGTGGGCGAAATAAAGGGTTCAGTTTGACATTCCAACCAGCTGAAGAACGCTGGAGCGTACAATGGCCGAAACGTTGTGATAAATATGGCGACAAAGATGAAGACAATAGTCCGAATATTGTAAATAATTTTCGTCTTAGTGGATTATTTTCTCTTGTAATCAAATTAGAATTCCCTATGTCAAAATTGAGGTCAGTTTTCGTTCCGGTGAACAACCAATGACTTTCGGGTGTTGTATTTAAAATTTCCCTCTTGTGTTAATATAGTCTTTTGTTTAAACTTCTCACTGCTTCTCCAATATATTCATTCTGGCTATTCCTGCATTTGATAGAGTAAATTCCTCCTTCAAGTTTTTTCATCTTGTTTTGTTTTTTATTGATTAAGTCTTTGATTGTTTTAGATGTAGTTGTGACAAAATTTAGAGTTTAGATAAATTCTGTTCGGTTGTAGTTGTGAGAGAGTTAGTGGGTAGAGTAATAATATTTTTCTATTCTGTGTTCAGTTGGACACAGTCTGTGAGAAAAAGAGCACCATAACGCTATTCACTCAAAATTTAAATTTTAGTAAGTTTTTTCCAGCATCCTAGCAGTTTTGTTTTATAGGAGTTAAGGGACATAAAAATTGTCCATAATTTTTATTGTCGCAAGCACTTTCGGCCACTTATATAGTTATATTCAATATAGAAATATATATAGACAGAGAGATTGTTAGGTAGATAGGTAGGTAGGTAGGTTGGTCGGTAGGTAGGTAGGTTGAAAAATGTAGTGTGACTTACCAAGTCATGTTGTAATAGATATCTTGTCAAGCAAACTATTACTTTTTATCGCGTGTTTGGACTTTAACATGTGTTTAATACTTATCACGTAATCTACCAATTTAAGTCTACTACTACTACTACTGCATATACACACACGCACACACACACACATACACACTATATATATATATATATATATATATATATATATATATATATAAATATATATACAAAATGTAATAAGAATGAAAATGATATATAAATCTAACGTTCACATTAATTCAAAAGAGGTATCAATAACGATAGTAGAAGAATTATTTATTATAATGTTTTCATATAGACAAAAAAAAACTCACTACAAAGATGGAACTCCGTTTCGCTGCATTTAATTGCACTTCGACTGGTGAGAACCTAAATGGTTATATATATATATATATATATATATATATATATATATATATCTGCAGATATGTAGAAAAATAGGAAAGAAGACGTTAGGTAAATAATCCGAAAGGATTTTTGTTATTATTTTTTTTTAAAAACAGTGCTCCATACAGAAGTAGAGCTTAAATTATAATTATTTTAAAAAATTCCTTCGCTACATAAGAGTTCTCAAGTTTCAAAAACGAGAGCCGAAAGCCTAAATATAATTATTAAAATTAAATTGAGTTAAAGTATCAGGTCCTGTTTCATCCTCAAGCTAAAATTTAGGAAGGTTTTCAGCACTCGTTTTTGAAACACGAGGACACTTATGCAGCGAAGGAATAATAATTTTTTTTAATAATTATAATTAAAAAATAGCGAAGGAATCATATTTAAAAAAAAATAATTATATATATATATATATATATATAATTATAATTTATTTTTTTAATAGGATCTTATTAATTCAGACTTTATTATAATGGATACACAATATTTTCATTAGACTCTACACTTTTACGTATCACGTCTATCGGCCTGAGCATTTGATAAATCTTACAAAAGGAAAATGCATTCCCCTGTATAGGAAAATTCAACCTTGCTTCATGTGTCTTTCTAACGCAGGTTGCAAGGGAATGCACTTTTGGTTATTAAGATTTCTCGAATGTGCGGGTCGATAAAAGTACTCTACACTTTTAATATTTCCAACACGGATTATCCAATATATATATATATATATATATATATATATATATATATATATATATATATATAAAAATAATAATAATAATAATAATAATAATGGACTCTCCGTCGGTTTCGACGTATGAGGATCTGCCAGCTTATTGATTCAGTTATGAATATGAATATAATTATATATGTATATATATATATATATATATATATATATATATATATATATATAAGCTCTTCAGTAAAATGTATAGAGCCCACATGCTGACTGGCATTTGTTTACATTCGTAAAAACAATACGCTATATTTAGCGACTTTTCTCGGTGGAATGAAGGTAGCTCACTGGTTGGAACACTGACTGTTACCGAATCAGTTGGGTTTGAATTCTAACTTGAGGCATTCGGTTTGCTTGTCGCTTTGAGAACTGCGAATGACATATATATATATATCAGGTCATCCCATTAGTTCTCTCCAAATTTTGAAGAAAGAAAACATGTGACCAAATGTTGCATTTAATTACAGATTCAATCAACAATCTATTTTCCCCTGATTATCTATGACTTATCTATTAACAAACATTAATTCATTATGTAAAATTCTTTTTGGCTGATTTGAAGAACTCAAAAAGTCTTTTAACCTCTTCCTGTTTTACAAAAGCAGTTTCTTCTGATTCTTTAAGACGAAACAAATGGTAGGCTGAAGGAGCAAGATCGGGAGAATAAAGTGGATGAGGAATTTTCTCCCAACCAAGTTCTTCAATCTTTTGTGACGTGATTCTTGTTGTGTGGGGTCGCGCATTGTCCTGATGAAACATCACCCCTTTTCGATTCACTAGAGCAGGTCTTTTTTCCTTAAAGCTTGGTTCAAACGCTCTTATTGCCGACAGTATATTTGAACATTAATTGTTGCATTAGGTGTTAAGAATTCTAAGTGGATTATTCCTTGGCGATCCCACCAGATTGAAAGAAGAACCTTTTTCCCATGAAGTTCCCTTCTCAGCTGTGGCTGGGGTCCTTCCCCTTTACCAAGCCACTGTTTACGACGCTTAACATTTCGATAAAAGATCCATTTTTCGTCGCTAGTCACTAGTCTATCCAAAAAAGGTGAAACAAGTTGGCCAGAATGGAGAGAAGAGCAGATGTCAACTCGGGATTTGAGGTTGTTTTCAGACAATTCATGAGGCATCCATTTTCCAAGTTTAGGAACTTTTCCAAGTTGTTGAAGATGACGGTGAACAGTTGTATGGTTTGAACTGAGAATCACTGCCAATTCCTCAACTGATAAAGCAGGATTTTCTTCAAGGGCTGCTTCAAGAAGCTTTTAATCAAACTCAACTGGACGTCCGGTTCGATCTTCATCTTCAAGGGTGAAATCTCCACCTCTGAATTTTGCGAACCATCTTCTGCAAGTTCTTTCATTCAAACATTCCTCTCCATAAACTGAGTGAATGTTTCTAGCCGCTTCGGCTGCTGAGTTTCCTTTCTTGAACTCATAAAGCATTATGTGCTTCAAATGGTTCTTGGGTACTTCCATGTTAGCAGGGTTTTAATCAAACAAAATTTAATTTTATTGTTCTCTGAAATAAAATTTGATCAGTTTAAGTGCATCTAAACATAATATTCATGTTCATCTCCATTAGACATTATAAAATATTCTTTAAATTTTGTTCATTTTAACAAAAAGTTAAAATTCGGACAGAAATGGGATGACCTGTTAATTGGGTATATGCAGTATGCGATGGATAAATTGTCGCCATTATTTATTTTGCGCATGCACGATGTTTGATTGTTTTTTGTTTTTTATTTTGGAGACTTTACAGTATAGTAATGTCAGTTGGGCAACGTCTGTGATAAAAAGAGCACCATGATACAATTCACTCTGCCAGAAATATGGAAATGACATACTGTACTGCTTGACAAATTCGAATAATATTTCAGAGTGTTTCGGTGTCAATATGAGAACAGTGCAGAGAATTCGGAAAGAGCTGGATAAGTCTAATGGTGATTACGAAGATACGGTTGCTCGAAAAAATCACTCTGATCGTACTGATAAGAAAAAAAATTCCTGAATTTGTTGGTGCATAATGTGTTTTAAGGAGGTATTGCAAACCTGTTTGAAGAGAGTGGCCTATGTCTGTCAACAAAACACTTTACCATGCCATACAAGCAGGAAAACCCAGTCATAGCTCACAAACAATTTCTTTGACCACATCACCCCTTACAGCTTGCCATCTAACTCCCCAGGCTGCAACCCACTTGATTATTTTATGTGTTAGGCAGATGAGCGAGAGACCAACAAATCTCCTTGTAAAACCAAAGATGAACTGAAGGCAAGGATTATGACAGCGTTCCCCAACTTAAAGAAGAAGACCGTCCAGAAGAGTTGCAGGAGATTCCGAAGTCCTCTGGAGGCCGTGGTTGAAGCCAATGGCGATTTTATTGAATAAATCTATTCGTTATTGTTTCAAAATATTTGTGTGTAACTTTGGTAAATCTATCTGTTAAAATGAGATGTCGGTGTTATTTTCATTTTTTTGCGTAATTTAGACGACAATTTACCCAGGAAAAAGAAGTCAAATTCACAGTACACTACAAGGATATTTCGCGAAATATCTTAAACGAAGCACTCTCATACGGTTTCATGTAAGATATTTAGCCACACAAATTATTTTCGCGACATTGTTTTGTCTTTGTTGACATGTGTTTCAAAACACAATACTTTGATTCGGTTTCAGGGAGATCAAAGGAAATAAGCAAAAACAAGTCCGATATGCGCATGCGTCAATGCAGAAATACATTCATGCTTATCTATATAATTTATCTGGTGAAAAATATCTGCAGGTCGTTCAACTAAGCATTCATAGCATCATGGCCCGAGAGTCATACCAGGTTTATATTCCCTTTAATCTAGGCCTCTCCAGTTATATTTCACGATATCATGTGAATATATATGTCTAAATACAAATATACCTGTATTTATAGGAAGATCCCTATTCAGTCATGTTATATGAATATCTCCTATCTCAATAAAACTACTGCTGAGATAATATGAATCAATGGCGGAAAATACGCGCGCTTCTCATCCTTAAAAATCTGATGCAAACTCCTAGGGAAGATAATGAAGGAAATCGGTAAGAAAGGAATAAATATCAATTGCGAGAAGACAGAATACATGGTTGTCTGCAAAAGAATGCGCCCAAAATGCGAATTAAAAATTGGGGATACCAAAATAAAACAAGAAAATATCTCATTAAACATCTGGGAAGTGTTCTAAAAGACGACGGAAAATGTGACACTGAAATCCGAAGTCGCATTGAGATAACGAAAGATGCCTTCCAAAAGCTAAGCAAAGTATTAAGAGACAGAAAACTTCCTTACAAACAAAGACTCCTGAACGGTTACATGATATCTGTCCGCCTACATGTCAGTGAATGCTGCACAATCTCCTCAAATATGTAGAAGAGACTTGAAGCAACGGAAATGTGATTCTACAGAAGGATGCTGAGGATACCATGAACCGAATATGTGAGCAACGATGAAGTTTTAGAGAAAATGGAAACAAAAAGGAAACTTATACCTGACATCAGCGTAGATGTCAAATGACTTAGCTTCTAACATGACTGCCTCCTTGTGTCTCCTTGTAAAGGCAGGCCAGCTAATCTACCCTATAGTAGAGTACCTAATACCTTAGTCCACTTTACTAGAATGGACCTGCCCAACATATTTGCATGAGTAAACTCTATTCACCCACATAGCACTCCATTAAATCACTCAGAATTGTTTTCTTGGTATTGGGCGGCACCTGCATTGCTAGTTGAGGCAGTGTGGTGAGTTTCAAACACAAAACAAGTAGAACTTTATAGGGCACATAATGAGGAAAGGGGGCTTGGAAAAACTGATACCCACGGGACAGACTGAAGGCAAATGGGGACATAACATACTTAGTGAGCTTGAATGGTGGTGCAGAGATTAGGAGAAATGACAAAAAGACAAAATTTATTAAGAGCTACGAAGGATACGAAATTGTGGAGAGCCATGATCGACTAGGTCCTGAGGGGACACGGCAGATTTTAACCTGGCCTCTGCTATTGAAAAGGACCTCTAATTAATGGCTAACTGGGGCAGGAAATGGCTTGTAAGTTCTAATGCGTCAAAAACGAAACTGTTTCATTTATATCACCATAGAGAAACAGCCCGCCATCAGCATGGCTAAAGCTTGACTCGTGGAAAACAACACACTGCGCCTTCTTGGACCCACATTTTCAACTGACTTGAAGTAGAAAGACTACATTGAATTAATAGCTGCAACTACTGCAACGAAATTTGAGTCACTGTGTCGGGCCAGAAGATTTTTGTCTTCAGAGTCATTTACAAATCTACCATTGGTCAGTGCATTGAATACTGCTGACATATCTGGTCTGGGTCTCCTGCTATTCACCTTGAAGTTCTCGACCAAATTCAAAGAATTTGCAATTAAATCGATCCTGACTTGGCATCTCGACTTCAGTCACTTTCTCACAGATGTGATGTCGCTTCACAAACAGACAACAATATGGCAACTGCTCTGACGGGCGTTTATCTCTGATGTCCCGACTACAAGAATTAAAGCGTTCTACGAGATTGCCCCACGCTTTTACTGCTGAAATAGTTATTCTAACAGTTTCTTTTCTCGCACTTCCCGCCTGTGGAACGCTCTTCCGTTTACTTGCTTCCCTGAAAACTACAAACTTCAAAAATGTAAATGCCCCAATCGCCATCTTCTGTCTCTCTTGAATTCTCGTTCTTCTTTTATCCTTTCCTCAATCCCTCTTATACATTTCTCTCACTTTCATTCTCTCTAAACCCCTGAATATTAGTGGCATTCCCGCCTTGCTTGGGGTGAAATGATTAGAAAAAATAAATATTTAAGAATATATAGCACGCCGTGTATGATAGATGACCTAACGTAATATTACTGTTGTAACCTAGGGAGAGGTTACTGAATAGAATAATCAAATGAAGGTTGGTAATGAACGATAATAATTAGGATACGAACAACACATATAAGATTCGCCAGCGACGCAGAAAAGTAGTCAACTGCTAGAAGTGAGTCAAGTGAATTCCACAATATATCTCTAACAGCAGGATATCTACCAAACGCCCCACGCGATCAGATGTGGCACAAGGCCGAATTTAATTTGGTCATAGGATCGGCCAAAAATTCCCAGTAGACCCTGTATAAAACGGGGTCGGGTTGCTGTTTCCCGGTCCGAGAATCTACGATCCGACATAGCCTCGTCTGGGATTCCTCTCTACACGGAGACAGAGAGTTTGACCAGCACAGCTGAAGATGAATCTCCAACTGCAGACCAACATACAGTATTTACTACTGTATTTACAATGGCCTAAAAAAAGTTTTTAGCCAGGAGAAATAAACAACATCCAATTTCAAAATTTAATCACGTAATCCCTCTTCAACATAAATAAACAATTTTTGAATCTAGTATGGTATAGGTCCTCCATTTGCTAGTTTCAGTACATTTCATGGATTTAATCAAGTTCAGATTTTTCATGGATTTAATCAAGTTATCAACGATCGTCTGATGCATATTTTGCCACTCCTTTGTCAATGTATCGTTAAGGGTTGCTACTGACTTAATTTTGGTTGCACGCTCTCGAAGTTTTTGGTCAAGGTGCTCCCAAACGTGCAGTATTGGATTCATGTCAGGAATTTGGGTTAGAATGGCAGTAATTTGATTCCTTGCGATTTCTTTCAGGCCTTTGCTACTTTGCTCGTATCATGTTGGCCCTCCATCTTCTTGAAAAACGTACACATTCTTGTCAATCTGACTGATTTCAATTAGTGAGAGTAATCCTTTCTCTAATATTTGACAGTATTTTGGACCATTCAACCGCTCGTCAACAAGAATCAGCTCAGATTTCCCTCTAAACCAGACAGCACCCCACACCATTACTCCAATCCCTTCATGTTTCACGGTCGCCTGCAGACATTCAGTGTTCCAAGTCTTCGAATTTTAGCAGAATTTCCTTTCATCTGACCAAATTACAGACTGCCAAAATTCATAATATTTGCTCTCGAATTCTCTTGCCCAGTCTATACGCCTGTTTCTGTTAACCTCTGAATTCAAGGGTTTCTTTGTTGCAACTCTCCTTTGATAGCCTAGCTCTTTCAGAGTCTTTCTCTCCGCATATGGCGACATTTCCATGCTGTTGGCGACATCTTTGACGCTCTGAAGACGGTTTGTGATGAGTTTCCTCTTCAGCGCCCTTTTCATTCGCCCAGACACGATGCTTGTTCTTCCTCAATGTTTTTCCCCAAGAAAATGGCCTTCTTCATTAAATTTCTTGACAATATTATTAACCGTTTGATGATTTACCTGGAAAAACCTAGCAATTTCTCTATTTGACTTGCCATACTGATGTCATCCTATTATTTGCCCGCGTTGAAATTCTTACTTCCGCGAACTTTCATTGCAAAATATAAGTCAACTATCGTTCATAGATTAGAGTAGCCTGATACTAACACGGTATTGTCTGAAAAAAAGAAGAGATGTTATTACCCAAGCCAAAATCTCTGTAAACAAAGGCGGTTAAAAACTTATCATAGCCCATTGTATGGGAATGAGGACATACCCATTATCGTCTTTAGGTATGCTACAACAATTACGCACCACTCAAATTTTGTATTTTCGTTATCTCTCAAAACTTTTTTCGGCCATCCCTTCACCAGGTTTGCTAGGTAGATTATGCGTTGTTTTCCTCTGTACCTCTTCCTTTCAGTCTGTCATGTGAGTATCAAATTTTCCAAGCTTTCTTTCCTCATTATGTGCCCTAGAAATGTCATCCGTTTCTTCTTGCTGTTAAGTATAAGTGTCTTTTTTGTTTCCATTGTCTCTAGAATTTCATCGTTGTTCACATGTTCGGTTCATGGTATTCACAGCATCATTCTGCAGGATGGCATTTTTGATTCCTTAAAAAGCAATTTTTTTCTTTGTTCTCGCTGACATTATTTGACCTAACTTAAATAAATTTGCCAAATTGATCTCAGAAAAATATTGTCAACACGGACAATTCTATTATAGTTTACTTTTACTTGTTCCCAAAAACAGTTTTATATTTTTGTATATTAAAATGAAATTATATCGTCCACTTTCTGCCAATATATAAATTATAGCTTTTATTTAAATACATACTTTATTAAAATGTGCGTTTAATACGAACTACTCTCCTACAAACGCGTATATTACCTGCGATGATGAGAATAAAAAGGGTGAAGATTTAAAAGGAAAAAATGGTATTACAGCTCCTGGTTTCAGAAGACCCATCGCAAAACTCACAAGAAAAGAATCTCTATGATGATATTACCGAACAGGAACTGTATTTTGATATTCCTACGATATATACATCAGGAACCACATGCGCTGGAGAGGAAAAGATTAACTTATTTTTTCTTTATCAATTATTATTCAGTATTATTTATTTTGAGATGTAAAGATAGACGCCCGCACACATTCAAAAATAACTCAGGAAATGCGTCAACTGACAAGAATAAGACAGAACGAACAATGAAAATATGCATTTTGTGTATTTGATTTTTGTTGTATCATCTTAAGAACAGATAGATAGATAGATAGATAGATAGATAGATAGATAGATAGATATGATCTGATCTGTTTTAGATAGATAGATAGATAGATAGATAGATAGATAGATAGATAGATAGATATGATCTGTTTTAGATAGATAGATAGATAGATAGATAGATAGATAGATGTATTGGGATCAAATACAGAGCAAATGTGGATCGGAATGCATTGTGTTTATTTGTTTTTTGTTGTATCATTTTAAGAACAGACAGATAGATAGATAGATAGATAGATAGATAGATATAGATAGCTGTTTTAGATAGATAGATAGATAGATAGATAGATAGATAGATAGATAGATATGATAGATGTTTTGTTTAGATAGATAGATAGATAGATAGATAGATAGATAGATAGATAGATAGATATGAGCTGTTTTAGATAGATAGATAGATAGATAGATAGATAGATAGATAGATAGATAGGGATCAA
This sequence comes from Acanthosepion pharaonis, assembly GCA_903632075.3. Classification (NCBI taxonomy): domain Eukaryota; kingdom Metazoa; phylum Mollusca; class Cephalopoda; order Sepiida; family Sepiidae; genus Acanthosepion; species Acanthosepion pharaonis. The sequence continues at coordinate 578,435 of CAHIKZ030001120.1, read as the reverse complement.
ATACAGATCAAATATGGATCGGAATGCATTTTGTGTATTTGATTTTTGTCGTGTCATTTTAAGAACAGATAGATAGATAGATATGAGCTGTTTTAGATAGCTAGCTAGCTAGCTAGCTAGCTAGATAGATAGATAGATTGGGATCAAACACAGATCAAATATGGATGGAAATCCGACAGAATAAGATTAAGAACAACTAGGAATCGTTTGTCAATCTGAAATGTTTCACTTTTATTAAAGCTTCATCGGAGAATGAGATATAGAGAAAAAGAAAAATGATATTCTGCTATTTTTTTTTTCATTTTTGTGCTCTTTGATTTTCATTGATCAATCAGGTTTCCCGTGCATTCGTCTTGTTAAACAAACGTTAGTATAATTTATTACTTCCGGAATTCAAGGAGAGACGACGCGTCACTTAGAAGCTGCTAGAAAGTAAGGGATTCCAAGCCTAACTGAAAAACCGTAAGTATTGCTTTTTGTATGTAAGTGTATGATAATTCTAGTATGTCTATGTGGGATTCAGATAATAATGTATATTCGTGATAGTGCGTGCGTGTGTGTGTGTGTATGTGTGTGTGTGCGCACGCGCGTGGGTGTGTTTATGTTTGTGTGTGTGTTCTTTAAGAATGGACTCGATAATGGTTGGTGCTGTCATATAATGCTTTTGACTTGTGCATTTGGAAAGCTAACCAAACTGGTCTTCAACAACAAAGATCTGAACTTAAAAACAAAAAAATATGGTTTATAATGCTGTTGTCATCTCAACTTTACTATATCGTTGCCAAACCTGGGCTCTATCTTCGCGATAACCAAAAATTAGAACTCTGTCGCCAACAAAGTTTTCTTTCCATCTCGAACATCAATTGAAATTGCTACGTAACCTACACTGAAATCCTGGGAAGAGCCAACATTCAAAGCATCGAAACGCTGATCATTCAACACCGTCTTCGATGGTCAGAACATGTAGCAAGAATGAAGAGTCAAGGTTTCCCCGGCAACTATTATTCAGTGAGCTCGCTTCAGGGCAAAGACAACGAGATTACTTTCTTTGAAGATACAAGGACCATATCAAAACAACACCAAAAGCCAATGGGCTTGAACCTAAGTTGTTTGAAACACAAGCACAAGTCTTTACCAACAGGCGATGTTCCTCACCATCAGAACGAAAAATTTCGAAGCCACCAGAAGAGAAAAAAAGACGTCAAACGACAAGAGAGAAAGGCACAGCAATATCGACCTCGTTCTCCACCAAAATTACTATGCAGTCAATGCCGTCGCCTCTTCAAATGCAAGAATTAGTCTACTTAGTTACCAATGCCATCATCGCGAAGGAAGTGATTAGAAAAGAAGAAATGAAGTTCTTGGACACCAGATAAAGTCAACGACGACGATACTCGATATAAATAATTATAGAGAGGCAAGTTATATTAGTATAGAAAATCTTATAATAAAAATAATATAACGTCGGGCAGGATTTAGAAAGACAGTATAGCATCTCTTATAAGGATGGACGGCTTGCCATGGGAATCCATTTAACAAATTCTATCGCGGTTGATAATCTTTATTATGATGCCAACGACGAGTTATCTCCTGCAGACGACGAGTTATCTCGTCTTTGGCATTTTCTGATACATTTTCAAACGCGGATTGATAAATCGAAGAGCCGAGTTAGAATTCTAGTCCAGTTCGTTACACACTCATGGGAAAATACTCTTTGGAGATGTATGAACCCCTCTCTCCATCGAGCTATGAATTAATATATTTTAAATACCCACCTTTTTTTATGCGTCATTTTAGACAGTACCTACTTGTTTTTTTGTTTGTTTGTTTTTTTTTATTTAACGGAAATATGTATCATAAAATGTTATATCATATATCATGATCCTTTTTGAAATATCTATCTACCAACACTTGATATTTTGAACTTATACTCCGATATTATATTAAATTTTTAATAACCTTGAATTTTGAATCTGCATATAATACCGCGTCTCGAAAATGTGTGGAAACTATTGAAGTTACAAGTTCATAAAAGAAATCCATCGAATTTAAACAAAATGAAGAAAATTTGTGAAAAAGAATGGGTCAAAATACCAAAAAGTACCTACAAGAAACTAGTTGAAGACTACGGGAAACGACCTGAGGCTGTGAAGCAGAATAGAGGCTACTGTACTAAACATTAGTAATGTGTGTTAAATACTTTTGCATATGGGTTATTTTATTTATTGTTAATAAATGTTTCTCAAAACAGTGGTTTTAAATTTTCCTTCTATGTTTTGATCGACAATGTTCGTTTAAATATTTCCTATAAGTTTCGTTTAAATTGATCTGTTATTTTTTGAGATATGTAAGAAAAACCAATGTGTTAAATACTTTTACTACCCACTGTGTGTATATATATATATATATATATATATATATATATATATATATATATATATATATATATATATGTGTGTGTGTGTGTGTGTGTGTATATATATATATATATATATATGTGTGTGTGTATATATATATATATATATATAATTATGTGTGTATATATATATATATATATAATTAATTTTTAAATCGCTTGACAATTATCCCGCATTTAAGAGAATAAAGAGTAACTCAAATACGTTTACCCACTAAAAACAACATTTATATTCTTGCACGTATATATATATATATATATATATATATATATATATATATATATATATATATATATATATATATATGTGTGTGTGTGTGTGAGTTTATATATATCTATATTTATACATATATTTATATGTATGTGTGTGTATGTATATAAGCATGCCCATGCTGACAGATTATACAACGTATCAAATATGCATTATATAAATGTATTATATAAATACATATAACTGAATATCTATCTATCTCTCATTCTCTCTCTCTCTCTGTATATATATATATATATATATATATATATATATATATATATATATATATATAACCTGACTATTGAATTTGATCTTTTTATTTGACAAGGTAAAACACGTTTCATTATCTGGATAGATAGATAGATAGATAGATAGATAGATAGATAGATAGATAGATAGATAGATAGATAGATCTCTACGTGTTTTCTTGTGTATCAGTCTGACGTGTTGCAGGTGTCCAGTAATTAATAGATAGAAGACGGAATGTTTCCAAAAAATGTCTTTCTGCGTAGGTGGTTTATGCGTTGCAACCCTCGAAAAAAAAAAATGTATAAATATAAATAAATCAGTAGAACGAACAAAGAGTAATCCGTTTTTAGTATTGCGTGGGCGTCTAACATTGGGTTGGGCCCCCTCTGAAATCAGGCATAAGGATTTCTTGGGAAATGAAAGATTCCGAATATAACTTTGATATTGACGACAAATAGTTACCAAAAGAAAATCAGTTTGAGTGCAACGAGTCTCATTTAAAGATTGGGAGTACCCCGCAGCTTTTTTTCGATTTGGAACATATCCGGACTCTGGATCTTCTTTTTATGAATTTTCGCTAGTGAACGTTCAATACTGAGATATTTTCATGTCGAAAACATTAATAGTTCTAAAAGACACTGTTTGTATCTAACATGAGGTGCTACAGAGAAAATTAAACGAAACATATTCTCATGATATCCTGTGTAGAACAAAATCTGAATCTATATCTATAAAGGCGAGATGTGTGTGTGTGTGTGTGTGTGTGTGTGTGTGTGTGTGTGTGTGTGTGTGTAACGAATGCACGGCCGCAATTTTCGACGGATTTGCACCAAAATTTACATGCACATGCTCCAAGTTAGCGGGAAGGCCAACACCGACTTTGCATTTCCCAACTCCCATCGATAGTGGAAATAATCGATTTTTTCATGCTTCTACGGCAGTTTTCATGCAGTTTGCGGCTATTTTCTACTGGCCAGAGTGATAGCCTATAGCTGGCTGCCACGAATAGGCAGGAAGATTCTATTGACCAGCTTGAGAGCCAACAGCTGACTGACACGCATGTTAACTAGCATGCTAGAATGCAAAACTATCGATAGCTGCATTCGTCACAAGTGGGAAAAATTTAAATCTGCATGGCACTTTACTCCAATTGGCTCATTCGCTTGCTTAAACTCAACGTTGATTCTGATTCCGCAGAACTGGGTTGGGTGTGAAAAAGTATTTGTTGTTAACATTCTTTTTTCATTCGGTTTTTCCAGTTACGAGTCCTTTTTTAAAGCTGATCGTTTTGTGTTCAATTTGTTTAGTTCTTTTTTCGTAACAGATTTAATGTTTAGTATAGAGCTTAGAAAAAATTCGCAGTGTGAGATAGGCAAGAAGTAAGGCATGTAGCAACATCAGCACGGCAAAGGACACTCCTTTAAAGGCAAGGAAGGGCAAAAATATTTTAAGTCAAGTGATAGCGATTGCTGTATGAGTCGTACAATTTTTGAATCAAGCACGGGCAACGCCGGGTCATGCTGCTAGTATTTTATAAGTATACAACTATTAGGTACTTGTCGGTGTTGGATATCGTTTTGACAGAATTGCGTTGTTGTTTTCGTTTCCTGGGGTTAATGTCACTTTTATTTCCATAAATAACGGTTGTGTAATCAGTTTAGAAGCAGACAACTGATTACAGGAGTTCCGATAAATCAAGAGAGAGAGAATTTCGAAAGCGCTTAATTTGAAAACTCCCGACATTTTTTTAAGTGTGCGACGGGGATAATTTTAATAAACATCTCCACATCAACAATATGTTTTCATTAGCCTTAAAGGAAACACGTTTAAATAAATACAGCAATTTCAATATCTGGAATGTCTTTTAACAGAGGACGGAAAGTGCGAGACAGTAACCCGGAGGTGTACTGAGGTTAATCAAAGGATTAAGAGACGAGAAAATATTCTTAGAAATAAAGAAAAGAGTACTGGTCTATTACGTAAAATCAGTCCTCATATATGGCAGTGAATGCTGGACAATCTCCGCGCTGATGACAAACGCGAAATGTGATTCTACAGAAGCATGCTGAGAATACCATGGACCGAACATATGAGCAACGTGGAATTTTTAGAGAAAATAGAAACAAAAAAGGCACTTATAATTAACAACAGAAAATAATAATGAGAAAAGAGAGCTTGGAAAATCTGATACTCCCAGGACAGTTTGAAGGCAAGAGGAACCGAGGAAAATAACGCATAACCTACTTAGCGAGACTAAATGGATGGCAGAATAGAGTCTAGGAGAGATAAAGAAAAGGTAAAATTTATGAAGAGCTACAAAGGAGAGGAAATTGTGGAGAGCTATGATTGCCAACGTCCTGAAGAGACACGGTATATAGAAGAAGAATCTTCAAAAATAACTAAAGATTTATTCTTAGTATTGTAAAGCAATCATGGACAACTTAAACGCATTTCTTTTTAGGCTGCTTTTAATTAAGAACGTTCTTTCTTCTTGTCTGTTAGCACTATCAAGGATAAAGAGCCAAATCTGCCTTATGAGTCACAAGGATGTTAATTTAGACTTCTACACTGGTTGCAACTAAAAGCAACAGGGTCCAGTTTGTCTATCTAAACGATATCTGGAGGCAGATGGATTTATGGCTTCTCCGAGGGCAATTGTCCGAAGGGAATGAAGCAAACTGTACTGTGTGTTACGATATTGAGTCACCCCACCCCACGAGGGTGTCATGTGGCACAAGGCCTTTTTAACGTTGGCATTCCGAGCCCGTGGGATCGGCCAAACATATGCCCATTGAACCCGTATATTCGGATTCAGGGCCGGTTTTACCTCCCCGAAGGAGACTCCGCCCTTTGGCGTAGACTCTTTCGGGTTCCTCCCGTCCGTAGGAAGAGAGTTCAACCGAGCAGTCTGTTCAAAAGTGAACTACTGACTCACTGTGTGTTACAATACCCAAACATGATAAAAACTTATACAGTGAAAATTTCAGAGCAAAATCAAGCTAATAATAATACCTGTTTTTATATTGATTGATTTGGGGTTTTTACGGGTAATCAACGCTTTTATGGATTATTTCAAAACCTAAACATATAACGGATTATAAGAAGTTTCTTACAGTACCCGGGATTGTAAGAGTTTTCTTACAGTACCCGGGACTGTAAGAGGTTTCTAACAGTACCCGGTGTTTCCAAGCACGCTCCATATAATTACTGACCTGAATCGACACTGTTTAATTTCGATGATCAAACGTAATCAGTCTAAGCTACGGATTTATTGACCTTTTCTTTCTATCGCTGCATCTTTTTTTCTCCCTTTCCACTCTCTTAGTCCCATAAAAAGTCTTTTTTCATTTATTTTTTTTTTTTTTACATTTATTCAATGCTTTTTGCTTATCCATTTCATCATCCCCAACTAGAACATCTGAGCACCAATTTCTTGGAAAATGTACAGATTGGTCCAAAAGTCTTGTTACCCCCTACCTATATTCCAAACTGTAGGAAATCATGTCAGCCATCTGAAATATAAAATCATATTATAATGTATACATGTGACAAGACTTTAGGACCACCCTGTACATAAAAATGTACGTATGATTGACCTAATATATCGGAAATGCTTGCATAAATTCCTGACAGCTGACAATCATATTTATCGCGTTGATTGGTCTGTTTGCTATATTAGAACCTCTATGAGTTATTTAATGATGAAATCTAAATATGACAATGAAAACTGTCAACTTATAGTAGCAATAAACGTCTGCAATAGATTTCTTCTGTTTCTCAGTTCAAACAATAGTCCGTCGTGACAGTCCAACAGGCAACGTAGAAACGACAAAATGGGGTCACAAATCCAACCTTCACTTCTCACCAACAAAAACGCGTGTTCGTCCACCAAACTCAGAAAATCAAATCGGTTCACATGAGCGAAAAACAACGGCTTTTGTTCACCGAGAGATTGTTTTCTGATTGGTCACGCCATTCAGGGGAGGGAAGAACATTAGCATAGATTCTGGTCCTTAAAGTAGATTTTTTGGCTAAATTTGGTAATTTTTTTTTTCGACAGATCGAACACAAAATGCGAACTCTTTTTCGAGGTAGCTGATTATCTCTTTCACTACAAAACTTTATAATTCAAGAGAATGGCATTATTTCATGATTAAATAATAGTTACTTCGCTGTATTTTTACCAAATAATCTTACAATCTAAAACGAGAAGTGTAAACTTGTATCTCCTTAAAAAAAAGGAGATTAATCGTAGAATTTACATTATTTATTTTTACATTATTTACATTATTCGGACTATTGTCCTCACCTTTGTCGCCATATTGATCACAACGTTTGGGCCGTTGTACACTCCGGCCTTCTTCAGGTGGTTGGAATGTCAATGGACACATAGCACAGTGGATAAAGGCGTTGATTAGATCCAGTGACAGGACACAACCAGTGTGAGTTCAATACCCGGTTAAGGCAGTGGATAACTTGGATAGGGAAATTAACAGGAGATAACTGATAACTGACATCCATTAAACATGGCACGTGGAACTAGAACAGTCTACCCCAGTGAGCGAAATAAAGGGTTCAGTTCGACATTCCAGCCACCTGAAGAAGGCCGGAGCGTACAACGGCCGAAACGTTGTGATAAATATGGCGACAAAGATGAGGACGATAGTCCGAATAATGTAAATAATGTACATAATACCACATCTCTGAAATATAGACAGATAATTGTTTTTGTTTTTTGTTTGTTTGTTGTTTTCGTTTTTTTTTAACAATGTACGCCATGATTTCAACTTTATTATAAAATGTATCGATTATCATTTTGCGAAAAAAATGTATTGCTGGGCATTTTGCTTTAAAAATGTATAGCTGGAAATTTTACTATAGAGATATATTAATACTTTTTACTATAAAAATGCATTGTTTTGTAAATGTATTTTAAATTTTGTATAGCAGTTCACTATTTGCCCATAGCTGGGACTCTAACTGTTATCATCTCGGGTCAGGTTAGACCTAGGAACAACAGCAATTTTAGAGGTGGTTCCACGTTCCTAAAAAATTCCAATCCTCCATCAGTGGCCTTGTTTCCGGATGTAATTTATCGTTAACTCTTATTTGAATATCAGTGTACAACATAAATGCTTTTTTAAGTTATTAATTGCTAAATTCAATTCCTCACCAATAGTTTTGTCTCCAGCACCAGAAATATTTGTCAATTCAAAAATGACTGCAGCTAAGCATGGGGAGTTGGATCAGCTGTAAAGAAAATGGACAATAATACAAGATGCTGAAATCTTACCTACGTATATCATGTTTAAATGTAGACAACATTAAACTACGTCCGTGATTATTGTCTTATTTTTCGCTAGGATTTGCTGTGTCACTGCATCCATAATAATTAGATCGAGTAAATGTTTTGACGTATTTCTTTGCTAAATCCTACGCATGATATCGCAGATAACATAATCTTTATTTACACTATTTACATGCAGACTATTGTCCTCATCTTTGTTGTTATTGTTATCACCCTGTTTCGAGCGTTGTACCGTCCGGCCTTCATCAGCTGTATATTGATCTGCTTAACCGACAGAGAATTCCGAATTGAACACTTTATTTAATCTACGAAGGTAGCTTTTTCTCGTTCCCCTGTCCATGTCTAGGGATAAGTCGTCTAGTTATTATTCTAGTATTGTTGGTTATTGCTCCTCTTTTTTTCCACTAAATCACAATTACTATGTTACTAAATTCATGGGCCAACACTTCAATTCACTAGGTTTTTGTACCGTGGAAAAATTTTATGTGTAGGACTTGGGGCCTTTGGTGACATATTAATTGAGAGTTTAATGATTAGTCCAGGTAACATAAATATATATATATATATATATATATGGCGGGGGAGGTGTGGGTTCGTAAACAGTGACTATTATAGCTATATAGCGAGACTCTTCACGAAAGCGAATTGAGTCACTGTCAATCACTGGGCATGTTTCTAAAAATAAATATGCTAAAAATCCATCGACGGCTTAGTGGTTAGAAGCTCCGACTGACACCAATTCAGCCGGGTTTCGATCCTAGCTAGAGGCAACCAGATGTCTAGCCACACTGATGAGCTGTAAACAGCGAAACAGTCTGTCTGTGGATGACGTTATATATATATATATATATATATATATATATATATATATATATATATATATATATATATATATATAAAAAAAAGGCTTAAACACTAATATTCCATGGTCATAATTTATTCCATTGGAATCGTAAATACGATCCAATTCATCAGACCTACAAATTCAAAAAAGAAAACAGAAAAACCACTCGATTCCAATGGAATAAATTATGACCATGGAATATTAGTGTTTATCATATCCTTACTCTGTCTTAGACATTGAGTTCTACCGGGATTCTTCCTCTGAAAAATTTTTTCTGAAAATACACATGTATGGGTATTTATATATTTTGCATACGTATGTATATTTTCCACTAATATATATATATATATATATATATATATATATATATATATATATATATATATATATATATATATATACAAATACAAGGTTGGTGCAGATGGAATAAACTTCCAGTAACCAAAAACACTATTTCTTAAAAAAAAAAGTGCTCAATACAGAGTAGAGCGAATAATATTTATTTAAAAATCCTAACATAAGTATGTTAAAACATCAATACAGGTATCTTGTCAAGTGATCGTGTTGCGAGTAAAAAAATGAGTTCAAAAACTAACCATTACCCCCACTGGGATATATATATATATATATATATATATATATATATATATATATATATATATATATATATATATATATATATATTTTGGCATTTTGCATACCATTAATAAGGCATGTGCTATTAAAGACTACGGAACTTCATCATTTCATAAACACTGCCTGAATACACCAAAATACTATCTATAAAAATAAAAATAAGGATTCGAGTCTTTTTTCAAGAACTTTAATCATTGGTCCAGGTAATATATATATATATATATATATAGTTGTTGAAAAAGACCAGTGTTTTTTTGTTTTTTTTCCCCGAGCGATTTCGGTTGTCGTCAGCCGTCATCATGGCTGTTTGTTTAGATCTGAAGTATGTTGCTTTTGTATTCTTATTTTTTTAAATAGTATTTCAGACAGTCAGGCAGTGTTCTTGGATTAGTTCATTAGCAATCAGGAGGATTTATTTTCAACAACTTAGACTGAAATATAAAGAAACTTGCAAGAAAGTAAGAAAAAAACAGAAAGAAAGATTATTAAACGGAAAAGTTCCATAATCTTTAATAACACATGCCTCAGTATATATATATATATATATATATATATATATATATATATAATCATTTCACCTCAAGAAAGGCGATGATACCACTATGAGCCAATGAGTTATTGAGACTGAAAGAGAATGAGAAGACTTTGGTGACGGGAAAGCATGTACTCCGAAAGGAATTCCACAAGCGAGAAGTGCGAGAAAAGAAATAGTTAGAAAAGAACCGATGCTAATTGAACAGTAAAACGCTGATACGTAGTTGTTAATCCAGTAGCCCGCTTAAATTCATGTAGTCCAGACAGTAAGGAGGAAATTTCATCAGAACAATTGCCATTAAAATATTTGTAGAAAAGACAGCGGTAAGTCACGGCACGTTAGTAAAAAAGTGACAGAAGTCACTACTCCAGGTCAGGATTTATTACATTACAGATACTTCTTTGAACCTTGTAAAGAATCTAGATAGGCACATGACAGACTACCTATAAAAAAATGTGAACAAATTGTTCGATCTGCTCATTGTCAAGCATTTCCATATCTCGCTGGACATATCGGACATCTATTGAAATTGCTTCACCAGGAAATGAAAAAACATAATTTCTTGTTTTAGGTTTCACAACGTTTCAGTATGACTTTGCGTGTATTTGTTAGTCTAAACTGCGTTATAATCTCTTTAAATATATAAAAACATTCGATAATCAACACAACTTCGTTCTTTTCTTGTAATATGCGGAAATTGCCAAAGCTTCCTTGAAAATATAATGGAGAAGTTTCACTTGCTTTCCACTGTTTGAAATTCGGTTAATAGCCATGCCAAATTTCAGATGTATTGATCTGTATTTCTTAGACATCTATCTATCTATCTATCTATCTATCTATCTATCTATCTATCTTTTCTCTCTCTCTCTCTCTCTATATATATATATATATGTGTGTGTGTGTGTGTGTGTGTGTGTGTGTGTGTGTGTGTGTGTGTGTGTGTGTAAAATTAGAACAAAAGGAAACACATTTGTAGTGTTGAAACATAATTGTAATTGTGTGGCGATTTTTAACATATTTTTGTTTTAATATCCTAAAATGAATATGAAATGCAGATCAATATATATATATATATATATATATATATAGAGAGAGAGAGAGAGTGTGTGTGTGTGTGTGTGTGTGTGTGTGTGTGTGTGTGTGTCCCAGAATTAACTATTTCAATGAAATCGTGCATTTTTTTTTAAACTGGCACAATTTTATGTTTGTTCTGATACAACACAAATAGATTTATAAATCTTACATCAAAACTTTACTGAAAATTTTCAACATTTTTCCCCGTCTGTAACTTTGAAAATTTCAAATCTATCCTTTGCATTGCGAAACATTTTGTAGCATTTCAGGAGTTGTCTCCTACACTGCTAACGGAATGCATTCTGTAAGCTCAGCTTTTGGCGATAAATTTTTTTAAATTCATGCAAAGAATTCCAAGGCGGTGAAAAAATGCATTCTTGTGTATACATTATAAATAGGGTTCTAAAAGTGAATGAAAAGAAAATTATTATTATTATTTTTAAATATGAAGTTATAAACGAAATTAGAAATTTATACATCTTTAAATGATATTTAATATAATAAACAGGAATAAAAGTCAGCCTTTTTTGTTTTTTTTAAACTACCCGATTCCCATGAATTTGATAGTTAATACTGTGACACCCTGTTCATATATATTCGAATCTCACCATGGTCTATTTGTCAGGAAGGCGACTTACTGATGTCATCGGACTGGATCAAGATCGATCCCAGCATGCCCATGCCTTGTGAGGGAAATTGGGTAGACGGAACTCTTGTGGGCCGTCGATAGCTGTGCTAGCACGAAGTCACAAGTCATCGTGACCGAGGATTTGAGTGTGCTAGCCTTGTTCAGCCTGTTGATCAAACTATATAACATGCTCTCTCTCAGAAACTCTAACTAAGGTCTGCTCAGCATAGTTGCAGTATAAGCCACAGGTGGGCTCTGTGGGGGTTGAACAAACATAAATGCGCCTGAGCGTCTGCCATAGGGATTGGTTAGCCGCCCGAGTAAACGGGTATCCTCGAATACAAGTGGACAGCTATTGTTATATATGTGTGTGTGTGTGTGTGTGTGTGTGTCTGTGTGTCTGTATAATATATATATATATATATATATATATATATATATATATATATATATATATATATATATATAGTTGTTGAAAAAGACCAGTGTTTTTCGGGGGTTTCCTGAACGATTTCGGTTGTTGTCAGCCGTCATCATGGCTGTTTGTTTAGATCTGAAGTATGTTGCTTTTGTATTCTTATTTTTTAAATAGTATTTCAGACAGTCAGGCAGTGTTCTTGGATTAGTTCATTAGCAATCGGGAGGATTTATTTTCAACAACTTAGACTGAAATATAAAGAAACTTGCCAGAAAGTAAGAAAAAACAGAAAGAAAGATTATTAAACGGAAAAGTTCCATAATCTTTAATAACACATGCCTCAGTATATAATTATTTTTTATAAAAAAAAATTTATAACATAAATATGTTATAAAATCACTACAAAAATAGCCGTTTTGTTTCAACACCCTCGGTGTCTTATCAAGTTATGATGTTGAATAATTCCGTATATACCAATTATATACTTGAATATATATATATATATATATATATATATATATATATATATATGCATGGTTACACCGGTTAAGCATTTTCTTTTTAATTTTCTTTGTGTTCGAACAAGAGCTTTACTAGTAGAAAACACAAATATAATACCTTCATCCACCTGTAAAAAAAGATTAGAAATATCTGGACGCTTTAATAATAAAAAAGAAAAAGCCAACTCTTAACAATATTAACTACGAACAAAGCCACAATGTGCTAAACTTATTCAGAAATTAAAAGCATCTCTACAACACACTAAAACATACACAGAACGCACACACTCAATTAAGCAGAAAAATCGAATCATCCTTCATAATGGCTAAAGATATAGACGAAAGCGCTCGGAAATATAAAGCATTTGGACAGTTTTTACACACCCCTTTGTCCAGAAAAGAAAGCTCTTGTTCTAACACAAGAAAAATTAAATAAAAAACTGAACTGTAGTACCTTGTCTGTTGTTTCTGAATGAAACATGCATAAAGGAATGATTGCTGCCTAAATATACAACTATATATATATATATATATATATATATATATATATATATATTTATAATATGTATGTGTATATATATATAAATATATACACGCACACACACACACATATATATAAATATATATATATATATATATATAATATGTATGCATACAAATATATATGTGATATCTTTATATATATTATTTATGTATATTTATTTATGTATATATATATATTTATAATATGTATGTGTGTATATATATATATAAATATATACACGCATATATACACGTATATATATATAAATATATACACGCACACACACACACATATATATATATATATATATATATATAATATGTATGCATATAAATATATATGTGAAATCTTTATATATATTATTTATATATTATATATACGCGGTACTTATTGGAAAGCGCTCAATATCAGTGACAGAGCGAAGATATTCAGTTGCGTTGATGTAAGTTTGTGACCCTTTGTGATCGTCAGTAAAAAACTGATTAATTTTTAAATTTTGTATCCATTTATGGTTGTGTATTTTCTTTTTTTGTAGTGAGAAAAAAAAACACGCCCACATGCATAATTCTAACACAGAAAATCAGCGGCCAATTGTATATGTATATACGCAATTACACATGTGTACATATCTGCACCCAGTACCAAATTGTTTATATATCCATGTCTTGTATGAAATGCAATACGTACATATGAAGTATGCAGTCTAACCACACTGAGGAACTGTGGATGAATGTATAATCGACTCTCCCGTCGAGATTCGACGTATGAGGGTCAAGCAGATCAGTTTCCAGGAAACCAACACCCCGACACCGGCACATGAGATTTGAAGGACGAATACAGAGACCTGGTGCATCGAGTGCCACAAGGTTCCCAAACGACCCTACGCAGGTTTTGAATTCAGAGTTTTCCTCCTCCTAGACCAGTTGCCATCCAATGCTATAGAACCTAGTTTGTCCTGCTATTTTACCCATAGCTGGAGGGAGAGGAAGAGGATTCATACCTTTCCCAAGGGTATTAGCACGTAATGTAATGGATTCGACTGGAATTCGAACTCGGCTCTGCGATTCCTCAGCTATCAGGTGGACAGATATCCACGCCGCTATCCATTACTCCACCGTGCCTGATATTTATTGATTGATTGATTGATTGATTGATTGATATATATATATATATATATATATATATATATATATATATATATATATATATATATATATATATATATATATATTGAGAGAGAGGGAGCGAGAAGAGAGAGAGATGGTTAATACAAATAAAATATGTCAATTAGCTGAATGGTGTTATATTCAGTACCTCGGCTCTAGAATTTCATGGCTTAACATTTTGTAATTGTTCAATCCGCTTTCAGGAGTTTTCATCAATTAACTGTTGTTTTTCTAATTTTGCCATTTCTTTAACGTATTAAACTGCATTAATTACATTTGCAGACCTGAATTTCCCAAACATTCAGGCCGGTAAATGTATTTAATACTGTTTAATTAAAAAAAAAACACAAAAAAACAGAGCATTTACTTAAATAAATTATATCTATAAAAGAAACGTATAAAAAAAGAAAATATATTAAATAATTGTCTATTTCATAATATATATGTGTGTGTGTGCGCGCGCGCGTGTGCGTGTGTGCTGCATTTGCCGACATATTAGCTGTCATTTTCTCTTTAAGATCATACTCATTTTTTCTAGATAGATGGGTTTAGGCATATAATGGAGTCAAAGATTGCTGGTAAATATACTAACACCTAAAAATCCTTTAATGATTATTATACGCCGGTGCGTATTATACGTTGGGAAAATGACGTCTGTCACCTCCTTGATGCAGTTGGGTCATTGGTGACCAAACTGATTCTCCATCAGATGTTTCTGGTAATGTGTCAGGATTTAAAAAAAAAATAACAGGACCGGTCAACGACTATTTTAGGATAAAGGAATAAACCGGGTCGCTATAGCTATGTATGCAGCCAGTTCCATGATGACACGGCATCGCCGGGTGGAGGGTTTCCTAGCTTGAAGTCAACGGCCAGGTTTTAGGATGATCGAAAATGGAGTCAAAATATTATCGGTCCTGATCTGACGTCTCGGCTTCAGTCACTTTCCCACCGCCGCAAGGTTGCCTCTGTGTCATTTCTATAAATATTTTGTAATATTTTCGGATGAGATCTTCTCAATTTACAGCTGAGCTAGCTTGATGTAGCTGTAAGTTCTGTGCACTTCTCGCTTGTGGAACTCTCTTCCGGCTGCATGCTTTCCAGCCAACTTTGATCTTCAAATATTTAAACCCAATGTCAATTGTTATAAACTGTCCACTGATTACTCTTTTCTCTTCACGCTATTAAGGTTTCTGTCCCTAATTCTTCCACACCCTGTAACCCATTGTGTCTTATTGGCTTTACTGCCTTGCAAGGGGTGATGCTGATTTTTAAAAAATGCCACAGGGCCGTGACTAAGTTGGAAGGTATCCGCTGTGGTCTAAGATGGGCTACAAGACACGCTACAAATGAATGGATTCATCTTCGTATTTAAAACCAGATATTTAGAGGAAATTGCTCATGGGCTCAGAAGTCATGATAATGATTGCCAGAATAGACCAAATATATACACTAGCTGGACACTGAAAGCGACCGCTGAGTGTAATATAATAACCTTTTTCCGGTGTTTTAAGGCATAATTAAAACTGATCTTATGATTTTCTTCTTAAAAAATATAAATTTAGAAATATAATTATCAAAGACAAATACTGTTCGATTTTCAAATCACCTAGGTAACTTTTGTTAGACATTGTGTATATTTAATGAGCTTAGTTTAGTCTGGCACACGACAGCGAGTGGGGAGTTCCGGATGAGTATCAAATTTAATATTTTATTAAAGATCAATGCGACTAATATGAACAGTACGTTGAAACGACTCATCCTTTGTATGTGTAGAATCTCCAAAACCACACCCACCCACTAACAGATTTCACACACTTCCAGTAATATACTCCTTCTATATACTGTATTGGTGATCATGGCTCTCCACAATATATTTTCTTTCGTAGCTTTTGATAAAGATTGTCTTTTTTATTTCACCTAAATCCATTACACAAGTTCATTTGGGAGGTTATACGCTGTTTTCTTCTGTCTCTCTTGCCTTCATTATGCCATGGGAGTTTCAAATTTCCAAGCCTTCTTTCCTCATAATCTACCCTACAAATTTCAACTGTAACTTTCAGATGTTAAATATAAGTGTCCTTTTTTGGCATTTTCTTTCTGGCATTCTCAGTACCCTTCTGTAGGGCCACATTTCTGCTACCTCAAGTTATTTACTGCTATATAGGAATACTGAACTCTTTTCTTTGTTTCTAATGCAATTTTCATCTTTCTTAATATTTTGCTTAGTTTTTGAAAGGTATCTTTTACTATCCCAATGTCCCTTCGAATTTTGATGTCGCACTTTCCGTCCTCTTTTAAAACACTTTCCAGATATTTAAAATGTTGTACCTATGTCATACTTGGATATAACTTGACATCGAAAAAATTACCAGACTGCACAATGGAAAAGCGTGTGAAACACTGTCTACTGAGTCAGGCTTCCTAGTCGGTTTCATGTTATCTCCTCACTATGTTAGAACCACTCTGCGAATATTGTAGCAGTGTCAAATTTTGCCAGGCAATCGAAATACTTCGTCACGATTTTGGCTAACATTCTTTATCCCGCTCATTAGTGGAACGTGCATTTCAAGGCCGGTCGAATGTCAGTTCAAGATGATGAGCTTTAATCTCATCACAACCAATCACGAGCAAAACACAAAGAAAATATGGAAAACATTAGTGAACTCATCCATCATGATCGTCGCCAAACAGTCCATATTAAGAGAGTAATGTGCATATATTTCTATGCCTCGTTCTGGATCCAACTGACACCCTCTCTTACACTTCTTAGTACAGCATATTTTGTGAGTAAGTCAATCTCGTGTGATTTTTATATCATTATAATTCATTATATGCTTCGTGTATAAGTTGACTCCAAACTTTGAAAGTTAATCGGACGCCAAATCATGTTAACAAAGAACCATATTTTATGACATAAATTATTTCATAAAATATCCATTAGGCGTAAAAAATTTCTGTATCTTTTAAGCACGAATGTCATATTTTCTTTCAGCACTTGACATTGGAAACTTTCACAGAGAATTTATATATTTTCATTTAATCCTTTATTCCCATAAATTTTAATATTAAGCAGATTTTTTTAAGTGTTCGAATTGTCTTTTACTCAGATATTTATTACTTATCCATTCAGTTGTTAGGAAGGTTGTTTACAAATGTTAAGAAAATTCAGACGAGGGGAAAATAGGTTTATAAGAGTTGACAGAAAAGAAACAACATCCAGCTATCCACGTCGCTATCTCACCACTTTTTGCTGAAAATAGGAAGGAATGACTAAATTTGGCCTGTTGGTCCCAATCTATGACAACGCTACTGAGTTGAGCTGTATCATTTATATAAAATAACTACTGCCATTAATTAATTTTCGAAAGGGATCAAAATAAATGGGTTCAGGGCCTGTCTATTTCCCCGGACGAAACTTTACCTTCGGGAAAGCTTCGTCCGAGTTCCTCTCTGACAAGGACAGAGAGTTCGACAGCACAGTCCGAACAGATCTGTTCGACTGTTATATTTAACAGTCACCACCCCTCTCGTGATGTATGTGGCACAAGGCCGAGTTTATCACGGGTTCTTCGAGAACGTAGGCTCGACTAAAAATATTCGCTTAGAAGCCGCATAAACGGGTTCGGGTCCTGACTACCTCCTCTGACGAAACTTTTCCCTTCGGCAAAGACTTGTCCGGCTTCTTCTCTGACAATTGCAGAGAGTTCGACAGTTGAACAATCTGTGCGACTGTTAAAATTTAACAGTCCCCCCCCGCCGCCCCACGAGGGATGTATGTGGCACAAGGCCGAGTTTACTTATCGAGAGCCTGTCTACCTCCTTGCATGAAACTTTGCCCTGCAGTAATGCCTCGTCCGGTTTCCACTCTGCCGAGGCAGAGAGTTCTACAGTTACGAACACAGTCTGGTCGACTGTTATATTTAACAGCATCCCCCCACGAGGGATGTATGTGGCACAAGGTCGTTTAACATGGGTTCTCCGAGCCCGTAGGCTCGGCCAAAATTATTCCCTTAGAACCCGCATAAACGTGTTCAGTAACTATCTACCTCCCTGTACGAAACTTTGCCCTGCAGCAAAGCCTCGCCAGGGTTCCTCTCTGTCGAGGCAGAGAGTTCGACAGCACGAACAGTCTGGCCGACTGTTAATATTTAACAGACCCCAACGAGGTATGTATATTGCACAAGGCCGAGTGTAGCGTGGGTTATCCGAGCCCGTAGGCTCGGCCAAAAATATTCACTTAGAAGCCATATAAACGGGTTCGGGGCCTGTCTACCTCCCCGGACGAAACTTTGCCCTGCGGCAATGCCTCGTCCGAGTTCCTCTCCGCTTCAGGCAGAGAGTTGGGCAGAAATGAACAGTCTGGTCGACTGTTATATTTAACAGCCACCCCACGCCACGAGAGATGTATGTGGCACAAAGCCGAGTTTAACGTGGCTTCTCCGAGAACGTAGGCCCGGCCAGATATATTCCCTTCGAACCCGTATAAACGGGTTCGGGGCCTGTATATCTCCCCGGACGAAACTTTGCCCTGCGGCAAAGCCTCGCCTAAGTTACTCTCCGCTCGAGGCAGAGAATTCAACAGCACAAACAATCTGGTCGACTGTTAATATTTAACACCCCCTCCCTACAAGGGTGTATGTGGCACAAGGCGGCAAAGCTTTGTCCGGGTTCCTCTCTACCGTGGCAGTGTGTTTGACAGTAATGAACAGTCTGGTTGGCTGTTCCCCCAAATCCTTCTCTCTTACTAATATTATAGTAGGCGGAAAAGTCCAAAATAGACTCTTTTGAGGAAGGACACCACAACAATTACTATAAATTTTCTATTTCAGATCTGTAGATTGCTTTAAGAAGAATAAGTACAAACGAAAAGCAAAATAAAAAAAAAATATTTTTTATTTAAAATCAAATTTATCCAGCAGGATAACAGATATTTAAAAAAAAAATCCTTTCATAAGAGGACCAAACAAAATTACATAAAATCAAGAGTCATTAAAATTCATTGAAATTCTTTAATATTAAATCCGGGTCTCTTAATCCCATCTCTTCTGTCAACATTTTCTCAGTTTCTTT
The DNA here is from genome assembly GCA_903632075.3 of Acanthosepion pharaonis. Lineage (NCBI taxonomy): Eukaryota > Metazoa > Mollusca > Cephalopoda > Sepiida > Sepiidae > Acanthosepion > Acanthosepion pharaonis. The sequence continues at coordinate 558,812 of CAHIKZ030001120.1, read as the reverse complement.
TTCTTTCAGTAATTAGTGGCTTTTTGGATTGCAACGATTAAAAAAAAAAAGTTTACAATCTGGTGATAAATCTAAAAAAATTTATGAGGAGACCTAATCATAAAATACAGAATTAGGTATTTTTAAAACTTAATATCTGATTTAACATCCACCCCACAACATCTTATTTCAACATCTTATTTAGTCCTTCCACGGCATTTTTTTTTTTTTTTTTTTTTTGCAAAACATTTTCTTACCACTGGCAGACCGCTACAGGCCCACTGCGACCAGAAGACCGCTGGCGTTGCCATCGGAGGTCCAACAGCGGTCCACCAGTGGGTAAGATAACGGTTAACCATAGATTTGAACAGGTTAAGATTGTAGTGATCCTCTTGCGATATCTATCTATATCTCTGAGATGAGGTATTATGGGTATTATTTACATTATTCGAATTGTTATCCTCTTCTTCATTGCCATATTCGCAACATTTCAGCCGCTCGACATCCAGAAGAGGCATGGCACATAGAACAAGAAAAATATACCCCGGTGGATGAAATAAAGGGTTTGTTTCGAAATTCCAATCACCTGAAGAAGGCCGGAGCGTACAACAGCTGAAAGGTGTGAATATGGCAATGAAGATGAGGATAACAGTCCGAATAATGTAAATAATGCAAGTAATTTTCTTTTTAAACTATATATATATATATATATATATATATATATATATAAGTTTCAAAAGAAAATTATATATATATATATATATATATATATATATATATAATCATTTCAACCCTAACAGGGCGATAAAATCTCTAAGACACAAAGGTTGTTACAGTAAGTGAAAGAAACTATGAAAACGTTATTGAAGAAAATGGAAAATGAAAGAACAGGATACATAAAGACAAGATGACAATCAGATTAAAAAAAGATATAGAATTAGGCATCTTTAAAACTTAATATCTGATTTAGCCCCGGCACAGATTTTATATCGCCCTGTTTGATGCCAGGGTTTATCACGAAAATTTAAAAAGGAAAAGTAAAAGCGAGAGAGAAATATTCTTCTGTATTTAGTGAAACCAAAAAGGAATTTTTTTTTTCATTATGAAAGTTGGACAAGCTCTGAACTGTGCAACGCTACAATGACCAACTGGTTTATTTGAATAAAGCATTGGCAAGGAAATGAGCCATTGATATTGTGCTTACCGTCTAGATGGAGACGGGGTGACGCAGCAAGCGCTGGAGCTGAAAATGGACAATTTTTTTTTCACATGAGACATGTTAACTTAAGGCTGTGTCTTGTTTCGTTTCAAGTCTTGGTAACGGTTCTTGCAATACTTTCCTTTTCTTTTTGTTTCCTCTGTCCCTCTTGATTTCAATATGTCCTGTGAGTATCAGATTTTCCAAGTTCGCTTTCCTCATGACGCGTCCTAGAAATTTCAACTGTTTACTTTTTGTTTCCATTTTCTCTAAAACTTGTCGAAAAATCGCTCAAAGAAGTCATCAAATTGAAACTGGAATTGTTCGTTTATATTGCAAAGTTGAGCTGAAAATTGGTCTACAGCTATAAACAGTGAGGGGAATATATTATATGACTGAATGCTGTATTGTAAAAGTCCAGTTAGGTTCCAATTTTTCTTAATTTTTGTCTTACCTACTGCGGGGAAATAAATCTGCCTCGTCAGTCATGTATCGAAAAGTACATGATTACCTAAGCGTGTACCACGCATGGCACATAACAGTTGATAAAATGAAGGGAAAAAACTCGACCGGAAGTTGAAGTCGATTTCTCTTTACGGGTCGCTAACCGTTAAACTACCTGCACGTTCTTTTATGTATATACAAAAAAAAAAAAAAAAAAAAGAATTATTATTATTATTTACACACGTATAATAACGAAAGAAAGAAATAATTTTAAGACGGTGAAAATTTTTAAGTTTTTGAAAATAATTTCAAGACGTTGAAAAATATTCATTTTTGAAAATTAATCATTAAAAATAATTTTTCAGCGCGTACATTTTTATTTATCACACCAAACGCAGACATGCAACATATTTTAAGTAAAAAAAAAATTTAAAAAAATAAATAAATAAGATAAAATCACCCATAAACTAAAAAGCAAGGTTATAGTTTATTTTTATTGCATATTTTATTTTCCGATTCAAGGTATATTTTTCCGATTCTTTCCGAATCCTTCCGATTCAGCTAACGTTTTCTTCCGATTCTTTCCGAATCCTTCCGATTCAGGCAACTTTTTTTTTCCCCGATTCTTTCTGAATCAGGCTATATTTATCCCGATTTTGTCTGGTTATTTCCGATTTGGATCATATTTTCTTTCGATTCATGCCATATTTTTGCTTCTTTTTTCTTTTCAAGACACAAATAAAACTTCCCCTGATTCATTTTCTCCGGGTACTTATCTTCATAATGTTTTTTATAGTTTAACTCACCAATGATACTTTATGTAAATTTCATTAACTTAAATAAAGGTCTTGGATTAATTGACTTTAAATATTATTTCCGTAATAATTTCTTCTAAAATATCCTTTTCATGATGCATTCAATTATAAGTACCAAAAGTCTTATCGAAACCTCATATTTAGTTAATTTTTTGGCAGTGGACGATCATCTCTGATTCCCTCCCCCAACTTCTCTCTTCAGTGTGCTCTGTGAGTGTTAAATTCACCAGGCACTCCTTCTTTATAATGTGTCAAAGAAATATCAGCTGTCTTGTTCTGATTGTAAGTATACGTTCCTTAGTAGTTCCTATTTTCCTTACAACTTTCTCATTGCTCACATGTTCTGACTATGATATTCCCAATGAAACCATGAAGAAGGAGATTGCCCAGCATTCTCTAATATATTGCAGGTTATATTGGCTTGGCCAAAAAGTTCGTTCGTTTATTAGGTAAATATGTATTCAATAAACCGAACGAACTTTTTGCCCAACTTAATATATTGCGTAATTCAACAGTCTTTTCTTTGTGTCTAAGAACATTTTCCTATATCTTTACTTTACTTAGATTTTGAAATGTATTTTTTTTAGTTATTTCTATGTTCATTCGAATATTTTAGGAGATGGCCAAGGACGCATTCCAAAAGCTGGGGAGAGTATTGTATCTCTTGTACTGTCTATTCATTATCTTACAGTTAGTCACTATTTCTTCTTGCTTTCCTTTACTAAAGAAAGAGGTTTTTATTTATTTATTTGTGAGTCTCCTATCCATAAAGTGTCATCTGCGTATTTTATGTTATTAGGATTATATCTGCCAATAAATAATCCTGGTGAGTCTTCTAGTTCTCTTAAGGATTGTTTCGCTGTATTGGTTAAATAAATCCGAAGGCAAAACGAATCTTCGTCTTACTCATCTTTCTATTTTTAGCTATTGAACTCATTCTCTAACTGCAGGTAAATTACTCGAATATCTTTTTATGTGGATATCAAGCTTGTATCGTATTTCAGATAGAACATTTCGTACACTATCAAATAACTTTTGCGTAATCTATGAATCACAGGTACAGTTCTTTCTGCATGTGTCTTACTCGCTTTCATATTATTCATTATCTCAATGTTTTGAACCAATCAGACTGTTCTTGCCATATTTTCTGGTTGCATCCTGCTAGAATAGGCATTACCAACCGGTGGGCGACTTCACATGGTGAGTGGGCGAGGAGCAACTGGACAGAAAATGGTTGGGGATTGTAAATTTGGGTGGCCAATACAAGATTTTGATGATTAAAAATGTATTTTAAAATATGCTACTCTCACAGAATATTCAAATGATATATGAAAAGAACATATAAAAAAAAGCAAGAGGCTAAAATGGCTTAAGTCAGCATTATTTGTTACTTCCCTTCGGTATTTTTACTACATCAAGGGTTGGCAACCTACGGCCCGTAGGCCGGATCCGGCCCGCGAAGGCATTTTGACCGGCCCGAGCCTGATTACCAATGACTCTATTTTTAACATGAGAGACGAGGCTTTCGAATTAGACTATCTGCCAGTTATCTTTCATGAGAGTTATTTTACCAAGTTGCGTTGCCTACGTTTAATGTCAAACAATGGATACATATTTATTATGACCCTTGGCTACATTAAAAGATAACAGAAGCGAAAGGAACGATTAAGTGAAAGAGGCCAGGGAGGGACTGACATGCGAGGTAGCAGAAATCTAAAACAGTTAAACATACGCGCATTATACATACATGCCTCATGAATGTGTGGATGGTACCGCATGTGTACGTACGTAAGTGTATATGTTTGCAACTATTTGTACTCGTATGTATGGGTATATGTGCTTCGTTTTTGTTTGATGTGTGCGTGTGTGTGGTTTCGTTTGTGAAACAATTTTCAATAACAGTTTCAAACCTACACGTCATAATTTCATCTATTTCACTTCGGTTGATTTTTTTTACTTTGAAGTATTTAGCAGCTCGGAATGAGAAATCAAGCAACTGAGTTCGAATTGCAGTCGTTCGTTGCATTCACTTTCGTGCAAATACCTTTTGGAAATGTATGAATTCATCTCCCCTCCTGGGTAAATAACAGAGCTGATCTTCCTTCTCATCAAAGGATGACGAAAGGGATGAGGATAATTCAACATGTACGTGGGATGGTGGTTCTTCGCTGTAAAAGCCTGATCTTGTGTAACTAAGGAATATAGCTCGTCTAATATAATACATAGGCAGAAACGGTGCGTACTATTACTGAAATACCCGACCGAGACAGCAAGCTTGTTTCGGGTCCCCCGGGCTGTGGGTTTGTGACTTTCGCTATCTTATTAACATTTCCTTTTTTTTTTTTACTTACATTTACATACGTTAAGAATTAAACGAAACACAACTGATTATTAAAGGATGAATGATTTTCGCGGGTTTTGACGTCATTTTAATCGTCCATATTCGTGAAATCATTTTCCTCATGCTAAGTCTCGAAAAAGTCGATATAAAAAAATTCACTATTATTTTTATGCATAACGTTAAATGTGTTAAAATTATTCAACTTCTAACAAGAGAAATCTCAAGCTGATGTTAAAAACTGCCGCCAAAAAGTGTTGAGTTACTTTAGATGGAAAAATCTTATGACGTGTCTCTAATTTGTATTTAGATACACTGTATTTATTTTCAATTTTTCTAGTTGAATTGTTCACCTATATGTAACCTAATTATGTACAATAGTATATATATATATATATATATAGTACATATATATATATATATATAGTACATATATTATTACATATATATATATATATATATATATATAGTACATATATATATAGTACATATATATATATAGTATATATATATATATAGTATATATATATATATATATATATATATATATATATATATATATATATATAGTATATATATATATATAGTACATATCTATATATATAGTATATATATATAGTACATATATATATATATATATATATATATATATATATATATATATATATATATATATATATATATATACATATATATATAGTATATATATATATATATATATATATATATATAGATATATATATATATATATATAGTACATATATATAGATATAGTACATATATATATATATATATATATATATAGTATGTATAATAGTACATAATTAGGTTACAATAAAATTTGTATTTTATATGAATACTACCTTGTGGAAATTGAGTTTTAGTAGAGTGCTGACCACGTATCGTAGATTCGAGGGACCTATATCATAGATTCGGTGAGAGCCCACGAAACCATTGCACCAGCCATGTGCATAGACAGATTGATAGATAATAATACAAAATAGATACAGCTCAAGAGGATGATGATCGTGGTTACAGTATTAATTTATATGAATAGAGGATATTGTTTTTAAAATGCTGGATACCTTTGATTCAACTTAATACATCAATTTTCTTGTGACTTGTTATCATTTATGACAAGCGAGTTGTTCATGAGCATTCCAATTATAATGATTGCAATCTGACTGAAAATATAATTGACTTCCCACACAACCTTAAACAAAAAGTTAAGAAGGAAACATCCATGAATACAAGAAAGAGTGATAATAGTTAATGTACTTGAAAAAGCCTATTTCCTGAAAAACTATTTTCAAGGAAAGATTTCAAAAATTCAACAAAAATATCTTTAACTCTACGGTCAATCAAAGCCTAATGTTTTCTTTACGGAAACGGCTATCTCTTCATTAACATTAACTTTCCTACTGTACACTTATACCCACTATATATATATATATATATATATATATATATATATATATATATATATATATATATATATATATATATATATATATATATATATATATATATATATATATATATGCGGGGTTTCAATATCACCATGTAAGTATTGAAATGTCCCTAAACAGTAAGATCATTTCAGTCACAGTAGTCAGTGCAGACGTCAAGATAATTATTATAAAAATAAAATGTGCCTCGTGATAGGAATTGAATCCGCATTTAAATTAAACCGGGAAGCCACTATAAATTAAGACGCCTCTTACCATTAAGTTACGAGTCGGGCACCTCTAAACGGTGTAATGGCTCGCAAGCTCGTCTCGCTAGAACAATTACGACTGAGTAGTGAGTTCGATCCTCACTGGGTGCTCCCTACTTTCGGCCTTGTGTCACATGTAAGCGACGCTTTGAAAATCGCTACCATTGAGTTACGAATTAAGGCACGTGGCAACTTCGATTTGCTACAATGGCTCGAACACGTGTACCCAGTAATTATATTTGTAGTAATGGTATATATCAAGCCTAGTTTATTTAGGGAGTAGACATTCGTTTAAACATATTTTAATATATAGATAAAACTTTAGGGGAGACTGTATAGTAAGTCACTTGGAATCTTGTAAAAGAACATGTCGGAATTGTGTCTTATATTTAAAGGAGCAAATTCAACTAACAGATAATGAGAAATAATGTTGGCTTAAAAATCGATTGTTTCAAATATATATATATATGTGTGTGTGTGTGTGTGTATGTATAAATTATATTAAGAAACAGACAACTTTAAGGGTTCATGGTGATTATAATTTATATCCTGAGAATCATAATTCATTTCTAATTCCTCAGATCAATATTTTCATACAAATAAATGGGTGACAAATATTCCAGGTATAAGAAGAATTCAGTCTTATTATTTTTAATTTATACACACATGTGTTTGAGGAGGCAGATTTAAATTGGTTGCAAGAGAGGTTGGCTTACAAACACATCTTATATATATATATATATATATATATATATATATATATATATATATATATATATATATATATATATATATACTTAGCAAGAATAATAAACTGAATACTAAAAACAACCAAAATAATTAAGAGCAAACGCCAATCTAGAAACCTAAAACACATATTAACCTCATCTAAATTAGGTCAACACAAAATACAGGAGTCACAAAATGCAACAAAAAGATGTGGAGTTTGTGACATCATTATAGAAGGAAACTCCTACACTTTTGAAAAACCCCAAAAAAACATTCACAATAAACAAAAAAAACTTAAACTGCAACTCCAAAAATGTAGTTTATGCACTTAAATGCACAAAATGTAAGAAGTCATATATAGGCATCAGCCAACAACTGAACAACAGGGTCTCCCTACACAAAAGCAATATAAAATTGACAGACAACAGAAAACTTTTTGTATCACAACACATTTTCAAATGTAACCAGGGTAAGTTTCATGCCGATATATCAAACAGACAATTACTCGTATCTACAAATACAGGAAAAAAAACTTTATAGACAAATTCAAACCCGAACTGAATAGATCGTAACCCCCCCAAAAAAAAAAAAAAAAAAAAAAAAAAAAACATGCACACAGGGTGACCAAATACAATGATCGCTCACATACGTGGACGCACACTCATATACGGAGACACGAGGATATATATATATGTGTATGTATATATATATTTATTTATGTATGTATATGCGGATGTTGACAACTTAAGAAGTACGTGTGTGTGTGTGTGTGTGTGTATGTATGTGTGTGTGTGTATGTGTGTGTACTGGTTCCATGTAGCTTGGGAAATATGTGTGTATATGTGTGTGTGTGTACTGACTACTTGTGGTGGGATAGTGTGTATGTACGTATGTGTGTGTATGTGTATAAGTACAAATAAGTTTTACGAATTCCTCGTAGTAAGGAAATATACGCACGCATATATACACGCATGCTGACAGGAACACGCCAAAATAGAAACAGATCCAAGAGCACATAGAGGTCACTAAAACATTAAAAGATTAAATGCCGATAACTACTCGCTGGACAAACCTTAATTGTTTTATGACCTTCACGCAGAACTCCTTCATTGACAATTCTAGAAAGAAAATTCGGATTGCCAACACACAAACAGAATGTCTCATATCGAGAATATTCCACATTGAACATGAAAGAAAAATTAATTATTTTAATAATATGTAAAATCCCACTTTCACCTGAAGACGGTTTGAGACCAGACCAGAAACACGTGTCGAAATTATGTAAAACAAAGTATAATATTTTTTCTCAATAAATCCACATTACAACCAAAAAACGTTTGCGGCACCCCTCTTCTTTTTAATATACATACTTTTCTCTCGTTGGAACCACTACAACATATTTCTTTTATATATATATATATATATATATATATATATATATATATATATATATATATATATATGTACGTATTTAAACTGTGGGTTGGTCCGAGAGTCTTGTCATCCCCCTGCCAAAATAATGAGAACAATTGAAGAACAAGTAATACAAGCCACATATACAGGATTCAGTTCATACACTTTTATTGATGTTGTCACGGAAGGGAAGAGATGTATGAACACCATGGTTTTCATGGCAAAAAAAAAATGATGCGGCGCCATGTCCTGTGTGATATTTCATGAAACTGTGCTTTGTTGATTGCGGCAGAGGCTCTCCAAACGTCCTTCAACCGATAAATCTTCTGGTATCGTTCATGTGAATCTCTCTCCTTGATAATACCCCATAGAGTGTTGAAATAGAAAAGTATGTCATGTACGGATGGCAAAACTTTCGGATCACCCGTTACAAAAAATAGTCCTATATATATATATATATATATATATATATAATGAATGCATATTAATAAATTTATATATATATATATATATATATATATATATATATATATATATATATATATATATATATATATATGATATTAATATTAAGAAATGTTTTTCGTACTAAATTCATCGGTACCTTTTCGTTTGACTTTTGTTTTATTGACCAACTTATCTACTATATATATATATATATATATATATATATATATATATATATGAATGTATGCATATTAAAAATTAATATATATATATATATATATATATATATATATATATATATATATGATATTAATATTAAGAAATGTTTTTCGTACTAACTTCATCGGTACCTTTTCGTTTGACTTTTTGTTTTATTGACCAACTTATCTACTATATATATATATATATATATATATATATATATATATATATATATATATATGTAAGAAAATGTAAATGGATATAGATCCGACAGAATGAAGAAAAATTTAGAAAAAACAAACAAAAAATCCTTAAACGCACGGTGAATACTAGACCTGGTTTCTGTAATATTTCCCTTTTTAGCGAGATTAATGCTCGACAAGCATACACATAAAAATTTTAGATCCTAATAGAATTCTTTTCATTTTTTTTCATTCAAAATAATCAAAAATTTTTAGAATACGTTTGAAAGCGTCGACCATGTGACGACAACGTGACCATGCTAAACGGAAAGCTGATCATTTTAAAATTTTCAGTTATCTGTTTTGATAAGACTTGTTGTTTATGTCCATCATCTTTGTCAAATTGAACTGAATTGTATTTTAATGAATATTGTCTTGAAAAAGGTTTATTAAACCGAAACGTCAGACGTCGACATTTCATTCATTTTAAACAACATAGTTGCATTTAAGGATTTTTGTCTGTTTTTTCCAAATTTTTCTTCATATATATATATATATATATATATATATATTTGGCTGTTGACTTTAATGTCCACTTTTATATTTACATATGCTCTATCCCTGATATCAATCACTTTAACCTATAAATATTGCATACCGTGAAGCTATATTTTATCATTCATATATATATATATATATATATATATATATACATACATATGTGTGTGTGTGTGTATGTGTGTGTGTCAATCACTCTCTATCGCTCTCGCTGTTTCGATTCGATTTTAAAGCGTATGAATTTAGAAACCTGCATTCTCGAAGTGCTCGAGTCTGAGTCAGCAAAATTAAACTAGAGAAATTATCAAAGAATCAGAGAAATCAAAAAGCCTTTTTTGATGACTTCTGACTTTCCGAAATCAGTTTTCAAGCGCCTCAGGCAAAGTCCATGAAAGGAAACAAAAATGAAATATTATAAACGGTATCGGCGAGAAAACTCCTTCTGGGCCTTACGATTAATAAATAAAAAAAGAAACGATCAAAAGAAACTGTTTCCTAAGAAAATATGCCTGTTTACGTTAAGGCCAAACATACTTTACAAATTTTTAGTATCATTTTTGATGAGAGAGTTCGGGGAGGACTAAATGCTGACAAGACATAATAAAGTTGAAAGAAATAAAAAAAAATAGGGAAAACCTTTTTTCTTTAAATCAATCTACACTTTGACTTCTGAATATACGGAAAGGATATTTCACAAGTTGTTTTTTTTCTTCTTTCTTATAAAATTTTGAACAACTGTTTTTTTTTTATAAATTTAGTTTTAAATATTGATTTTCTTTCCATCTTATACCATTTTTTTTTCAATATTTTCTATAGTTGTTTCCAACTACTTATGCATTTACTATTTCTCTTGTTTCATCATCATTTTCCGACATTTTGTTTTTCTTTCTTTTTTGCTTTTTACTTTATAGATTTTAATTTACTTTTATATTCGTCTATGCGCATAGAAACCTAAGCAATGCCATTTATTATGTCTCTATGCGAAATCGCTTATTAGATCAATTCGTAATAGATGAAGAGACTTAAAAGCAACGTTGCTTTCGGGGTTGAACACTATTCGTTTATTAGATACAAAACTTTGGAAAGCAAAAATATTTCTTGTTTCTCGATGAAAATGTTGGTAAAAATGATTTGGATGGAAACAAAGCTGAATTTTAAACTTTAAGTTTTGAGGAACCTCCCTTTGTTACATGAATACAGTAAGTACAATTATAAGCATGCAGGTCCACACACGCGGTCGTACACACACATACACTAACACACACACACACATATATATATATATATATATATATATATATATATATATATATATATATATATATATATATATATATATATCAGGTTATCTTCAGTGTTCACTTTATATTTACACATGCTCTATCAGCTTATCTATATATTTGGGTTGGGGAGTGGTAAGATTTTTATGTGTGCTTCTGTGTGTTTAAGAAAGAGAGAGAGACAGAAAGAAGGACAGAGGGAAAGGTAAAAGAACGTTTATACCTGTGTTTATTCTAACATATATACATGTTGTTAGATACACACACACACACCGGCATATATGTATGCGTGTCTGTATATGTGGTTGAGTGTCAAATTTCAAATATAACAAAAATTATATCTGTAAAAGGACAATATGAATTAATTTATTATTTTTCTTTATTCACATATATATATATATATATATATTACAATAAACGTGCAATCAATTTACAAATACATGAATTATTCATACAAAACTAATGCAAAGGTTAATGATTTAAATGGCAAGACATCCATCTTGCAAACGATTCAAATAGTACACAAAAACCTCTAAATCCGTTATGCATGAGTTGATCCTTGTTTATATAAATTTCTGCCGTATTAGTTGTTATTTTTACTACAAGCTTTCGTCTGTTCCTACAGACATCGTCAGGTATATAATAGATGTTGTTCTTGGTTTTTCTCTTAGTAATAAGAGGACATCGAAAATATATGTGTATTGTATCCGAAATGCTATTAAAAATGAGTTATTGGTTTTTGAACGCGCCAAAGCAACGCTGAGTTTGATTTTGAATTTTTAAAATGTCTGCGTCTATACCAAATATGGTAATGAACAAATGTTTTTACTGGTAAATTTTTACTGTCAAAGTGGCATGAACTATATTGTTCAATAATTACAGTAATGTCGCACTTATTAACCAAAAGTCGCACATGGATCAGATATTTAAATTACAATAAACGTGCAATCAATTTACAAATACATGAATTATTCATACAAAACTAATTTATATATATATATGTGTGTGTGTGTGTGTGTGTGTGTGTGTGTGTGTGTGTGTGTGTGTGAGTGTGTGTGTGTGTGTGTGTGTGAAAAAATATATAAAAAATAGGAAAGAACTCGTTAGGTAAAAAATTCTTTAGTATTTTTCTTATTATTTTTAAAAAAATAGTGCTCGATACAAAAGTAGAGCATAAATATAATTATTTATTTAAAAATATGATATGAATCATATTTTTAAATAAATGATTATATATATATATATATATAATTTTAAAAAAATAGAAATTGCTATATTTACAGGAGATAATTTATGTATATTGGCGAAAAGGGTTTGTGATTGGTAGTTTTACGAGTGAAGAAATCATCAGATATGAAATTACTGCTTTTGACTGTATAATGCTGATTTCCACATCCATAATGTTTTAATCAATCTATCAACATATCTCACTCTCTCTGTCTCTCTCTTTCTCTGTCTCTGTCTGTCTGTCTCTCTCACTCTCTCTCTCTCTCTCTCTATATATATATATATATATATATATATATATATATAAACAGAAACAGAAAGAAACAGTAAGATATATAATCCGGTGTTCTTATAGGTATTTTTTATTTTTACAAAATAGTGCTCGATGTAAATTTACAGAGCATTAATATTATAAATTAATTGATTTAAAATATGATTTTTCCACTACACAGTTCTAACCATGTTTCAAAAATGGAAGCTAAAAAGCCACGAATTTAATTTTTGCAATTAAATTAAAGAAATTAGTTCCATTTCATCCTCAAGCGAATTTTGGAGTAACTTTAAAATTACTGGGTTTTAAAGACACAGCTAAAATCACGTTTCCATGGTTACAGATATATATATATATATATATATATATATATATATATATATATATATATATATATATATAAAAAATTCTTAAAATTCTGATGAAAGTTGTAGTAATACAAGGGAAGCAGCCAACATTGAATAATGTATCTTTTTCCATTGGGGATTGTATATTGAAATGTATATTAAAAAACTGATGTTAAAATTCAGTTAGACCGTTGTAAATGACGTCACTATGAGTGACTTGAGATTGATCACAGCAATCGTGGTAACGCCAAAATTAATCAAAAACAGTTTAATAAACACGAAGAAAGAAATCCTTGACAGCGAATGTAGTATATACGTGAATACGTAAGAAAAAAAGAACTTTGCAAAGTTTATCGATAGTATAAAAACAACTTTGGAAAATATGAAAATTTATGAATAAAAAATGACAATAGAAAAATTAGTAATTGCTGACGCGTTTTCGTCCAATGTGGACTTTATCAAAGCAAAATACGAATATATATATATATATATATATATATATATATATATATATATATATATATATATATATGTGTGTGTGTGTGTTTGTTTGTGTGTGTGTGAGTGTGTGTGTGTGCGTGTGTGTTTTAGCCAGCTTATCCTCATTCAAACATGTTTCATCATGTAATTTCATTGAATAATATATATAGTGTCTATTTATTTTTATAATAATCCTTTCTAGTTCTCTAATCATGTTTTTGATGTTAAGATTAAATTCATCAAGGAAGGCACCGTAGTTTTTTCTAACCCAAGCACTTTCGATCTCCCTCGAGATCATCTTCAGGCTTGAAACAAGGTTGTAAACTTATTGTAATTGAGATTATTGTAATGCCGATTTATAAAAACGTGTGTAAACGCGCTCATTTATATACAATTATTTATTTATATATATATATATATATATATATATATATATATATATATGTGTGTGTGTGTGTGTGTGTGTGTGTGTGTGTGTGTGTGTGTGTGCACGGTACTTATTGTAAAGCATTGCAAAAGCGTGAAAACAAGGGTTACAAATTCATATACGCACAACTGAATATATGTGTGTGCAGGGTGTAACAGCAAAACTGTCCAAATCGTGTAACAGCATAGGATAATTGTTCACCCCACAAAATATTTAATATCGAAAAATCACTAAACAACTGAGTTTTCTTTTTTACAGGTTTTCAGGTGTTTTCACCTTTGAATTATTCAGCTAAAATGAGAACCGGTTAAAGTCGCTTTGTGTCAGCCCTATTTTATCTTCTCAACTGAGCAATGGTGGAGGAAAAAGACCATTCAAGTCTTCAGAAATTGTACCAATATTCATACTTTGGCTTCTATCTTAAAAGTCTATTACAAATTCATGACAGTCGTCTTCGAGTATAGAATCCAGAGGTTGGCAGTGAATATTTCGGAGACAGTAGGAAAGCGTAGTTCAGGTTAGCAGTGGATATCGTAGCAGAGCATAGTTCTTCCTTCTGGCATCTTCGCCTGGCAAGTTGGCACTGGTTCTTCCGGTAGGGTAAACAAAGATGGCCGCCTTTATACACGACGGATACAATGTTCTGCGGCTCCTGATTGGTCAACCTTCTATTGGTAGACTATAAAGTGAGTCAGGGTATTTTCATTGGTTCACTAGTTATACAATATATACACAAAAAACTAACAAGAAACATGAAAAGAACGGTGAATAAGTTTAAAAAAGAGGAAACAGTAGAGAGGAAGACTGGATCAGGAGGTCACAACAGGAAGAGGGATCATCATTTCAACTTAGAGCTAAATACAGACGTATTGCTCAAAGTAGATTCCAATAGTGTTATAAAAACCTCCCAGAAATCTTAGAGAAATAGATAATTATTGTCATGTTATGTCAAATTTCTCTGAATATTTAAACAGAAGTTAAACGTAATTAAAAAATATCCGACTTGTATGAATTGTAAATCTATTTGTAATTTTTTAGACGAATTATCTGATTATTATTTATTGTTTTTTTTTTGTTGTTTTTTGCTTTTTTTCAAAATTTAATTCCTGATGCTATTTAATGCACATTTCAGATTGTCAAACTATTGAAAATTGCTGTTGTAATATTCTTCAGATTTAAAGTATTCAGACATATTCAGACTTAAACTATTTTTTAATTGTTATTGATTTATAAAGACTTCTTTCATGTTTACAATAAATAAAAATATGAGTTTGTTATAGAGATATTAAAAAGCATGAGACGGTTTGGGGACTGGTTTCCTACTTATTTTATGAACATGGG
The DNA here is from genome assembly GCA_903632075.3 of Acanthosepion pharaonis. NCBI lineage: Eukaryota > Metazoa > Mollusca > Cephalopoda > Sepiida > Sepiidae > Acanthosepion > Acanthosepion pharaonis. The sequence continues at coordinate 543,418 of CAHIKZ030001120.1, read as the reverse complement.
CGAACTTCACAACTTCCTGTTTTTGTTGCTCTAAGTAATACTTGACCCATCGCCATTCCTTTGTATCTTTGTTCTGTCATACATACACAAAATCGTTAGTTATATGACTCGCTGTCTCCTTGGCATCTATTGCTTTCTGTGTGTCCTTCAAATGTCAAGTTCTACAGACCCTCTCACTATGTGTCCTATAAATTTCAGCTGTTTCTTTCTTATTGTAAGTATACATTATCTTTTTGTCCCTATCTTCCTTTAACGCTCTTTGTTGTATAATCTGCCCTTGATATCTCAGCATTGCTTAGCATATAGTGTCGTAAGGCTTACGAGTTGAAAAAGAACAGATGATTACTCACGCCAAGAAGATTAATTGAGAATAATAATGTCGGGGAAACGCACGGTTAATTTTAACAAAAAATAAGGAATTGCCGAATTTACACGGTTGAAGCATTACGCCCCGAGCAAGGCGTGAAGCCACTAGGATGCAGGGGGTTGCAGAAGATTTGGAGCAAGAGCAGATAGGAGTGATAGAAGAAAGGATGAGGAGAAGGATAGTGGATAGATCAAGGTAACTGGAGGTGTCGATTGACATTACATTTGAATAGTTGGAGATTATAGCTCTCAGGGAAACAGTAATTGGGAAGGGTGTTCCACAGGCGAGAGGTGCGAGGTATGAAGCTATTGGAGTAGAAGAGACGGCTACATTTAAAAGTTTCTACAGTGTAAGGGTGAGAGCGGGATGCCAGCCTCGTAGGGCGCTTGAATTCATGGAGTCTGGGAACCAGTGAAAGCAGCTCAGCGAAGCAATTACCATGAAAGTATTTGTAGAAAAGACAGAGAGAGGCGACGGCGCGTCTGTGAGAGATTGACTGTAGACGAGACGCCAGATCAAGGCCAATTATATTACATATCCGTCTCTGGATCTTGTCAAGAACCTCGAGGCAAACAAAAGGTGCCCCAGACCATATATGGTAGCAATACTCCATGCAAAGGCGAATGGTTGATTTGTATATATGAAGTATCTCTTCCGGGGAGAAAAATTTCCTGGCGCGGCACAGAGAGCCAACTTTTCTCGCGGTGGACGATGCAATTGATTCAATAAGAGAGCTAACTTTCCTCGCGGTGGACGAAATGTGCATACAACAGATTAAATGATCTGATCCAAAATGATATTCAAAAATGTTTAAGACAAAAGTAAGACACTTCGTTGCTCACAGAAGTGATATATGGTTTGCATACGTTCAAAAGTAGAACAGAGATAGTTTGAAATACTTAGCTTTTTTGAATTGTTGATAGAAAATTCTTTGAAGTGCCGCTTCCTGGTTAGAGGCCGATAATATAAACGGCGGGTAACTTTACATTGGCGAGTACTTCAACACTGGTCGCAGATAACTGAAACAAAACCTTTCACATGACTTCAGACACTCTTCTCTGATCAATTTAATTTTTCTCCTCATTTTATATTAAAAGGAATTTCACATAAGCTCCTGAATTTCTTTTTTTTTTCGTCAGCTCAATGGTTAAATTCTGTGAAAGTCAAAATCTCACATAGGCTCGCGAATTTATTCCATTTTTTTCTTAATCCTCTGAAGGGAATGGATGAAGGAAGTTATAATTATTTTGAACTCACTACAAGTAGAATCACGTTTCTGTCGCTTTAAGTCTCTTCTTCATCTACAAGGAGACTATTCAACATTCACTCACATAGTGGAGATTGGATATGACTTAGCAGATCAGCGCTTTTTTCTTTGATTCTCCTTTAAGTTCTGAGCTATTTCTATGCACATTCGGATATGCGTATAGCATCCTTCATCACCTGTTACATTATACAGATAATTAAATTTCTGTATTTGCATGAGTTTCACGTTCCCGGTATGTAGCTTACACCATGAGGAATGTGTTCTATAATATGTTTAAATATTTTTTCTCGATTCGGTTTTTACACTGCGAAATATATTTAAAAATGCCATTGTTTGACAAAAAAAAAGTTAATTTCTAATTTTCCTATACGATATTGTTATGAATAATAAAAAATATATTGATGAAAAAATTTTTAACTTTTTACGACTAATATCTGCTTTTTTTTAAATGAGTAATTTATCTTTTTCTAGCTTCCCAACCTTGAAAATCTACTATTGGAAAATTTGGCTTTAACCTAGACTCGAACACCGACTTCTCGTTTTGAAGTATTTCACTAACAACTTTCACTTTCACTTTTTAAAATTTTTATTCTTTCAATTCTTTAACAGCCTCTCTACTGTTTCATTTCTTTTGCTTTTCCGCAACGCCCACTCTTTTACAAATGTCCATAGACTCATAGTCCGTCGTCACAGTGTTTTGCCATCTAATCTCGTCTGTTCTCGTCTCGCAAAATACCTTACTTGACTCCACGTTTACTCGATACCATGGCTCTTATCTATCGAACTCACAAACCAATGCGTAAAATATTTTCAATGATCAAGAAAACGAGGAATATAGGACAAAATATAGACTAATGACTTAAAACAACATGAAATGATTACTGAGAGTAAATTATTTACATATGATGCCAGTCAGTGGTTACCTTTTCGAATAATGGTAATTAAAATCGAATAACAGAAATAATCATAACAATAATATTAATAATGAAGATAATTTTACAAATATCCATATGAATGTTAATGAAAATAATGAAGGTATAGAATGATGCAAAAAAATATGTAATAATAATAATAATTAATAGTAATATATTAATATTTAATAATTTCATAGAAATTATTCTGATGAGCTTTTCTCTTTAGTACTGAGACTTCATGAATTTAAATGCAGTACTAGACTGGCGGCAATATCTCATCATTGTACAGTTGAAATCGCTAGATGCAACCGTAAGTTCTATGATAACAGTTTCTTCCATTGCACTTCTTGCTTATAAAACTCTCTTCCCGCTTCGTCTTTTCCATTTAACTTTGTTCTTCAAAAATTTAAACACAATGTCAGTCGTTTCTGTTCTTTCATTGTTCTCTCTCCTTAATAATATTTTCTTTTTCTCATATATTTTCAGATTCAGTAACCCCACCTCCATTGCGTCTTAGTGGCATTATTGCCTTGCTTGGGGGTGAAATGATTAAAAACAAAAAATACTAAATAAAAATAAAATAATGCTCTCATGCTACGCCAAGCATGTCTTCCATATTTTCTGGTCTTGATTTAAGGTGTTAACATTTACTTGTTTGTTCTAAGTTAATTACGTTGGGTTGCATTGAATATCTCATACAGTACAGCAGATTGCCTTGTCAATTAACCGGGCCATAATCAGTTGGGCACGTGCGCGAATCTGGGATACTGTGCATCTTTGTTCATAAGTAGGCATAATGGGACAACATCATGAAAAAGGTATCAAAAGTTGTTTTTTTTTGTTAGTTTTTTTTTTTTTTTTTTTTTTTTTTTAGTTTGAATGATGAAGTAGCCAAGGCATCTTAGGAGTCATGTCTAGATAATTTAAAACTTCCCCAATCAGAAGCCATCTGAACGGACTGGGTTACCTGAAGGTGTTTCTAACTCCGCACCACAAGCGAGTTTAAATGCTCGTCTCTTACTTAATAATAATAATAATAATAATAATAATTATTATTATTACTATTATTATTATTATTATTTGTCTGTTATGCTTTCTGCTTTGTATCCTGTAGAGCCGGGTGGAAACTATGGGCCTTAGGCTCTATAAGAGAATGGTAATTTAACTAATAGCACTTGGGGTGGAATGGTTAAATTGACAGTATACAGTGTAACCCGGATATAAGAGAGTTGTCGGGATCGGAGAAGTCTCTTATATCCGGGTTTCTCTTATATCCGGGTTTGGTCTATTTTATATACATTAACACAGGCTCTAATTTAGGACCAGAGAAAATCTCTCTTATATCCGGGTTTCTCTTATATCCGGGTCTCTTATATCCGGGTTTCTCTTATATCCGGGTTTGGTCTATTTTATATACATTAACACATGTTCTAATTTGGGATCAGAGAAAATCTCTCTTATCCGGGTTTCTCTTATATCCGGGTCTCTTATATCCGGGTTACACTGTATCTTAAAATCTTTAACATTTTAAGAATGTGATTGATATTGACGAGGTTTATTCACTTTATTTACTGCTTTAACTAAAATCACTACTGCACTCTTATTATTATTATTATTATTATTATTAGTAGTAGTAGTAGTAGTAGTAGTAGTAGTAGTAGTAATAGTATAAACTGGAATTGTTATTACTACGATTACAAATAGGGAAAACAAAATTACAAAATATTCAATTACAATTAAATTTGTAAAAACTGGCTACGAAAGAGCATTCAGCCTGTTTGAACGAGTCAGTTCACCTAGCATACTGACCAGTCGGCAGACACCAAGTCTCTATCCGTTTCGACCAGCGGAGACGCAAAATGCGATCGATTTGGTTATTAATTACAGCTTATTACAGCTCTAGTTAGTCCTACTTATTGAACTCTCAAAAGGCAGATATTCTTGCTCAGCTGGTAAAATGGTATGGTCACTAACCCCCCCACGTATAGATTAAATAGCAAAATGAAAAATCGGTTGTTTTCTTTTTATCCTGTTATGGTTTTATTTTTTTATTTATTTATTTTTTACTAATGTTCGCCTAATACCCAAGAGTTATTCAATGGCTACCGAATGTGGTTGCTGTATAAGGGTAAGAAGCAAGAAGTTCCGTTTATGGAAGGCAAGGACAAGAAAGAGCAGCGCATAACCCCTGCGTAACGAGCTTGAATAAATGGCTGACAGAACAGGGATGAAAAAAAAAGACAGCAAAAAGATAAACTTTACTAAGAGCTACAAAGGAAATTATGGAGAGTTATGACGATCCACGGCCTGAAAGGCACGGCACACAGAAGAAGGAAAAAAAGAAGATAGTTGCTGTTAGTTCCTATGTAAACCAGTGCTTCACTAGCTGATTCAGGGATTGAACTCACAACCACGAGATGACAAAAACACATCTATAACCAATTTCTGTATTCACTAAGGACATTAGTGGTGTGTTTTGGGGGCCTTTTATATTCAATTTCAGGTGGTTTTTGACATTTGGCTATGATATTATAAAAATAAGAAGTGCGGTTACGCTGAAAAAAATAACGGCGAAGAGGTTAAGATTATAGTGATCGGAAAAACATTATCTCGGGCGCCTGGTCCTCAAAGTAGCCGTTATTGGAAATAAGCTGTCCGAGTGAAACTTTTTCCTTACTAACGGAATACGAAGGGAATGGGGATGATTCGTCTCTGTGTATGTGGTGTGGCGGGTTTTAGCTGTGAAGGTCGGAACTGAGGAGAAATTTGCCACGGAAATAGCGATAGAGGCTGCGACGTCTGATATAAGTTCATAGTTAGGAAGGTCAAAATCAGGATTGACACTCGCCCTGCAAAATGTGGGCGGGGGGGGTCACATCTCGAGAATGTTTGATTCTTTTTTTTAAATTACGTTTGAAAAAATATGTATATAATAATCATGAACGGCTGGAATAGGTTAAATACCTTGCCTGAGTATCCTCTTCCTTTCTCCCTCTCCCATCTTCTCTATCTCCCTCCCTCCCCTCTCTCTCTCTCTCTCTCTCTCTCTCTTTCACTCTCTCTTTCACTTTCACACTGAAATTAAATAACCAATGAAAAGCATTATTCTCACCATGACTATTGTTTTTCTTAGAATACAGTTGTTTCACTCTACGTTCGCTCATCGTACGGTATACACCCCACCCCCCGTTCTTTTGAACAGGAGTAGAGGTTTATGCCTTGTTTTCTGCTTAGGATTGGGTTTCTAGCTTCTTCTAACATCTTCTCGTCCTCCTTCACTCTCAATAACCTTTGCACTTTTGTGGCATTATCACCTTGTTCGGAGTGAATTTATTTTTGAAATAAACCTAATTGAACTGTTATTTTGGCATTAAATTCTTGAATGATAATTGTATACATGTGACGTCCTATCGCTTAAAAATGTCAACTTAGTTTGTCTTTGAACCCCTGTTTTGGTACCTGTCACCCTTTGATGGTAAACTACAGTCCCCATCTCTTGTCTCTTGTTATCATTTTAGGAAGTTAACAACAGCTGCTACACAAATGTATGGTCCGCGGGGCTGGCTTACCAAACACCACTCCATGACAAGTGACCTCGACTAATCTAGACACAGTGATAAAAACAAAAGGGACGTTGGTATTAATACACTGATTTACGAAGTTAATATTTAACAGGTCAGATTAGGGACCTTTTATAGTGACATTGATTCATACTGGGTGCTCCTCTATTATGACCTTTAACCAGACTACGCTAAATAAAAATAAGCCTCACAGTATATGTTCATTTAAATATTGATCGTTTTCTCTTTAAATACATGTGCGTATCCGTATTAAGAACTATACAATTGCAGAAGGATTTATGGCTATATTTCATAGATTATGTAAAAGCGTTTGATAAGGTAAGGTACAAAGGTCTATTTGAACTGCTAGGAAAACTTTATTCATTCGGAAAATATATTCGAATCATACTGAACATTTACTTGAAACAAACGACCTTCATACAGATTAGAAAATGAATTAAGCAAGAACACAAGGGCATAGAACAAGGACGAGTCTTCTTCACCAGATTTATTCAAAATATGGACCGAGGCATTCCTAAGAGAACTAGATGTCCTTCCAGGATTTATTATTAGCGGAGACAATCTTAACAACATAAGGTACATCTGATGACACTGTGTTGATGTTAGACACATAACTAACAATGCTGGAAATCTTATATATGTGTGTGTGTGTGTTTGTATGTATTCAGTCGTAATTGCACGAATGTAACGAAAAAAATTTTGGAGAGTATATTAATAATTTTAATCCCAGTGCAAAACACCTCAATTGGAAATTGGAATAACCATATAAAAGTTGAATTGTCAGACCTTGTCGATGATATTTAATCATATATATATATATATATATATATATATATATATATATATATATATATATATATAGACAATTGCATCTAGCATTAAACAGACTGTCGCCTCTAAGTGTTGACTTCTATGTTCACTTTATATATATATATATATATATATATATATATATATATATATAATATATATAAAGGTACCTCAAAAGATAAAAAAAATTTAAACCTAATGTTTTAAAATGAAATTGACTGGAGGGAGGGTTTTTTTTTGTTGAAATAGCTGATTTATTCGTCTTTTCTCGAAATCTAATTCTCTTTATTAAAAAAAAATCTTCCAAAAATAAAATATACATTCCGGAAACTTTATTTGTGAAATATTAGCTGATTTACAGTATAATTAATATTTGACACTAAACTTTACAGTATAATTAATATTTGACACTAATATTATTTACTTTAAGTTTATAATATCGCAAAAAAAAAAAAATATCGCAGTCATTTGATTTGTTTTGCAAGAATTTCGAAATCAATGTTTTTTTCCACTTGAAAAATGCGCTAAACTTCCTAATACAAATCGTTGCTGCTCTCGTTGACGCAAGAAAAACAATATTTTAACCCAAAAAGGTATTAAAAAATTAAATAAAATAATCAAAAGATTACTTTGGTATTCCCTCTTAATAACCGCATGAACATTTTGACGAAAAATCTTCCTTTTTAAGTTTGGGTCCTTTTTCATTACGCTAGGCTCCTTCTTTATTGGAGGTTACTAACACATACATACATACATGCATACATACATACATACATATATATATATATATACACACACACATATATATATATATATATATATATATATATATATATATATATATATATATATATAAAGAGAGAGACAGAAGAAAGAGAGACATATATATATATATATAGATATATATAGAGACATATATATGCATATATATATAGAGAGAGAAAATATATATATATAGTGAGAGAAATATATATATAGTGAGAGAGAGACATATATATAGAGAGGGGGCATATATATATATAGAGAGAGAGATAGATAGATAGATAGAGAGAGAGAGAGAGAGAGAGAGAGAGACATATATATATACAGAGAGAGAGACATATATATGTATATATATATAGAGAAATATATATATATAGTGAGAGAGAGAGACATATATATATATCTATCTAGAGAGAGGGACATATATATATATATATATATATATAGAGAGAGAGAGAGAGAGAGATATGGATAGATAGATAGAGAGAGAGAGAGAGAGAGGGAGAGATTATGCCTAAAACAGATGCTCTGAAGTCATTCTCAAAAGACACTAATCATCGATTTAGCAGTCTACACAATTTTACAGATATACATATTAAATACATACATCCATAGACTCACACACACAAAGATACATACATAAATCGGAGACATTTGAATACGCAATCATTAATTTATCCATAAGCGTCTGTTAAGTGCTCTACTCACTGCTTTCCAGTCGATATGTCTGCTTACTCTATTTATCCTAAACGCCATTTTGTCCCGTCAGCCGGAACCAAGGCCAATCCCAAAAATATGCTTCACAGACACAAAATCGCCAAGTTCTAAATATTTTTACGGACAACTGTCTCCACGCCTGCAGTCGACTCACAATCTTCGGAACCGGATACTAAGGAAAAAAAAAATTCCAGCCATTCAAATCAATCAAGATGCACTAATAACTATCAAAGAGACAATCTGGCGAGATGTATCAACCGTGCCATTCAAGTTGGCTAGAACTTATTTTATTTAAGTTCGTTTTTTTTATTAGGTGTATGCAAAAAAAAAAAAAAATTCTGCGTTTTTACTATTTAAAGAAAATGGTTTCTATTACGGCTCAATTTCTAGCTTTCGAAGACGAAACTAATGAGAGACATTTAAATACATTTAAAAGCTTTGTTAATATTGTTTGAAATCTGTTTGAATTACCGGGATGAATTATTATTATTATTATTATTATTATTATTATTATTATCTTTTCCTCTCTTTTTCACTACAGTCACCGACCGGGTCATTACCCTAGAGCTAGTTTCAGGCAAGGCAATAAATATATGCATTCTCTTTGCACAAATTTTGATGTTCAATGATCCCGTGTTTATATTTGCTTTACATAAATAATACTTCACTGGGTAGATGAAGTGTCACACAGTGCAAGTTTTTGAATCTCTCGCAAACAGAGGCTGTCCTTTTTAATGGATTTCTCTCTACTTTTTGTGATTACAGCTAGCGCTCCAATTATTAGAGGTATAACAGCTGTTTTAAGGGGCGACATTTTAATTTTATTTTATATTTCATTTAATGGTACTATTATATCTGTAAGAAAACTTTTTGTTCATAACCTTTTAACAATATGTTATTATTATTATTATTATTATTATTATTATTATTATTATTATTATTATTATTATTATTATCTTTGATTTCTGGTGTGTACTCATTTCTTTCCGTGTCCAGACCAGAGACCTAAGGTCAAAAATGACATTATGACATTTTCCTCTGAGCAGTTCTGGAAAAAATGTGTCGGCTGTACTCATGAAAACAATTTTTGTATTTCTTTAAAGCATGGGCTACCAGGAATCGCTTCAATGAGTTTATTAGAATCTTTTCCAAACATTCCGATGGCTCCAACTATAACTGGAATTGTTGATGTCCTCATGTGCCACATTTTTGAGATTTCGATTTCAAGGTTCTTGTATTTTGATAAGTTTTTGAAGATCTTTAAAGATACATTACAGTCTGCAGGGACTGCCATGTCAATAAGAAGGCACATTTTTTTTCTTTGCGATCTCTGATCACGATATATATGTGATTAGCTTTGAGTGCTCTGTCTTTTAGTATTGTAAAGTCCCATAAAATTTTTACCGGTTCTATCTCTGTAACCGGGTTTGGGTGGTGTTCATATCAATTTCTTGCAGTTTCCTTTCCGTAAAAGTTGCAGATTTTCCAGTACAGATATTAAGGCATGGATTAGCAGGAAATCTTTCAATGAGTTTATTGGAATCTTTTCCAATCAATCCGAGGGCTCCAACTACAACTGGAATTATTGATGTCCTCATGCGCCACATTTTTGAGATTTTGATTTCAAGGTCCTTGTATTTTAATATTATTTTTTTTGAAGATCTTCAAAGATACATTACAGTTTGCAGGGAGTATTATTATTATTATTATTATTATTATTATTATTATTATTATTATTATAAATATTATGGAACTTTCCTGTCATTTTGTTAGTAATCTTATTATCTTCAGGCGTTTTAAATATTGAAAAGTCGGTGGATAGTGTATACCTTTTTAGAATGTGTGACTTAAGAGGTTCGTCGTAGATGAAGTTGTCCGTGATAAAATATTCCGCAAGTTCTTTTAATGAAGCAATGCTGTGGCCATTAAATCTTTTGTTTAATTTTTCATTTGTGCAATCCGCTTAAATTTAAAGCAAAATTATTATTATTATTATTATTATTATTATTATTATTATTATTTCCTTTGACTTCTTGATTTCTTTCCGGGTGCCAACCAGAGACCTAAGGTCGGAAATAGCTTCATGACATTTTCCACTGCACATTTTGGTTAAAAAAAAATCGAAGATCACACACATTTTACATAGATAAAAGCTCTTGGTGATGTTTGAACTGTACTTGAATTATTGATGTCCTCATTTTTGAAATTTCTATTTTAAGATCTTTATACTTTGATAGTTTTTGGAGATCTTGAAAGATACATTGCAATCTACAGGGAGTGCCATGTCAATAAGAAAGCACATTCTGTTTTTGTAGTTTTTGATCAGGACACCTGGGCGATTAGTTTTGATTGTTCTGCCTGCATGTATTGTAAAATCCCATAAAATTGTTCCAGGTCCTATCTCTGTAACCGGGTTTAGGTGATATTCATAACGGTTTATGGCTGTTTCCTTCCCGTAAATGTTGCAGATTTTCCAATGTAGGTATTTGCCCAATCTATCATGCCGAATTTTATATTCGGTAGCTGCTTATACAGTATAATCTGATACAAGATGGGCAATTGTTTTATTTATATCTGTTGAAACTTGACTAATGTATGGAATAATAATGCAACACAAAATGTACTTAGAACAAAATGTATTGAAACAAGAAAGTGTACACAATATTTACATAAAGTCTTTTGTATATTTCCTGGTAAGACCGTTCCTGGAGAATGTGTTGACTGAGTCGCAGTCGGGCAGAATCTCTGGTTGAATCTCTTGATTCCTCCCTCTCTTCCCGGTACCAACCATATTTATATGGTCGGTACTCCACTATGCAAATTAGGTGGATACTACCACAACACATATCAGAACCTGCATTTGGGGTCAACACCTTTTTTTAGTATCTGTGATTGCTAATTTCTAGTTAACAAGTATTGGTCCTGTGCAGCCAGAATGAAAAAAAAAATTGGTTTCAGCTTTTAACCCTGCTCTATGTAACCACCGATGGTTACAGGATTTGTTTACATCAGCTTGTTTGGTACGGGCAGAGTATTGACAATTAGGGGAGGTTGAAGTTTCACTTTCTTTTTAGAAAATCACATTACACTACATACATTACATTGTGAAACTGGGGATTTATGTGATAAGTACTGACACCAAAAAGTACATTGATCGCTTTAACCAATTTCTGAGCATTTAGTTTTAAAGACCATCTGGAAAATGTACACAAATACTTAATTTCTGCAGGTTTTTGCTTAGAAACTGATTTCAAAATCTTAATATTTCAAGAACAAATCCAAATATATTTAATATGTCTTGTGTATTAGATACATTGAATGGACAGTATATTGAAACTAGAATTTTTATTATGAATCACCAGAAGCAAATATATGCAATTTCTTTTACTGTATTCGATGACTAAAAACTGTAAAAAACAAAATTTGTAAAAGATTACAAAAAGGTAACTCAATGAATAAGATTTGTTAGATCAATTGTTAAATCATTTGTTTCATCATAATTAATTAAAAAAATAGATCAAAATGTATATAACACCATAATACTGCTGAGCACAAATTATAAGACAAAATGTTTTAAATTTGCATTGTCTATTAAAAGCCATACTAAAACTAAAACACTGCATAACATATTAAATCATAATATAACTAAATTGTCCAGTATAAGTTCCCTTTGAAGGTCTTATTTGATGACACAATGAATTAGTAATAATGTGCTTGTGCCATGCATCTTGTCTATATACATTTTGTGAAGCTTCATTAAATTATAAATTTTATAATGCTGTGCTATAAGGCTTTCACTGATCACTGGAATGAAATTGTAACGCTACGATTTTAAACATAAATTTAATCTTTAAACACGTTTCCTCAAAAAAAAAAACAGTAATGATTTGGGAAAAAAACATTTTCTGTCATGTTTTATCATATCAAACTCCAACTTTCAAATTGAATTCAATCTCACGTTTCCAAAATCGATCTGGCTTATTGACTATGAAGAGGTTTATCTTGCCATCGTTTTTGCATGTGGCATATTTGCGTTTGCTTTTTTAGGTTCTTTGCCGCTGCAGTAGGTGTATTTTGGTTTACATGCACTTTTTTCCCCCCACTTGAAATTCCATTTTGAATCTTTTGGCTTCCTTTATTACTGAATAAAGTTTCTTCTTTCTTTCATGTTCTTTGACATAGATCATCATCCAGTCTTCTGTTGTTCCAGACATCTTGAGAAGATCAATTATTTTAGTTTTGTAAGACAGTTCTAATTGAACTAATCCCCTGCCTCATTCAGATTTGGACACATACAGACGATCAACATCGGCCTTAGGATGTGTTGGGGCGCACCCACCTTCTGACTGATAATGGACTTATCCCTCTACGATATAAGTCAGTGCTAGAGAGAGTAGTAGTGTTGTGTGAAGGATCAGGTTCAGCGACAGCAGTCGAGATCAGGTTACCATTACATACCGTTGGACTGTAGACTTTTGCTATTGTTACTTACTAACCGGCGTTCCTTATTACTCTGTTGTTAATTACCTCTTACATATATACCAGTATTTATCCCTACAACTGTGTTTGTCTTTATTCGAATACACACACGCGGGGAACATTCCCAACAACTCAACAGGATGATGCAGCAGTGGCAAGTGAGAAGCTTTCTTGTTTTGACAACCATTCGCTTAATGTCAGTTATGTTCCAATTAAGAATGTTGAAACTTTATTGGACCACAGGGACAGCCAAAATATTTATAGGTGATATTATGTGAATTTAACTCAGTATTTGACACTAGACGCACACGCATGTAGTATTTATTTCTTACTTTCTCATTCATTTGGGTATGATGTATACTATCGCCTTCGTGGAGGATACCCTTCAACTCATTGTTGTCTTTGGTAAATAGATTGAGATCAGCCATATAGAATAAGTGATTAAACACATTCGTTTTTTTTACTTTGTATCCATGGTTATTAGTGCGAAAGTGGGATTAAGGGAAGACAGAGCAGAAGGAGCGACAGTGAGTTTTCTTGAAAGATTCCTCGTCGGACATTCAATCACTTCAATGTGGCAATACCTTTGCAGTATAATTTAGTTTTCCACAGTTACATGCTATATTTAATTTACTGTCACCGAGAAGACTTTGTACATTTCGAAAGCCTTTAGTATCTAAGATTGTTACACACTATCAAAGGCTTAACGGTAATCTATCCAAGCTGTACTGAGATTTCTATCTTTATTATTATTATTATTATTATTATTTCTTTCACTTTCTGGTGTATACTCATTTCTTTTGGGGTCTCGACCAGAGACCTAAGGTCAGAAATGGCACCATGATATTTTCCACTGAGAAGTTTTGAAAAAGCAATTTTTCAAAAGCAGTTTTTGATAAAGCCCTTCGTAGGCTGTACTTGTGAATACAATTTTTTGCATGTTCTACCATGGATTCATTCACTGAGTCTATTGGAATATTTTCCAATCAATCCGAGGGCTCCAACTACAACTAGATTTGTTAATGTTCTCATGCGCCACATTTTGGAAATTTCGATTTCAAGGTACTTGTATTTTGATAGATTGTGAAAGATATCAGTCTGCAGGGACTGCAATGTCAATAAGGAGGCATATTTTGTCTTTGCCGTGATATTTCAAACTTAATGTAAGTAATACTTGCTTTGAATTAGATAAATTAAACTTTAAATCATCTAATCTTCCTCAAAATATAGTTTCGGAAAAAGTATATTTTATTTTTGAAAGATATTATAAAGAGTATCATGTTGTGTCGACAGATTCTCTAATATATTTTAATTTTTTGGCGATTTTAACGATTTAAAATAAAACTCATTGCAATAACTTTAAATTTGGTTTGAAATAAATCAAAGAATTTTGCTTACTGGATATATTAAGTCTAATCTATTAGCTTGGAATTAAAACTAAAATAAAATATTCAAAAAGATGTTAATTTTTAAAAATGCATTTTAAACCTTAGACATCGTTTTTCTTTGGCGGTATCAATATACAGTGAAAAGATAACACAAGTCACCAACTTGATAAAAACAAAAATAAAGACTCCATTAAATTGTTTCATTGTAAATAAATGTATCCTAATAATAAACGAGACGAGAAAGCTATTAAAATTATAATCCACCAGTAAATAAAATTTATTGCTCTTAACAAATATCTTAGATTTATCTTCTATTATAAAAATAAAAATGTCTAATCTAATTCTTTGAAACAATTCATCACCTCAAAAATCTACCCTATGTAAAAATAATGTTCTTTATGAATTCTTATGTCATTTGGGAGTATTTCTAACACTAACAAACCACATGCGATACTTACACTGGTCACACATGGAGCACACTCTCTCGTAAGTTGACTTATCACTTGTCAAAATTTAGTGCAATTCGCGCTCATATAGATCAACATATAAGAAATAAGCAAAATAGTATTCACATAAGACATATTTTAGTAGATAAAACCATAAACTTATATAGGACACAGTGCAAAGAAAGACTTAAAATTCTAAAGTTTGTTATAATCATGCCATATGTCTGTGTGCGTGTGTGTGTGTGCGTGCGTACGTGTGTGTGCGCGCGTGTGTGTGTGTGTGCGTCCGTGTGTGTGTGTAAGGATGGCTTAATAAGCCTGTAGCTTGACCCACAGTTATTAGTTGAATTTTGATCTGAAATTATCACTGGATCATTTCTACTTTATGTAATTCACATTTTATTATTGCTTTGGTGGTGTGTCTCGGCGTGGTGTAATGGTTAACAAGATGTGCTTGCTGAAATTGTTACAACTGAATAGTGAGGTTGAGCCTCACTGGGTGCCCCATACTTTCGGTCATGCGCCACATCTAAGCCACACCTAGAAAATCAATACTATTGGGTTGGTGCATAATTATCAGGCGTTTTTTTTTAAACAATATTTATTATGAAAAAAGAAACATAACAACTCAACAATAATATTTTTAAATGATTATTCCGGAGCGTATGATTGTCGACACGTATTTTTATAACCTGAAAATGAAATGATATTTTTATTAAAAAAAAAGAGTAAACAAAACAGCAATTTTTATTAAGAAATAACTCGCCTACAAAAACGCATGATAATTATGCACCAACCCAGTACGGTGATAAGTAAGGTTGATTATTTTGAATAATAAATATTTGTTGTGAAAAAAAGTGATGATGTTTTTTTTTTGTTTTTTTTTATAATTAAGTCATGTACTTATTAATTCACCCTGTGTGTATATGTTGGTATAGACTTATTTGATTATTAGAGATTTTTTTCCATAACTTAATTTTTAATTTCTACTTTTACTCTTTTCGTTATTTCAGTCTTATGTCGTTTCACTCTTTTTGTTTCGATGACCACCCCCGTCTCTAAAAAAATAAAAATAAAAATAACAAAGCTTTCATGTATAATAATTAATGATGTCCTTAAATTAATGACACTCACAGCAACTGACATGCAAGTTGAAATGTTAAATATCATTATCAGCGCCGCATCGCCATTTTCATTAATACTAGTACTACTACTTCTAACAAAATGGAGATGCGAGTTCAACGTATGATAGTGATTGATATAAAAATAGTAATATTGGTAAATCTGTGTTAAAGGAGACAGACAAAAGAAAAAAAACATAAACTATGAAACAATAACCGTAAAATTGAAATAATTATTGGCAATTATAATCACAATAAAGAAAAAGAAACAGAAATAAAAAAAATAAATCAAAGAATTACATTATCTCCCCGGACCACCATCAATAAACTATCACAAAGAAAAAAACGATAATGCTGACAATAATGTCATTGGTGAACATGATTTTGTATGGACAATACTTACAGTGATTAAAATAGCACTTAGATACACAGATAAAGGCTTTTAAAGAATTAATAGACGTAATTTCTTCATTTTACCTCGTTTTGAGGTCTTGTGCGTACGTGATGATTCGCATGAAGCTTTATAGAGCTTCAGTTAAATTAGTTTTTTTTTCAGGCATGTGGGTTTCAAGAAAGGAAAATATTTTTAAAAAACTTAATAGCCTTAGAATCAGAGATGTGTTATTTAACGGCTAAAAATAAGAGCAGAGAAGATGCGTAAAAATAATCAAATTCTGCTTATCAACAAAAGCTTTTCACTATTTTCCTACGATTTCTGTTTTACAATTACAAGATCGGCAAGTCATTTTTTAAACAATTTGCAATTTTGGACGCATTTCAATACTAAGTCAATCTGTGATATGACTAGAATTTTTCGATAGTTCAAAATAGGAAAAGTTGTACTGATAAATCATCAGTTACCTCCCCTTAAGATCTAGGGCGTATAAAAATCCTCCTGTAACATCCGTCAGTAGATGAGTAGTCAGAATAAAGTACAATAAAACTTTGGTATAAGTTTAATCATTGGTTCTGTTTTTACTACAAAAGTATTCTTAAGCAATACGCTAAACTAATAAAATCATTGTTTTAATTTCTGAGATGAAGAGTTATCATTATCTTAGTCAGTTATGTGCCATGCGTGATACACACACAGGCGATCATGTATTTTTTCATGCATGACTGACGAGGCTGATTTTTTCCCCGCAGTAGGTTGTCATTTCTTTCTGCAGTAGACCGGTTGCCATCCAAGGTCTGTCCTGCTATTTAACCATGCCTTGAAGAAGAGGATTCATACATTTTCCAAGGGTATTTGCACGTAAGTGAATGTAATGGATTCGACTGGAATTCGAACTCGGCTCTCCGATTCCTCAATCCGAACCGCTATCTATTACTCCGCCGTGCCTCGTTATCTACACTATTTATATTCGGACTATTGCCCTCATCTTTGTCGTTGTTATCACAATATGTCCTCCGGCCTTCCTCAGGTGTATCTGGTTAACCTACAGGGAATTTTGGAACTGAACCTTTTTGTTTAATCTACGTGTGTAGACGGTTCTCGTTCCAATACCCATGTCTAGAAATATCATCTAGTTCTTTTTATTTTATTTAGTTATTTCTCACTCGTTTCGGGATGGCCTTGTGGATAAAAGCGTTGTTTATTTGGTGACACAGTGGTTGTGCGTTACTTGGACTCAGTGAAAACAGACGAACAATGTCTGAACAAAGTTAGGATGCTTGTCTCCGTTTTATTACTTACATTAAGTTTGAAATATCACAGAAAAGAACTTTTTACAACTTGGAGGTGGATGTTTTGATGGTGTTGACAATTATCCCGATGGACTTATAGTTAGGAATTTTATCTACGGGATGAGGGCATATATGTAAAAATCACTTGGAGAATATAACTGTAGAATAACAATAATAAACAGCACTTACCGGTGTAAAGGTCCCAGCTAGCGTCCAGCTGGCAGACAAAAATAAAGCAGGTTGTAACTTAATACAAACCCTGCAAACTAATAGATGAATCAAGCTGGTATTTATATAGAAATACCTCCACTCAGGTACCAGCAGCCAATCACAGCCCAAGCAATGGACTATCCCACTTTAGCACAATGAGATGCTCTATGGCAACATAAATAGCTCTCTTTCTAACGGTTGGATTATTGTTCACTTAGCTTGCTCCACAACTAAGTGTTTATCTCTACCACGTGATTTTTCTACAATAACATGAGCGCCTTTAATACATATATACACACACACATACACACACATATATTGTGTGTATTTAGGCAGCATTTTTTTCATTGATGCATGTTGCATTAAATAATATAGACAAGTGTTTATTTATTTTATGTAAATTCTTTTCATATCGTCTGATACGCTTAATAACATTATTATTAAACGAAGAAAGAAAATCACAATATTGATACATATTTTTTTTTAATCATGTCTAAGCTTTCGGCTTACATAAGTCATTATCAAAGATGACAATTACATTACAATATATTAAGCAATACACGGACAACACAATGATGATAGTCTCTTTAGACGCTAGATAGAAAAAAGATCGTGGTTTCCGCCGCCAAGGTATCTTCAGGTGTATAAAACAACGAACGTGTCCCCTCCCCTCTTTGCTGCAATGGGGAATGTATTGGTCTATGGTTGGAATGTCTACAAGCAAGCTTTACCTCATTACCAAACAGGACGCTTCATTCCGTACCGTAGTAGGATAGTACGACAGAGGATGTGGAACAAATACTACACAGATTCTTTATCTCATCATCACCCAGCTAACCCTAAATTTTCGACTGTCACGATGAATAATTGCACACTCAAAGAGGTCTCTGGTGGTGAACGCCTGTTGTTATTCATGTTCATCCCAGACCCCACGACTAACACGATACGATCCATCGGTAAAGACGCTGAAAAAAAAAATGGTCTACAACTTATACCAGCCCAAACTCTACTTTCTATACTCCATCTTTACAAGAATCAAAACATAAACATGGAGCCAGAGCTACACAGTTTTTTTGCTTTCAAGCCTGGACAGAGTTCAGAATGTTTGTAGGCGATTAATTATTTACAATGTTCGGACTGTTGTCCTCACCTTTATTGCCATATTCACGACGTCCCGGCTATTGTACGCTCCGGACTTCGTCAGATGATTGGAATTTCGAACTGAACCCTTTATTTCGTCTACCGGGGTAGATCGTTTTATTTCCACGAGTTTCAGATGTCTCAGTTATCTCCCTTTAACTCAACTCTCCAAGTCTTTGTTCAACATTGCAGTAGTCAGGTATTGAACTCACAGCTCTTTGGGTCATGTCAATGGATCCAACCAACGTTTTTATCCACTTTTTATCCATATGTCCTTGGTTTATAAGTCCCTAAAATTTATACACTGATAATCCTCAAGGACACATAATCCAGTGGATAATAGCGTTAGTTGGATCCAGTGATTAGTTGGTCCTGTGCAGCATGAATAAAACCTTCGGTATAAGCTTTTAACTTTGCATTACGTTGCCACTGATGGTTACTGGTGCATCAACTTGTTTGGTAAGAGCAGAGTATTGACTATTGTCGTATCTTGCCGTCGTTTCTGCATTTGTTACATTGTATTTGCTTTTGCTCTCTTTTTTAGGTTATTTGCAGCTGCAGTAGGTGTATTAGGGTTTACGGTGCACTTCTTCTCCAACTTGAAATTCCCTTTTGAATTTGTTGGCTTCCTTTATTACTGAAAATGTTTCTTATTTCTTTCATGTTCTTTGACACAGATCATCACCCAGTCTTCTGTAGACTGCAGGTATCTTTGAAACAAGTTTCTTTGAAAATGGATTGTTGTAGTGTTGTAAGACAGTTCTAGTTGAACTATCCTATTCCTTCTTCGGATCTGGAAACATACAGACGTCAGCCTTAAGATGACGCATGCGGTGGCAAGTGATAAACTTTCACGTTTTGACACCCATTCTCGTAATATAAGCTATGGTTTACTTAAGGATGTTGGGAATGTGTTGCAGCACAGGGGCATCCTAAGTATTTATAAATGACATTCTGTTTTTTTTTTTTTTCAATTCAACTTGCTGTTTAACCCCAGACGCATATGTGTTATTCTTTTCTTACTTTCTCCTTCATTTGAGTCTGCTTCGCTGATACCTAGGTATTTATAGGCTTCTTCTTGTCCCAATTCCTTAAACTTTGTAACAGAATCTAGATCTATTGTGTTTCTGTAATTCTCCATTTCTTGAATGTTACTCTTGCACATTTATCTAATCCGAAATCCATGCCTATGTCGTCACTGAAATATTTTACATTGAGTAAACCCTTCAAGCCATTGTCGTCTTTGGCAAATAGTTTCAGATCATCCATGTAGAATAGGTGATTAAATATTTTCTTTTTAACTTTGCATCCAGAGTCACATTGAAAGATTCCTCGACAGATATTCAGTCGGTTGGAGATGGCAGTGCCTTCCACAGTCTCACGCTCTATTTAAGGAATTTTACTGTCACCGAGGAGACTTTGTACATTTCCAAATCCTTAAGGATCCAAGAGTGTGGCACGCTATCAAGGGCTTTAGTGTAATCTATCCAAGTTGTACTAAGATTTCTAGATTTTTTCGTGTAATTTTCCAGGATCATTTTATTTATCGATAGTTCATCTTTGCAACCTTATGAAACCCTTCGACCCCCTTTTGGTGCCAGGGAAAGAATACTGTTTTTGCCTATTCTTCTTCTTCTTCTTCTTATTATTATTATTATTATTATTATTATTATTATTATTTTCTTTGATTTCTGGCGTTTACACATTTCTTTCCGGGTTCCGCCCAGAGACCTAAGGTTAGAAATGGCATCTTGACACTTTCCACTGACAAAAAATAAAAAATAAAAAAAAAATAAAAAATTACATAGATAAAGCCCTTCGTAAAGTGTGGGCTGTACTTGTCAGAACAATTTTTTGTATCTCCTTGAGGCATGGACTTCCAGGAATCCCTTCAATTAGTCTACTGCATTCTTTTCCAACCAGTCCTAGGGCTCCAACTACAACAGGGATTGTTGATGTTCCCATATGCCACATTTTTGAGATTTCTATTTCAAGGTCCTTGTATTTTGACAGCTTTTTGAATATCTTCA
>CAHIKZ030001120.1:507500-517500 GCA_903632075.3 Acanthosepion pharaonis | reverse complement strand
ATACACTAGTTGAATCACACGCACACACAAGTATCTATGGAGAACGGATATATATATATATATATATATATATATATATATATATATATATATATATATATATACTAATTAATTATAATAAAACAATATATTTGTATGGAGAAGGAATATTTATACACATACTAACAAAAACTCACACGCACACACAATAGAGAAAATAGAGATAGGGGCCATAAAATGATAAGAACACAGACTTCCATCCTTCATCCTTTCTCTGACCAATCTTAATTGGAATATTTTCGCCACAAGTACCCCAAAATTTCATTACTACTACACACAGAAGACCATGGTTAAACATAGGAAAACATAAGGAAAATCAATTCCTTTAAATAATATGTGGAAATAACCACTATTTGCCTGATGAAAGCCGTTGTTGAAGAGGTTCGATTTTCTTTATTTTTACTGGACTTCATTGACATTTTGAAAAATATCTATTTATTTATCTACCTATCTAATTCTGTAGACACCTACCCACACACATACGCACACAAACCACACCTACATACACACACACATGTATATATATATATATATATATATATATATATATATATATATATATATATAACAAACATCGAATGTCTATTATGTGTTATCATGAGCCTTTCCAAACGTCGTATAATGGCTTTAGATTGTGCTATTCCTCGACCGTTATCGTCGCATAGCAAACTTTTATGCAAACAAAACAGGATGTCATCTTTGACGGTGAACATCTCTGTTGTAATGTCTATATAACCATTCTGATGATGGCCCATGGGAGCCGAAAGCTTAGATCGACGACAACCATATAATAATGAAAAATCCAAATGTTGGACAGTGTTTTTCTTTATTTTCTCTTGAAACTAAAACCATTATACAACGCTTCATAATAGACATTCGTTGTCTGTTTATATTAAAGAACATATATATATATATATATATATATATATATATACATATATATATATATATATATATATATATATATATATATATATATATATATATATATATTCTTTGTGTGTTGTGTCCTTTCAGGACTTATGCTATCATGGAACACCACAACTGGAGGTGGGATTGAGTTGACTGACGCGGTGAAGAGCGTGAAAATTTGAGGTAAGTATTTTTTTAGGCTTTTGAGAATACAATTCTTTTGAAATTGTACAGCGGGCACCATAGCGGATTAAAAAAACAAAAAAAGCAAAGAAAAGAACAGAAAACAGTGGAGTTAAGTGAAATATCTCGGTCGGCTTTCGCGGGCTCAAGTACCGACATACTAAAGAAGATTAAGCAATTAACGAATGGATTATATTCATCTTGCATGTCTATGTAAAAATGTGAAAAAAATTACATGTATCACACACACACGCACACACACACGCACGCACACACACACACACACACACACACGAGCGCGCATTTGCGTTCTCACATGCACACCCACACGCATGCACACGCCCCGATATATATGTAACTCTTTCTATCGACATAGATAGATAGATAGATAGATAGATAGATAGATAGATAGATATGAACAGACTGAGATAGATCGATCTAAACAGGCTGAGATCGATAAATTTGAAGAGGCTGAGATAGATAGATAGATAGATAGATAGATAGATAGATCTAAAGATGCTGAGATAGAGAGATAAATCTGAAGAGGCTGATAGATAGATAGATAGATAGATAGATAGATAGATAGATAGATATGAACAGACTGAGATAGATCGATCTGAACAGGCTGAGATCGATAAATTTGAAGAGGCTGAAATAGATAGATAGATAGATAGATAGATAGATAGATAGATAGATCTGAAGAGGCTGATAGATAGATAGATAGATAGATAGATAGATAGATAGATAGATAGATATGAACAACTGAGATAGATCGATCTGAACAGGCTGAGATCGATAAATCTAAACAGGCTGCGATAGATAGATAGATAGATAGATAGTAATTATATACGGAAATATTATTTGCCTACCGATATAGAGTTTTGTCAACTTTCCTTGAGTAAAGACAAGTTCGAAACGGTGTAAGGAATGAATTGACTTCGTTATATAAATATCTGTCGATATTACAGCAGTTATGTGTGTATAATACGCGCTTACTTTCCAGGTTTTTAACGTACTTCTTACGAATGCGTATTTTGTCGACTGTCCAAAATAACTACTGGGTAACTTATTTTATGTACCGTTTCCCTCCAGGACGTGGGTGATCATTGCTCTCTATTAACTCTGACTTTGGCAGTTCTTTCCTTTGTCTTTTTCCATCCTTTCCACTCACCGTTCTGATATCCATTCACATAACCGCGTCGGGTAGATAGCCCACTGCCTCTTTCAGTCCCTTTTATCTTTTGAGTTTCAAATTTATCCAGCTGTTTCTTTAATTCAAATGCTTCGCTAACGGTTTTACCCCCATCTCCGGGTACTTCAGGACATTCACTAGTCTCTGTTAAACTGACACCAAACCAAAGACATTTTCTTATATGCCACTAGCAGTAGCGCCCGGCGTTGCCCAGAGATGTAACAGTAAGAGATAGATCAAGTATCGACCATCATAAAGACTGAAAAATAAAATTGACAAAGATTATTGTTTAAGGTTGACGGACACGCATGTCTTAATTAGTGTTTTTTTTTTTTTTTACGAATTGGTCAAACTCAAACAAAAACATTGTTTTCAATCGTTATCAGTCTACCGATTGAATAGAATTTTATTATAAACAATTGTCTTGTAAATGGAATTTTAAAAGCATTCTGAATGTAAAAATAAAGAAAAAAGTGTGCAAGACAATAAGAAACACTACCTGCCAAAAAAAAAGTGAAGTTTTGTTGAAATCGGTTGAAAAATGTAGGAAATCCGATCCCATATATAAACGAACACACACACACACACACACACACACACACAAACAACCTGGGTTTTATAATAAGTATAACTCGATATGAGTTGTCCCGCTTTCATTCTCACGATGCCTCTTAATTGTGTTTTCGCATCGATTTCGTGCAAAAACAAATGTGTTTTTCCAATTTTGGGCGCTGTCAGAACCACTGCAAGGTAATTTTACGTAGTCCTGTGAAGTTTTGTTGAAATCGGTTGAAAAATGTAGGAAATCCGACCCAATATATAAACGTACACACACACACACACACACACACACACACACACACACACACACACACACACACACACAACCTGGGTTTTATAATAAGTATGATTCTATAGAATGATTTTTCGGTATGCAAAAGCAGACTGGAACAGCTATAATATATTCTTACATATCGGAAGCATCTTTTAACTTTCTTCAAACATACTGCATCCAAAATTGCTACCCTCGTCTCAGAATTAATCTTTTCTGGAGTGGAGATTATTTTTACCCCAGAAAAAAACTCCAGCAATAGCTGAACAGCCAGACATGGTCCACCCCTGAATGCCCTGCAGCTATAGATTAACGTAACCATGACTACAATATCTATCACACGGATATTTACCGCCTTCAGAATTGCCCGCAATTATAACAAGAGAGTTTTAGAAAATGCAAACAAATTGGATTCCGGAAGTTCTGAAAGATCTTCAATCAATTATTGAATAGAGACAAAACGTCAGTGACTACTATTATAAATGGCTCTCAGCTTATCTATCCCTCGTCAAATAAGGCGAATATCTTTCCCTCAATCTTTACCTCTAACTCAACGTTAGAGGACAAAGTCCATCCCCTTCCCGACTTCTCCCGTCTCACTGAGCACGATCTCGGTAATATTTTTATTACAGGCCGGAAAGTCTCAAAATTTATCAAAATGTTGAACCTAAGAAGGCCACTGGTCCAGACAAAATACCAATAGTTATCCTTATGAATATTAACGAAATTATTTAACCGTTGCATGAAGGATAAATTCTTCCAAAGTCTGTGTATGCCCGATTTTCAAGAATGCGAGTGAGCGCTCATCCGCTTCACAGTATAAACCCATGAGTGTCATTAGCAAATATTTGTAACCATAATCAACAAAAAGGTTGTTGATCACCTCAATAGAAACTACTTCTTGAGCGACAAACAACATGGGTTTCCATCAGTCCGGTCCACTGCTGATGTTCTACCTGCCATTATTCACAAAATTAGAAAATTAAGGAGGATCGTATCATATACTTCAAAGGCCTTTGACAAGGTGAGGAATAAGGGGTTACAGGCTTTCTAGCTATAGAATCACTAGAAGAGTCTTTTCAGTTAGAAATTCCTTCCTAAAAGGTAGGTTCTTGAAGGTAGTTAATGGCCAGTTCTCCGATGCCAAAGCGATCAACGCGGGCGCCTCCCAAAGTTCGCTTCTCGGTCCAACATTACTTTTACTTTACGTAAATGATCTGCATAAGAGTATACATCGATCATTTGTGAATATGTGTACTGATCATACTTATACATATGAGTGCACCTTCAAATGATCTTTCCTCTGACCTAACCCTAGCAGCTCAGTGGGGGTAAAAATAGGCTGGTCACATTCAATGTCTTGAAAGCATAACGTTGCATCATCGCCGTGCGGACCTAGAACTTTCACCAATCGCAATGAGCAAATTTTCCTCCATCCCTTGAGCGCTTATTGGGACTTGACCTCAACCCAAACCTCAAGTGGAACTCGGAAATACTATCCGTCGCTCAAGAATCTGGAAAAATGGCTGGTTCCCTGTGCCACTCCAATAAGTAATTGAATCCTCTATTTTTACAAGCGCCAGATCAGGCCGAAAATCACAGTTGCCATATATGGACAGAAACTGCACAGTTTTCACTTTCCAGTCTCGATAGTCCAAAAGCGTCTCCTCATCATTGTGGGTGACAAATAAATTTTCACCCTACAGACCCGTTCTAACAGATGAGATGGCTCAAGCCTGTACCACTTCATTAAATACCTGACTCCACATGCTAATTTCTATCCTTCCAAGAATCAGATCAGGCCCCAAATGGAGTGCTGTTGCTATATATGAACAGGAGCTGCACATTCTTCAATTTCCACTCTCGATAGAGTCCAAAAATTGTATCCGCGTCCTTATGGGTGATGAATTAGATTCCACCCTACAAAACCCTTTCTCACAGACAAGACGTCGTAAGCCTCACGCTGCCCTATTGTTATTTCCATGAAAAGTGTTCAGATGAACTACACTCTTTAGTTCCACCAGTTCCAACCTTCACGGGTAAGACCCATTATGCCATGCACATTGTAGCGAACCAGCTTCATTCCCTTCATATTCCATTGGTGATATGTAAGTTCTACTCGAGCAGCTTCTTCCTACGAACCGCTGCTTTGTGCATGCTTCCCTGATCACTACAATCTTAACCTGTTCAAGTCTAGATGCTAACCGGTGTCTTTCCCTACGTATATAGGCTTAAACTATGCCACTTACTCTGTAAGTGTCTCTCAGGCCTTGCACAAAGTGAATAGTACCATAAAAGGAATAACAAAACACTGCATTTTCTTGGAAAAAATTGTTCACGTAGATATCAAGTACGTTTTAGCATGTATCACTGATGTCTATTTTCAAAGAGAGACCCTGTGACAGTTACATATCCGTTGTCAGCGTAATAGATGGCAGGATTTTGTTTGATTCTTTTACATGCCGAGCACGGACGTAGTTGTAATATCTAGCTCTGTTTCACGGCACGGCCCACGCGAACATGTTTTTTTTTTTTTAATATATTTTTAAGCAATTCACCCCAAGCAAGGCGGGAGTGCCACAAGTACGCAAGGGGTTATAGAGAGGAGAAAAAGACTGGGTATAGTCGGGGGTGGGATTGAGGAAAGGATAAAAAGAAGAACGGGGGTAAAGGCAAGAGAAGATGTCGATTGACATTACATTTAATTTTTTGAAGATTACAGTAAGTAAAGCAAGTAAGAGGAAGAGAGTTCCACTGTCTGGAAGTGCGAGAGAAGAAGCTGTTGGAGTAGAAGAGGCGGTTACAGTTAACTGCTTCGACAGTAAAAGGGTGGGACAGAGGTGCCAACCTAGTAGCACGCTTAAATTCATGCAGTCGGGGCAATAGTGAAAATAACTCGTCAGGGCAGATGCCATGAAAATATTTATAGAAAAGCCAGAGGGAAGCCACATCACCTTTGTGAGAAAGTGACTGCAGTCGAGACCCCAATATCCGTCTTCAGATTTTGTCGTGAACCTCAAGATGATCAGTGGGGTCACCAGATCATATATGGAAACTGTATTCCATGTATGGTTGGGAAGGATGGAATCAGACGAGTAAAACCTTCTGGCGCGACACAGAGAACCAACTTTCCTTGCAGTAGATATAGCAATTGATTAAATGTAGTTGTTCCACCTCAGGTCAGTGGAAAACGTGAGACAAAGAAGGCGCAGAGTTGAGCATCAACCATGCTGATAAGAGGAAGGGACATTTCTCTGTGGTGAGTAAATGAAGAGCAGTTTTGTTTTGAATGCATTAAAATTCACAAGCCATTTCCTGACCCACAGATTGGAGGTCGTTTTCGAGTCCAACGGCCAGGTTAACTTTGTCAGCAATGCCGGATTTACTAGTGAGACAGGAGCAAATGATAGAGTCGTCTGCATGGATGCTGACTTGAGAACTGATGACGTCAGGAAGATAATTAATGAAGATGAGAAACAGTGTAGGACCAAGGATGGAACCTTAACGAACACCAGCATTCGTATAGAAAGAATTGGAAGAGAACACTTTCTGAACAACCTTCATTTCCCTGTTAAACAGGAATTATTAGATTAAATCAAATAAACGTCCTGTAATACTGTATCCCTGAGGCTTACTTTAAGGCAACATGCCAAACCCTGTCAAACGCCTTCGATATATCTAGAGTAACAGCTCGAGTTTCGCCGTTATTATCAACAGCATGGTGTACATATTCAGATATGGCCGTAAGCACATCAGCGGTAGACCGCACAAAGCGGAAACCATATTGTTTGTCAGATAGGGGATCATGGGATATAAGGTGTTTAACCACTTAGGCGTTGATTAAATCTCGAAGACTTTGCCGAATAATGGTATGAGACTGATGGGATGGCAGTTAGATCGGTCAGAAGGGGCTCCAGAGTTCTTAAAGCCCAGGACGACAGAGGAGGACTTCCAACAGCTTGGAAAGCAAGAATAGGCGAGGCAAAAGTTCGGTGAGGCACATTTCTTTAGGACTACGGCTGCTATCCCGTCACCATCACTTACTTTATGAGAGCCTAATTTGAAGATGATGTCTAATACCATCGACGGGTTTATGCACATCTCACTCACCATAGCTTCAGTTTTAGGCGGGAAATCAGATAAGGGTACCCCGGATAAGTTGAGTTGGATGAGAATTTCCGAGCAAAGCATTCAGACTTATCAGCTGTTAAGACTTCGGATTGATTGAACAGAGGAGGGGGCGTTGAGGATTTTCTGTAGTTCAGCACACTCTTGCAGAGCCGCCAATAATCTTTAGAAGCAAACTTGTGAGATGCAATACGTTGCTTCATCCTATCAGCAAACAGAAATTTTTGCTTCATTGAGGACACACTTGCACTCATTACGAGCAGATACAAATAGGCGTCTGTTGCAATCAGATATGTCGCTTCGGTACATACGGAAGAATCGATTCCTATAGGCTATAGCGACAGAAAAAGCAGGTGAGAACCAAGGAGATGACTTGGTATTTTCTTGGTGGAATGAAAGCCTCGATACCGGCTTTTATCCAGGAAGATACCTCAGACGAACATTTTTATACGGGATGATTAACAACCACATTCCAAGTGTCGTCGCGAAGGAAATCATGGAACGAGTCCCAGGCTGCGCGTTGATAACAGAAAGATATTCTGTTAGGAGGTTCGTGGCTAGAGGAAGAATAGAAGGAGATGTTAACAGACACCACCGCATGATCAGAACTGCCAAGAAGGTAGAGCTGCGTAGCGCGACCAGTATCAGGGATGGAGGTAAAACAGAGATCGAGAAGGGAAGCGTTACCGTCCGGGTTACTGGGGAAACACGCAGGAAATTCAACCACTTGCGTGAAGGATTGAGTGGTTGAAAAGTTAAGGGTGCCAGTGAGGTCAGTCACAGAGTGTTTTATACCACATGGTATGGTGGGTGTTATAGTCGCCGAACACGAATGTTTGCAAACGGATGTAGAGAGATGGCTTTGTCTATATTTTTAAGTACACAACAGTCTTGAGAAGAACGATAGAGAAAGAAAATATAGCTTACTGAATTGAGAAGACATGGACGGAGACACATATAGGAATAGTCTAGAGATTCCAAAGTTTATTTTAGCCGCAAATTGGTTGCATTTTTTATGTGAAAATGTCCGCCGTTTTTCTCTCAAAAGTGCGTAAAATTTGCCTGTGATAAAGGTAGCGGCCTGTCGAGTCAAAATTCAGTCCTTTGGTGGTGAGACTGGAGTAACATCTCCTGGGTGCAGGCATGGACGATGGTATATGGAAGACTTGCGCTACCCAGTCTAAACCCCCCATAACTCTCGGCCTTAGCGACAACATGTAAAGGAATACAGGGAATTACATTTGTGGGCGGCTTGGCTGAAGGAGTTGCCGGAAATTTGTCAGTGTTGATAGCTAACCGCCTTCGGGGCTCCACTCCAGGTTTTCTGTCTGGATTTACTTCCATAGTCTTCTCCGACTTTTGAATAAGAGCGCAGTTTTTTCCTTCCTCTTCAAGGTCCTTCCTCTTCAAGGTCTGTCGGGCTCCATCTACCTGAAGCAGTTGATTATAAGGCGCCTGTAGCAAGCCTTCACCTCTTCCACGGCTTAGAGGTGATTTTGTTGTCTATTTGAGGCGCATGCTACGGAAGCATTTTACAGAGAGGGAAAGCTTGTTCCCACTATCACCACCATCAATGATAACCTTCGGAACATATATAATGTACTTATGTACGTATTATATACAGTACATGTTGTAGTTGATGCGAACACTATAAAAAATGAAGAAATGATAAATTTTGTTTTAATTTGGCTACTAAAAATGCTAAAAGGGCAGTGCCTATTAGACAAGAATGGAGAGATTTTTTTTTCTTCTTCCAAAAAATTCATAGCCAGAGTTTAGGAATGTGTATTATATACGTGTGCGTATTGTACACGAGCAATTACAGTAACCTAATAGTGATTGGTAAAATCACATCACTCTCGCGGTCTATTGATATATTCGGGCTAATACTCTAGTGACTAATAGCTACACGGTGTTTTATTATTAAATGACTATATACGGATAAAATAGCATATTGGCTAAACCAAGAAACAGACTGAGATAGATAGATAGATAGATAGATAGATAGATAATAGATAGATAGATAGATAGATAGGAACTAGTTTAGATAAATCTGAGATAGATAGATAGATAGATAGGTCAAACATGCTTTGATAGATAGATAGATAGATAGATAGATAAATAGATAGATAGATTAGAACATGCTTAGATAGATAGATAGATAGATAGATAGATAGATAGATAGATAGATAGATAGATAGGAACTCGTTTAGATAACTCTGAGATAGATAGATAGATAGATAGATAGATAGATAGATAGATAGATAGATAGATGAATAGGTAAAACATTCTTTGATAGATAGATAGATAGATAGATAGTCTGATTTTTATTTGTTTATCCTTTTTGTAAGTTATATATGACACGAAGCGAAAACAAATTATTGAAATGGCGAAAGAATAAATAACGTATGCACATATATATATATATATATATATATATATATATATATATATATATATGTGTGTGTGTGTGTGTGTGTGTGTGTGTGTGTGTGTGTGTGTTTGCTCACTCGTTGCCTGAGGACAGCCACCAAACAGGCCTCGCTTGATGAGATGTATGCCCCTACCGATCCTCCAACCTTCGAAAGCTTCATGGTACCCACTCGATTTTTTATTGTCATTCATAACATCACTATCTGGACTCTACATACATTTGCCCTTTATATCTATGCTTTTTTTTTAATCTGTTAATAAGATCTCCTAAACGTTTTATA
>CAHIKZ030001120.1:485000-502500 GCA_903632075.3 Acanthosepion pharaonis | reverse complement strand
ATGCCAAAGCAAGACTTTGGAAGAACTTGAAGGGCGAATACAAATAGTAATGTCTTCCATACCACAAGAGTTCCTGGTGAAATCAGTTGATGCGATTCCTGGGCGGCTCGAGAAGCTGGTAGCGAAATCTGCTACCCATATCGAATTTTAAATAAAACCTCACGCTAAGTGCTTTTCTCTTATAGCCATTTCTTGTAAAAATTTTGATTCAACACTTCTGCTGTCTTATCAAGTGATGGTATTGGATTCAGAATAAAGCGTCATATATATATATATATTATTTCTTTTTTCTTATGATCTTACAATTTTATTGTTTTCTGGGCATGAAATATGTAGAAACTGTCCTACTATGCCGTATATATATATATATATATAAGACATTTTTTTCTGTTTATACGTTCTTTTTATACATAAAAATATTTAAGTAAATGCTCTGTTTATAATGAACAATATTAATCGGCCTGAATGTCCGAGAAATTTTCATAGAAAATATGCGTCCTCCGACAGGAATCGAACCAGTATCCAATACGGACCGGTCATATTTCTCGGACATTCAGGCCGGTAAATGTCATTAATGCACTTTATTATAAACAGAGTATTTACTTAAATATTTGTATCTATAAAAAGGACGCATAAGCATAAAGAATGTCTTAAAAATAATTGTCGGATTTTGTCCATTTCATAATATATATATATATATATATATATATATATATATATATATTATATCCAAATATATTATATTATATATTTGTATATCTTTTCTTTATTTATATATCTACACATCCGGTAGGTTACTGAAAATATTCTTAGTCTAATCAATAATTATCCTGCATTGAACAGAAAATGATCTGAGTCTGGCCTATAAGTATCTTCCAACCAAAATAAAATGTCTTTAGCCCTACTGATGACTATCAGCAATCCAAAAGACAATGTTCTTAGACCGACCAATATGTATCTTCTTTCCAGAAGTAAATGTTCATTATTTACATTATTCGGACTATTGTTCTCATCTTTGCCGCCATATTTATCAGAACGTTTTGGTTGGAATGTCGAACTGAGCTTGGGTAGACAGTTCTAGTTCCACGTGCCATGACTAATGGATCTCAATTATCAGTTATCCTCTGTTAATTCACCTCTCCAAGTTCTCCACTGCCTTAACCAGGTATTGAACTCACAACTCTTTGGGTCCTATCACTGGATCTAATCAACGCCTTTATCCACGTCAGGTGTCCTTAAGGATATCTGTGTATGAATTTCTGGGAATTATAAACTTAATATCTTCTTCAACCTTTTTTTACAGGGCTCATATTGCAATTTTTGCTGTTATCATTGCATATTTTTTATCAGAGCAGATATTGCAATTTTCGTTGTTATTATTGCTTTTCTCTGACACTCCTTATTACTGGTTCCCATATTGTATTCATTTCTATGCTTGGTCGGCTCAGGGTTTTTTTGTGGCCTAGCGTATGTGCTGATTCCATAAGTTTACGAATTTTCCAATGATATTCTTTGTCTATGATTTCAACCTGATCTCACAGAGGACGGTGATCTTCCTTTCTCTCTCCATATGTAGTCAGCCACGCCTGATTTTTCCACTTCCCCTCGTGTTACAGCTTTTTGGTGTTCTTGAAGCTTTACCTTGAGGAGGCGGCCTGTCTCCTCTTTATATTTTCTATATTTCCGCACACAGTCTTTAGTCATGTTCAACTCTATAGTGGGGGTCTTACTCGGGAGCGTTATCTGTGAAGTGTAGTCTAGCTTTTAAAGTCTGTCCTGATGTTATATGAACCGCAGATCCTTTGTATTTTCTCCGTTAACCCCTTCACATAAGGCAGACAGACTGTTTTCTGAGTGTTGTTATCCTCCTCTTGTACACGCCTATCCCATTTTATTGGGCTTGCTGCCATGTACCCAGGGTAGTTGCTACGTTGTAGGGCACTGCCTATACTGACCAATTCTTTATCTAATGTCTCTGGGTCGCCACTTATAACTTTTGCTCGGTAACTGTTCATAGTACAACCAAAAAGTATCCTCCAACGAAAAGTGATTTTTCTTGCCTCAACGGATATGTATCCTCCATCCGAAAGAAACTAAAAATACCGGGACAAATAAATATCCTCAATCCAAAAGAAAAAGTTCTCAGCGCCACCAATAGCTATCCTCTATCCAATATTAAGAGTTCTTACCTCGAGCAATAATTATCCTCCATGCAGAAAAAAGATATTCTTAGCTCGAACAATAATTATCCTCCATTCTAAAGAAAAATATTCTTAGCTCATCCAATAGCTGTCCTCCTTCCAAAAGTAAGTGTTCTCCGCGCGACCAAAAAGTACCAACTATCCAAAAGAAAATATACATAGACCGATCAATAATTATCCTCCATCCTAAAGAAAATGTTCTTAGCCCTGCCAATACGTATTCTTCATCTAGACGAAAATGTACTTAGCTCGACCAATAAATATGCTCCACCCAAAAGAAAATGTTCTTAGACCGACCAATACGTATTCTTCATCCATAATTGAAAATGTTCTTAGCCCGAACGATAAGTATCCTCCATCCAAAAGAAAATGTTCTTATCCGCCCAGTAAGTATCCTCCATTCCCACCCAAATTTTTTTTCTTACTCTGACCAATAATTACCCTCCAAATGTTCGTAGCCTTACCTATTAAGTATCCGCCATTTAAAAACGAATCTGGTATTCGTTCATTTAATACGTAAAATTTACAGCAGCCATTTTTTTTGTGTGTGTGTATTTGTATCAATTATACATCTATTTCGTGCTTGTTTTTCTATTTTATTATTAATTTTATTTCACAATTAAATATAATAATGGATTTCAAGCGTTCTGATTACGCATTGGAGGCATAAATATTTGTTTTCTTTTTAGAAAATGTCTGCTGCCAATTTATTAATAGATAAAATTCGAAAAATAGCGTAATATATTATTCGCTTTCTTATTCCCTCCTTTATGGAATTTTTCATGACCTTGTAAACGTAAACTTTCCCAAACATTTCGTTATAGATTTCGAATCACTAAATGACTAAAATAATTTATTTATCAGCATAAATATATCTTACTTTTTAGAAAATTGTGTTTTCATATATGATAGACTGACTCACAGGATAACTTCAGTTGATTACAATATCTACTTAATGGATACTATAATGATACGATTTCTGTAGTGTGCAAATTTTACAGAGCAAAAACAGCACATCGTAGCGAGATTTATTTGAAGCAAATCTATATAAAAAAACCTACTTGGTGAACAATGCAATTTCCAATCTACTTTCCAGCTGAAGAATAATAGACTGGGGTTGCCAGTCCCTCTCATTCCAATAATAATGCTCCACTTTATATATATATATATATATATATATATATATATATATATATATATATATATAAACTTTGAATATACGCTCTTTAGCGCTAGAGGGCGTCGTCAGTGATGTTCTGATTGGATCATTGTACAGTTTCGGTCTTTCAAACATCATACTGCCCTCACCAAGTCAACACCATCAGAGCTGATCAGTGTCTGATTTGCCCTCTAAATTAACAGCCTACAGACACTGATATTAGGCAAACCATAATCCGCTATCACGCATTTGATTGGACCAACAACCAATCACAATGGTGCGAGCTCTATTTAAATTGCTTTTTTCTTTTCTTTTTTTTTTTACATATATCGAAGTTTGTTTGTATCAAAAGATGCAAAGAAAATTACATCAACACTGGAAGAAGAAAAGAACTAAAAAGATCGATAATTATTATTACGTATTCTCATACATAAATAAGATTTGTTTTACAAAATAATCATTTCACAGTTATTTTATGCAAAAATAATTACTCATTCAATTTAGTTTTATTTTCCTCTTACATTTCAAAGGCCTTTGCCAAGGTGTAGAATAACGGATTCCTGTACAGGCTTTCTAAGTGTAGAATCACTTGAAAAGTCTTACCAGTCATAAAGTGCTTCCTAACAGTAGCTAGTTGTTAACGGTCAGTTCTCCAATGCTAGAAAGATCAACGCAGTCGTCTCCCAAGGGTCGCTTCTCGGTCTACCCCTCTTTCTACTTTCCATAAGTGACCTATTTTATATTCTGATCATTTGTGAATATTTATGCTAATGATACAAACGATATATGAGTTATGTACCTCGATGTGGTGAAATGATTAGCAAGCTTGTCTCGCTAGATCAGTTATGACTAAAAAGTGAGTTCGATCCTCAAACTTTCGGCCTTGTGCCATATCTAAGCTGCGATTAGAAAATAACCAAACGGTATATGAGTGATAAAATGAACTGTCATTGAGCTTAATTTAGCATTGAAATGAGTTTGGAACTAATCGCTCTTTATTTCCTGAGATTTAATAAATTTACCCAGAGTTTGGTATAAAGCCAAATAGAAGTGCAAGAAACATGTGTTACGCAAATCGACCAAACGGATTGAGCATGCTTGCTTCAAAATTCTGAATGCAGTGATTTTACACCAATGCAAAATACTTCTTTCGTGTTTAGACTAGCAAGGCATTAAGTCATAAATGAAGGGCACCCAGTGAGAATCAAAATAACTATAGTGCTAATGATCCGCTAGAACAGCTTGTTAGCCATTACCCTACTAGTCATTTCGCGAGTGATCTTATCTGGGTCATCATAGTGCAATTGTTTACCTCTTGTGAAAGCAGAGGCTTTTTTTTTTGTTTTTGATTTTTTTTGTTTTTGATTTTTTTTGTTTTTTGTCATCCAGATATGAATAGACAAAAGTGTATGTTTTTTAATTAATATTGTTCACCTAATGCAAAACCCAAGAGTCACTCAATACTCAGGGTTAATGAAGTTGTTGAAAGAACGTAAAAGTAGAAAAATAAGAAGTGCATATTAAGTGGGCACGTAGGATAGATAACGGTTGGCGTTCGACTTGAAGAGATTAAGATTATCGTAATCGTGAAAGAATTCTTTTAGGAGACGAAGTGACAGTTCTGGAGAAGGAGATGTCTGAATGGAACTTCCCTCTTAACAATGGAATACGATTGTGGAAATGAGGATGATTCAACCCTGTGTATATAACATGGCGGATCCTAGCTATGAACGTCTTGACTTGTAGAACGAAGAAAAGCCGCTCGTTTGAACATCTATCCACTGCTTTCCGCCAAACAGATGAGTCGGCGGGGTCTGCTGTCGGAGCACCCGAAAGTAATTAGATTAGAGAAAGAAAGAAACATAGATCTTAACATTTTGGAGAAAGATAAAAGTGTATTTATATTATTTTCACATTCATTTAGTTTTCATCCCGTTACCAACTGATGGCTTACAGGAGAGACTAAGCGACAAGAAAATGAAAGACGTAGTGTGAATAAAAAAAACTCTTTGAATTGTTACAAGAATTTTTCCCCACCACACTTTTTTTTAATTATAATTTTTAAAGTTTAAAATGAATTTCTAAAAATGAACAGAGCATTCTTGAAGATATATGTGGCGTATTACGAACTCTCTTCGATAGCGATATCAGTACGCGTCTACGAGAGCAAGTTTACACGGCACCGGTGGGTCATCGTTATTTTGTACACGGCACCGGGTGGGTCATCGTTATTTTGTACACTGCCCTTCAATTATTGCACGCAAAAAAAACCGTAAATATACATTTGGCGTATTACATATAGAGATTATTATTATTATTATTATTTTTATTTTCTTTGATTTCTGGCGTTTACACATTTCTTTCCGGGTCCCGCCCAGGGACCTAAAGTTAGAAATGGCGTCATGACACTTTCCACTGACAAAAAATTAAAAAAAAATACATAGATAATGTCCTTCTTAAGGTGTGGGCTGTACTTGTCAGAACAATTTTTTGTATCTCCTTGAGGCATGGACTTCCAGGAATCCTTTCAATTAGTCTACTGCAATCTTTTCCAAACAGTCCTAGGGCTCCAACTACAACAGGCATTGTTGATGTTCCCATATGCCACATTTTCGAGATTTCTATTTCAAGGTCCTTGTATTTTGACAACTTTTTGAATATCTTCAAAGATACATTGCAGTCAGCAGGGACTGCCATGTCAATAAGGAGGCACCGTTTTTGTTTGTAGTCTTTAATAACAATATCTGGCCGATTGGCCTTGATTGTTCTGTCAGTGTGTATTGTGTAGTCCCACAGAATTGTAACAGGTCCTATCTCCGTAACCGGGGCTGGGTGGTGTTCATACCAGTTTCTTTCAGTTTTCTTCCCGTAGAAGTTGCAGATTTTCCAGTGCAGATTATTATTATTATTATTATTATTATTATTATTATTATCGAGTGAGGGAGCAGCCGGCCAACAAAATGACGCTTAGGTAGAAATATTGGAAGTCTGATAACGATATACCAGGTAAGTGGATTACAGCTAAATGTGCCGGATATGATGACAGGTTTGATAAAAACAGCTCGTAACCTTGTAGATGGGTCCCCAGGCAGAAATACCTTCATGTTGAGTAACCCAATCCGTTCAAATGGTCTCCGATTGAAGGTGTTCCCAAGAATCTTGAGGTGTCTCCCAAGACAACGTCATTCAGTGAATGTGAGAAGCCTTGAGAGCCACACGTGGTCTAGCATCGGGATTATTTTATTATTATTTTTATTTTCTTTGATTTCTGGCGTTTACACATTTCTTTCCGTGTCCCGCCCAGGGACCTAAGGTTAGAAATGGCATCATGACACTTTCCACTGACAAAAAAAAAAAATACATAGACAAATCCCTTCGTAATGTGTGGGCTTTACTTGTGAGAACAATTTTCTGTATCTCTTTCAGGCATGGACTTCCAGGAATCCCTTCAATTAGTCTACTGGAATCTTTTCCAACCAATCCTAGGGCTCCAATTACAACACTAACTAGTCTCAGAAAGACAACATATTATTTTTATATACATGTGTGCGTGTCTTGTGTGCATGTGTGTGTGAGTTCAATGCCTGGTTAAGGCGGTGGAGAACTTGGAGAGGAGAATTAACAGAGATAACTGATAACTGACATCCATTAGACATAGCAAGTGGAAATACCCCAGCGAGCAAAATAAAGGGTTCAGTTCGACATTGCAACCACCTGAAGAAGGCCGGAGCGTACAACGGCCGAAACGTTGTGATAAATATAGCAACAAAGATGAGGATTATAGGCCGAGCAATGTAAATAGTGTATATAATAACCCATCTCAGAAATATAGAGCGATACATTATTTATGATCTCTCAGTTGCGTTTCTGTCTTTAGGCAGAGTGCACTCAGGGGCGGCTCCTTCAAAGGACAGAGTCGCAACTGAGAAAAGTTATACGGAGAGGTGTCCAACCCTGGAGAGCAGCTGCCTGAGACCGCGGCCTCTCATTGCCCCACAGAGAGAAATGGGTGCTCGCAACTAGGCCAGCGCAATCGACAGTTGCGGGAGCTCGGGTATTTTTTTTACCTAACCCTTGTCTACGCACACGGGTCCCCACCTTAAAAACTGACCTTCTGTCGCATCTCGTCTTAGTGGGGAGATAGAGTAAATACCCTGTGTAGACCGAGAGAACTCAAACACGAACTGGAATTATTTGGAGAATCATTGATTCATTCTTGATGACTCCCACCCTTTTTGCCGTTCTCTCCTCCCTTCATGTCCTCTTAAAGATCTTGTTTAAAGAAACCGTCCGTCTATTAATTTAATTCCGACGATATGTTTTACTTCCAGCGAAGTGTTAAACGAAAGGCGCTTTAAGGTTTATTTTATTCGATTTTAATTGAGATTATATTTATTATATTTGATATTAGACTATGATCCCTATTTTAAAACTAGTCTTATCATGGTGTGGCACGAGGAATCTTTTTGCCTATTTACGGGATCGATACAACCACAACTTCATTAATACCCTCAACAATACCATCCGGTTTAGGGGTAAAGTACGTTCCCTGCAATTTAAGATTAAGCTTCTGAAGTCCTGTTCCCAAAACCATGTCGTCCCTGGGCAAATCTCTAAGCTCAACTCTAGGATAAGGTACCGAAATTCCTTGAGTATTGAATGTACTTTCCTGAGAGATGAAATCCTTTATTATTCCGACATTTTGTATTCCGTAAAAATTCAGTACCGATCACTTTCAGGCAATGCTTGGTCTGCTTTATTTATTTTTTTATTTTTATTTTTTTATAAATTCCGTTTCTGTAAGTATTTGTCTAAATATGATATATTCACCAAAAACAGAACCATTTCTAAAAATCTTGGACGTTTAAATTTTTTAATAAAAAAGAAATTTGGTTCACGAATTGCATCAGATAACCACATATGTGTATATATATATATATATATATATATATATATATATATATATATATATATATGAGGATGGGACCAAATATGGATCGGAATTCAACAGAAGGCCACCAATTATATACACATTGTTTTTGTTTCTTTCTTAAAGAGCTGAATGCACGTGACACGTGAGTGACCAATGAAAATTAAACAATGCTCAAATACCAGAATTTTTTCTTTCTTTTTCTCCATATCACAGTCCCTAACCAAGCTAAATAAAAGTGAAACATGTTGGATTGATAAACGTTTTCTTTGTTCTTTATCTTATCATTCATATATATATATATATATATATATATATATATATATATATATATATATATATATATATATATATATATATATACTAGCAGCATGGCTCGGCGTTGCCCATGCTTGATTCAAAAATCGTACAACTCATACAGCAATCGCTATCACTTGACTTAAAATATTTTTTTACCCTTCCTTGCCTTTAAAGGAGTGCCTTTGCTGTGCTGATGTTGCTAGATGCCTTACTTCTTGCCTATCTCACATTGTGAATTTTTTTCTAAGTTCTATACTAAACATTAAATCTGTTACGAAAAAGAACTAAACAAAATGAACACAAAACGATCAGCTTTAAAAAGGACTCGTAACTGGAAAACCGAATGAAAAAGAATGTTAACAACAAATACTTTTTCACACCCAACCCAGTTCTGCGGAATCAGAATCAACGTTGAATTTAAGCAAGCGAATGAGCCAATTGGAGTAAAGTGCCATGCAAATTTAAATTTTTCCCACTTGTGATGAATGCAGCTATCAATTTTTTATGCATGCTAGCATGCTAGTTAATATTCGTGTCAGTCAGCTGTTGGCTCTCACGCTGGCCAACAGAATCTTCCTGCCTATTCGTGGCAGCCAATATAGGCTCTCACTCTGGCCAGTAGAAAATGGCCGCAAGCTACATGAAAACTGCCGTAGAAGCATGAAAAAATCGGTTATTTCCACTATCGATGGGAGTTGGGAAATGCAAAGTCGGTCTTGGCCTTCCCGCTAACTTGGAGCATGTGCATGTAAATTTTGGTGCAAATCCGTCGAAAAGTGCTGCCGTGCATTCGTTACACATTATATTCCTTTGACATATAATGAGGAAAGTGAGCTTGGAAAATTTAACCCACGCAGAGCATATTGAGAGCAAGAAATGGGAAAAGACAGCGAGCCATTTACCTGAGGAGCTTGTATGAATGGATTGCGGGACGATGGGCGGGAGTCTTAGCAAAGGGAGAAAACTGCTAAGGGTCAAAAGTGACAGGAGATTTGAAGAACCAGACTTGTCTGTGTAGGTGAAGGGACGCGGCAGATAGAAGAACAACAACAAAAAGTGGAGGAGGAGGACGGCGGCGGCGACGGCGGCGACGGCGACGAAGAAGAAGAAGAAGAAGAAGAAGAAGAAGAAGAAGAAGAAGGAGGAGGAGGAGGAGGAGGAGGTGGAGACAAAATAGACAGCAGATAACCGGAATCTTTTGTGCCCACCAGATAAATATATTGAAAAAGTAAAAGATTATGTTAAAAATATTTATTGTGCTAAGACAAAATAAAGCTGCTGGTTGACAAAGTCACTAAAATCCAAACAGCATTTTTTAAAATATTGACCCATGACTAAAACGCATGCGCTTTGAAGGACGAATTGCGAGGCCAATTAACAAAAAGCCATTTCATATATACTAACTCGTATACACACATATACCAACAAATACAAAACACATATAACCACACATACATACTTACATACATAAACGGTTACACACATATCCACACAGATACACACGCACTCATGCTATTCTACTCACACATATGC
Source organism: Acanthosepion pharaonis (assembly GCA_903632075.3). Classification (NCBI taxonomy): domain Eukaryota; kingdom Metazoa; phylum Mollusca; class Cephalopoda; order Sepiida; family Sepiidae; genus Acanthosepion; species Acanthosepion pharaonis. The sequence continues at coordinate 492,377 of CAHIKZ030001120.1, read as the reverse complement.
ACACACATATACATATAGCCAGACATATGCCCACAGACGCACACACCTGTACACACACACCTGTACACACACATATATCCACATATAAACACATATATACACATATACATACAACTTTAAACTGAGGTTATCTGCCAATTGTCCACTCTTATTAACTGGCACTCATATATAGCAGAAATTATTTCTAATTTATAATACTAATTATATATATATATATATATATATATATATATATATATATATATATATATATATATAGATATATGAGATTGTAGTATATACATGTCTGCGTCTGTATATATATATATATATATATATATATATATATATATATATATGTGTGTGTGTGTATATATATATATATATATATATATATATATAAATTATAAATATATAATATATATATATATATGAGTTTGTGCATATATCTGTGTGTGTGTTTTTATTTTATATATATATATATATATATATATATATATATATATATATATATATATATATATATATATATATATATAATGAAATGGCATTAGATTATTTTCAAAAAATATTATACATCTGGTTTTCATTTCAATTTGCAGAGAATATTTTTTCTCATGCATTTCTTTTCAATCGGAATTCTTTTTAATTCTCGGTCGAAAATGTTTCAGAAAAATTAAATATTTTAATAAAATATGTCCTTCGAAAAGAAACTGAATCATTTTCTGAAGCAATTAAAGATTAAAAGTCAAAACTCATACCAGTCAGAATAGGCTGTGAATGTCAGGGGCTTAGATGGGCGAAGAAAAAAAATATTATATGTTGAATAAGCAATCATTGGCTATAAAGTGGAAAGGACGCAAAGTTACATTGAATCAGATTCCGTTCTCCCCACCAAAGTCTTTCTGATGGGATACGAAAATGTTTACAGCCTGAGAAAATTCCCCAAATCTGAATAAATATCTAGACATCAGAATTTATTTTCGAATATGTCTTCCCTGTCGAGGTGATGTGCGTATGGTGCAATGGAAAGCGGCTTGCGAAGAGTAATCAGAGATCCGAGTTCGTATTTCAGTCGGATTTGTTACATTTACTTAAGCTTGGGAAAGCTATGAATCGATCACCTCCCAACGGATTTAGGCTAAATAGTGGGACTGGTATCTAAAAGATGCTCTATCGATCTAAATAGACAAATTTATGCAATATTTTCTCGAAAAAAAAGTATTATAAAGTATAATTCTTACAATCTAAAATATGTATCGGCTTTAATTAAACCACAAAAGGTTGATAATCCGTAAAAAAAAAAGACAAATCAATCTTCTTGTTCAAACCGTGATCTTTTCTGCACTCAACTCTTCTTTGGTGGCAGTTTTTTTCTGCTCCAAAGTCATGTTCTTTCAGGGCGTAGGCTATTTCTTCCCGCATATTCCTTTCTTTTTATTAAATGTGAATTGCCATACATTCTGAAGAAAAGCAGTGGAGGGATTTTCAGTCGCTTTCTCTATTGTTTGAAATTCCGACATAAGAATTTTTTAGGCTGTTCTCAGTCTAGAAAGTAGAAAAGCCGGATTCTTTCCTTTTCCAAGGTCATTACTGCGAAAATACTGATTAGAATTTGAAATCGGATCACCGATTACACTTTCCGCAATGAAATCCGTTACACTACTCACACATCAGCGAAAGTAATAAGATTAAATACTAAAAATATATATGCGCACACGCACACACACACACACGCACACAACACACACACACACACACATATATATATATATATATATATAATTTTTAGGATATTAAAACAGAAAGATGTTAAAAATCGCTACACGATTACAATCATGCTTCAACACCACAAATGCATCGCCTCACATTTGTGGTGTTGAAACATGATTGTAATCGTGTAGAGAACACAAATTGAATAAAATAGACAATCGGAAAATAGTATATAGTCTTTGCCGACGCGTTTCGTGATTTGATTTTATGAAAGCAAGTGATGATGAACTAAAGCGAGATGTTGTGTAGTTACATGCAATTCAAAACTGTTTAAAAGACCCTCCTGTTTTTGGATATTAATCACTTGTTTTGATAAAGTCAAATGACGAAACGCGTCATCAAGTAGTAAGTAGTAAGTACTAAGTGGCAATTTGGAAGACTTCTATTTTGTCATATTTCAAAAATGAACCAGCATCATGAGAAAAAGAATCTTATTTCAGAAATGTATATATAAGACATTTTTTTATGTTTATACGTTCTTTTTATAGATACAAATATTTAAGTAAATGCTCTCTTTATAATAAACAGCATTAACATGAATGTCCAAGAAATTTTCATAGAAAATATGCGTCCACCGACAGGAATCGAATCTGTATCCTATACGGAACCGTCATATAGCCCGACGTGCCTTAACCGATGGGCCACAAAGGAGCGTTCGGTTAGCAAGGTCGATTTTATTGTTTTTAAACACAATTCTCCATGATTTACTCTCATTCATTCAAACGATCCTCTGTGGCCAATATATATATATATATATATATATATATATATATATATATATGTGTGTGTGTGTGTGTGTGTGTGTGTGTGTGTGTGTGTGCGCGTGTGTGTTTGTTCGTGCGTACTAGTGTGTGTGTGTAAAATGTGAAGGTGATGAAAAGTTTTTGACACGACCTACTTCCAAAAATTTGACTAAATGATCACACATCAAACATTTTTAACAAGGACTTTTTGGTAGGACCGAGAACTTTTCAGTGTAACTTTAAACCTCCAGAAAGATGCCATCCTTTCAGAAAAACAAACCACAAGCCATTTTATATACACACTTCCTTCAACCAAGCAACCACCATAACCAAAACAAGCTCCACCCTTTATCAGTAGTGAACTGTCCAACATCTTTTCAAAAGAAATAATTTTCGGGGAAACGAGAAAAAATACCGCGTGTGAAATATTACTAAAAGGCAGTGTTTTTTTTTTTTTTTTTAGTGGGGGCAACAGATCTCACATTGACACATAACAAAACAAAAAAAACGTTCAACAGAAATAGCGGCATCATATTGTTCAACACATGTAATAAATATTTGAAAATACATAGATAAAACATTCAGCACACCGATCGACAAGCACATCCCCACACTGCATAAAAATGTTCAACAGACACATTCTAAAAACTTACCATCGAAAATATGCTGCACTTCAAAAAAAGCATACAACAGAAAACCATGAGTACACCATAAGTACCCAATTGAAAGCCCACTAAATGCTAACTACCAAAAGGCTAACATAGTATACCAAGTTGCCGTAAAATCCAAAGTAACCCCAGAAATATATATATATATATATATATATATATATATATATATATATGTATGTATATGTATGTATGTATGTATTACAATTGGAATAAAGATACCTTTAGTAAATTACATTTTCACGAATATTAATTTTAAAATTCGCAGGATTTTTTAAACTGTTTATAGCATCAGTTTGTAGTGGGATATTGTTTAGTTGGAGGAAGAAAGAGTGAGAGGATGTTTCAGGGGACTTATTAGAAGGTATGGAGAGAGGGAGGCACTGTTACTGAAATTATATTATGGAGGCAGGAGAGTCTCGGTAGGGAGAGGAAGGTGGAAACCGATGAACTGACTTACATTCTCATGTCACACGGCCAATGTTTAATTTGATGGGAATATATATATATATATATATATATATATATATATATATATATATATATATATATCCAGGTGTGTTTGGGGATGTATATATATGCGCATGTCTATATGCATATGCATATATGTCTATGCTGATTCCTTATTATAAGACTGTATGTATATATGGAGAGGGAATATAAATATGCAAGCTAGCACGAACAAGCACTCACACAGGGATAGGAAGTCATCTCTTATCAACACATCTATCATCATCACCTCTTATACCAAACCTAATGGTTTTATTAACACTTAGGCCTAAATTCACTTTTACCAACAGTCCATAAAGGAGTTCAAGATTCACACAACACAGAAATCGAACAATGAGACAATAACTGAACATAAGGAAAATGTATTCCTTTTAAAAATGTATTCCTTTTGTTTGCCTGAAGAAGGTCACGAGACAGGAAACTCGGGTAGCAGAAAAATGAAGAATATACTAAAAAACATCCTCATCATAATCAAAAACGTTTGCGGTTTCTCTTTCATATATATATATATATATATATATATATATATATATATATATATATATATCTAAGGAACAACAAAAGTTTCCTGGAAACAGCAAATGGATTCACACAAAATGTCATTCAACAATAAAAAAAAAAATATGCAAATATCACTATATTCTCAAAGCATATTCAAACGAAAAAAAAATACATAAAAAAGCAAACATCAGCTTACAACACCACCTTAGAACAAATAATATTTACCTAAGGAAGAAAACAGCGATAAGTACCTTTCCAGATTAAGATAAACTACTAAACAGAAGAATAGGACCCATTTTCAAATTAAGACAAGAAACCAAATTCCTACTATCCTACCTACAAACACAACATCACTCATAAAAGAATTAAAATCTAATAACTTAAATCAAATAATCTTTATTTCAGAGCATTATGGACAGACCAAAAGAACTGGTAGGACAAGTATTCTACTTCCACCACTTCCCTAAATCCTTCAGTGTCCTATATATAAATCCCGCTAAAGTAGTGGTGATACAGTATCATACAATCAGTCAAAAGGCTTACACAGTCGATATCTAAAAAAGTCCTATCTCAGATATAGAGCACTCATCCCCAAAAATATACCAAATTATATATATATATATATATATATATGTGTGTGTGTGTGTGTGTGTGTGTGTGTGTGTGTGTGTGTGTGTGTGTGTGTTAGTGTTAGTATATGTATATTTTCCTCATCGATAGCACGACTCGGAGTTTCATCCAAAACAGCACCTGTAGATTGCGTTGTGCATGAAACTCTTAGTCGTGTTACCGGTGAGGAAAAATGTATATTTTTCGTTCTATCGGTGTAGAAAAGTGTGTATTTATTAATACGTAATTTATAACTCCGTTATATTGCATCTATCGAGCACTATTTTATTAACGCCAGCACGCAATTTGTGATATTATATATATATATATATATATATATATATATATATATTAGATAAATATCTTAGAAACACTTTTTGGATAATTCATTTAATTAAAATTGCAATAACGACTGCCAATAACCCATATAATCCACGACTTATATTACTATAAAAATAGGTTGGTTCAAGTTCGACATTGGTTCTATGAACTGTTATCTAGCCCGGGTCTTGGCTTTCCCATGCAGCACACGGAATAGGTAATTCAATCCATCGCTTGTAAAGGGTATAAATATCGACTTCATATTAAATGTCTTTTTAAGATAAATTTTACACTTGTTTCATTTTATATGTGTCCTTGGGGTTTCTTAATCTCGTCGTCTGATATCGTCACAGTTTAAGTTGAAACTAACGTTGCGAGGCACAAATACTTCAACAACGTCTGAGACGCTGAAAACTGATAAAGCAAATCTTTTACAGCTTGCTGAGAAAGTTTGTCGAGAGGCCATAACATTTTTTAAGTGGAGATTATCATTTTCGCCATTTTATTATTATTATTATTATTATTATTATTATTATTATTATTTCCCATTACTATGAATTAATTTAAATTCGAATAGAAAAGATTAATATACAGTCGCGAATGGACGTTTTTTCCTGCGGGGCAATGGTTGCTAAATTAATCTCACAGAACATTACTTCTGCAGTAGGTTTGATCATACTTGGGGGCTCAATACTCGTGACCTTGTATCAGACTAGACTAACTATTACTCGAATCTGCTCGTACGTGTAATGAGAATTTGACTAAATTATTTTACTTTTTAAATGTAGACTCGAATTACGTCTGCGGGCAGTTACTTAACATTTTGTATTTTGGCACGAGAAAATATATGATTTATAGATATACATAGTTGTTTATTTTCTGGAAATGTATTTATTTATTTATTCACTTATTATTTTTCATAGCTATCCCTACAAAACTTGTGTAAGTGTCAAGCAAATTTTGCCTTCGTAAATAAAAACAAATTAAATTAAATTATTCCATGACCTAGCAGATCATCTGAGTAACATGCGAGGTCCTTCGCAGATTTTTTAATTACGCTTATTTGGAAATACCAATTTGCTCTCCAAGAAGCATGCAACAAGTTCTATAGATTCACAGAAAGGAGAACTAACCTATTTAGAGAGATATATTTGTTGTCTTTCATGAACACATTATTTTTGAGCTCCTTCTCTAAAAAAATATCTGTGAAGGACTCCATCAAAAATTTGAAGTAACTACATTAAGACTCAAGTATACCTATTTAGTGCATAGCAGAAAAAAAAACTTCCAGTCGGTAAATGAAATGATTCCATTTCCTGTGTTGTTCAGTATTAGACAAGATCAACACTGCTTCACTAAACAATAAAATATATTGGCAAATGAATTTTACAAAGTTTGCTGAAACAAATTAGTGATTCCCAAAAAGTAGAGGCTTTCAGTGTAGGAAATTAAAGAGTAAATGGAGTCATCTTTTTTTTTTTCGATTTTTTTTTAAGTCAACGTGTATCATGACTCGAACCGTGTATCACGTATCGACCTGTTCATGTAGCTTTTGCTCATCGGAAATAAAATTCAACGCCGAAACACACACACGCACAATAGCATGCAAACACAAAAACACACACATATATATATAAATATGTAATTTATATATATATATATATATGTAGTTTATATATATATATATATATATATAGCTTAGTACGGGTTGACCAAAGCGCTGTGAGTGAAACTGGCTCGACTGAGTAATGTTGGGCACACAGACACACACAACGCACACACACACAAACACACACACATATATACAGAAATAAAATACTTAAGCGTTTTCATCCGAAGGAACTAAGATTATATATATAGTTATTTTAGATTTATATAGATATTTCTTTTATTATATATTTAAATATAAATATATATATATTCATCTCCATATATATATATATATATATATATATATATATATATATATATATATATATATATATATATATATATATATATTTATATATATGATACATTATTTAAGGTATGATTAAAAAGTGCTTAATATGAGAGATAAAGCGTATGTAAATATAATGGATAATTTTTTTTTTTAAATCCACATTACAACCAAAAATCGTTTGCGGTTTCTCTCTTCTTTTTTATATATATATATATATATATATATATATATATATGTGTGTGTGTGTGTATGTGTGTGTTGGTTCATGTGAGTTTGTGACCCTGGGTTTCATGCCATTCGCGTTTGTTTGAAGATCGCAAAGGTCGTGAAA
>CAHIKZ030001120.1:425000-472500 GCA_903632075.3 Acanthosepion pharaonis | reverse complement strand
TATTGTAAAGTTTATGGAAATTAAATTAAGTTTTATATGCGATTTAAATGGACTTTTCGTCACGGGTGTCAATTTCGAAGAAATCCGTGAGAATATGTATTATATATTCATGTATGCATTACAGTGAGTATATTTATAGCAATGTGTGTACAAGCATATAATTCAGCATCTATCTACCTATATATATATATATATATATATATATATATATATATATATATATATAAAAGCTATCTCAGCTTGTTCCAATCTATTTATTCAGCTAAGAATATTTCTATCAATCTATTTACGTGTTCGTATTATCTATCTATCTATCTACCTATCGAACTATCTATCTATCTATCTATCTATCTCTGTACACATAATTTTTAAAAAGTTACTCAAAAAAATTCGCTTGAAGATGAAATGGAACTAATGCTTTTAATTTAATTGCAAAAATTAAATTCAGGGTTTTAACTTCTATTTTTTGAAACATGGTTGGAACTGTGTAGCGAAAAAAAAACATATTTTAAATCAATTAATTTATAATATTAATGCTCTGTAAATTTACATTGAGTACTATTTTGTAAAAATAAAAATATCTATAAGAACACCGGATTTTATATCTTACTGTTCTTTCTTTTTATATATATATATATATATATATATATATATATATATATATATATATATATATATATATAAATACACACACACACACACACATATATATATATATATATATATATATATATATATATATATATATATATATATATATATATATATATATATATACAGTGAGAGAGAGAGAGGGGGGGGCATGGTGGAATAACGGATAGCAGCTTGGACTGAGGAATTGGAGAGCCGAGTTCAATTCATTACATTCACTTACGTGCTAATACCCTTTGGAAAGGTGTGAATCCTCTTCTGCTCCCTCCAGCTATGGATAAATAGCAGGACAGACTGGGTTATGTAGCCTTGGATGGCAACTGGTCTAGAAGAAGGACAACTCTGTGGAGGGTCGTTTGGGAACCTTGTGGCACGTAGTGCACCAGCTCTCTGTATTCGGCCCTTTAAAAAGTGTGGATGGTCCTGCACGAAACCATCACCACTATAATCAAAATCTCGTGTGTTTTTGTCGGGCTGTCGGTTTCCTAGGAACTGATCTGCTTGACCCTCATACGTCGAATTCGATGGGAGAGTCAGTATATATATATATATATATATATATATATATATATATATATATATATATATATATATTTTTATCTCAATGTTTTATCAGCTTGTTCATAGCTATCTATCCAAGTATTTATCTAAGCATGTTCCTATCTGAGGATCTGTCTACATATTCTGTTCTGTTCAATCTATCATTCTTTCTCTCTCTCTCTCTCTCTCTCTCTCTATATATATATATATATATACATATATATATATATACATACATACGCACACACACAAACATATATATATATACACATATCTAGCTATCTGCTCATTTATCTCAGTGTTATGTATGCTTTTTCCTATCTATCTGATGATCGCTCTACATGATATGTTCCATCTTTCTTTCTTACTATCTAAGCGTTCTCATATATCTACCTGTCTATTTATCTACCTATCTAGCTCTCTATATATACACACATACATACGCACACACACGTACACACACACACACATATATATATATATATATAATATAATAATATTTTTTTGGAAACATGAGAACTCTTATGTAGCGGAGGAATCATATTTTTAAACAAAAAATATTATTATAATATAAGCTCTACTTCTGTATGGAGCACTGTCTTCTTAAAAATAAAAACAAAAAATACTAAGGAACCCCGGATTATGCACCCAACGTGTTCTTTTCTATTTTCTGCATACCTACATATATATATATATATATATATATATATATATATATATACCTATCTAGCTAACTTTCTATTTATTTATCACAGGGTTATGTAAGCTTGCTCCTATCTATCGATCCATGTATTTATCTAAGCATTTCTGACGATCTATCTAAGCGTTCTCAACTATCTATCTATCTATCTATCTATCTATCTATGATTTGACACATCTATGAGCAGATAATATATACATCAACGCACATGTATCAATCTATATATGTCTGTTATATTTTTTTTTTTTTGTGTGTCTGTTGATTATTTGACATGACTATCAGCACACGGCAGCGGTAACAGAAGAAATGTATTGCATTTAGAAGCACGCACTTGGTGTTATCAATCACCACTTGTTATTATCACCGGGGCTTTTTTTTTTTTGTCACAATCTCGAATGGTTGCCGTAATGAATTCGGAAATCTTAGACGATATCAACTGAGACAAACAATGTGAAAAATCCACACACAGCAGGACACACGCGAACACACACACACACGCCTTCACACACACGCACACTCAGAAACACGTAGAACACAAGGAATTTTTGTCACTCACACATATACAAAAAAACACGTAACACACTTGTCTGAGACGACAGAAAAGACGTGGATACGCATTAAGTATTTAGAAGTGAGGTAGCTTTTCAAAATTATAAAATCCAAACATTAAAAAAGGTAAAAGAGACAAAGTCAGTTTCTAAAGAAAAGACATATCATGTCTGATTTTAAAATTTAAATTTAAATGGATATATATGTCTATATGTAAGTATAGACGGCGCCAAATCTCTAAAATAGTACGTGCAAGAAACATAAAGCTTTTAACATGGTCTAACAGGATTCTAATGATGAGAACTAGTGTCGTGTTTCTGTTTTTCTCTTTCTTTTTCTATCTTTCTTTCTTTTACTTTCTTTCTCTTTCTCTCCCTGTCTCTCTCTCTCTCTCTCTCTCTCTCTCTCTCTCTCTCTCTCCCTCTTTCTTTCTTTTGAAGTGATTCATTTTAAAGACTACAGATTATCATTTAACTTTGGGTTTTTAAGAGCCGATCTTTGTCATGTATTCTATTTAACAATTCAAATATATACACACACACACATATATATAGATAGATAGATAAATAGATAGATAGATAGATAGATAGATAGATAGATAGATAGGGAGAAACGTATTTGTTTAGAAGTTTTATTTTTTGATGTGGTTCATTAAATATGATATGACGTAGATTTTATCATTCCAGTTTACAAAGAGCCTCCCTGACTTTGTGATGGTGTTGGTGAAGCGTTCCTCCAAGGTTTCGTGAAACACGAGCGCTTTCGGTAGATGTCGATCTACTGTGAAAAATGTCTAAAACTCATATTCTGGACATATAATGTCAGATCACCCTAATCTGTCATCTTAGCATATAAACTATCTCTGCCAATCCAACAATGACTACCCAAACTTGGCTGCAAGTTTGCAAGAGAGTTGCTTAACCAATTTGCGGAAACTACGCAGCGGGTATCAAGAAGATGTGTCGCGACAGATTTACACTAAACATGTCAGCATATTTTAACACATTTTGAAATTGAATTTTCTACATTTTTCCTATGAAAAAATATATGATCAGTAAGCATTGCCTACTAAAACACTGCCATTTTCTTTTTTAGTAACGGATGTTTTTCTTTTTGCCAGTTTTAAAAATAAAATGTTTTCTTAAAAAAATTAACCTTTTTTAACGTAAATCAATCTAAGCATATTCTTACTTATTTATATATATATATATATATATATATATACACATACATACACACACACACACACAGATAGATAGATAGACACATAAATACATAGATAAGAATATGCTTAGATTGATTTATGTTAAAAAAACATTCATTTTTTAACATATATATGAAATGGACAAAGTCCGACAATTATTTTAATATATTTTTATGTCTATACATACTTTTTATAGATACAAATGTTTAAGTAAATGCTCTGTTTTATAATAAACAGTATTAAACAACGTTTACCGGCCTGAAAGTCCGAGAAATTTTCATAGAAAATATTCGTTCTCCGACAGGAATCGAACCTGTATCCTATACGGAACCGTCATTTAGTTTGACGTGTCTTTAACCGTTTCGGCCACAGAAGAGCGTTTGAATTTGCTGTCTTTAAACTTTACTCTTCCATGAATCTCTCACGTACATTCATATCTGCTCATAGCGTATCAAATGTTAACAAATGACGCCATATATATATATATATACATATATATATATATATATATATATATATATATATATATATATATATATATATATATATATATATATATATATAAGAAAAAGGCTTAAAACACTAATATACCATATGTATGTGTATATTTACCACTAATATTATCTATATATACTAATATTCTAATATTATCTATATATACTAATATTCCATATGTATATGTATATTTTCCACTAATATTATATATATATATATATATATATATATATATATATATATATATATATATATATATATATTCCTGTCAATCTAAACATGTTCCCATATCTCTATCCAACTATTTATCTCGCAATGCGCCTATCTAAAACTTAACTAAGCATGTTTATATCTATCTATATAAGGATGCTCCTATCATTCTATCCATCTATTTCAGTCTGTTCAGATTTATCTATCTATCTATCTATCTATCTATCTATCTATCTGTGCATATATCTATCAATATATACATGTTCCTATTTATCTATCTATCCATTTATCTATTTCAGTCTGTTCAGACTTATCTATCTATCTATCTATCTATCTATCTATCTATCTATCTCTGTCTGTCTCTTAAATTATCACCTCTACCTACTTGCAACAGATATTCTGAACAAAAAGTTTTAACGTCTCAATGATAATTCATGAATAACTCACGTTGACAATAGCGATCTGCCCAAAAGACTTTTTCTTTACCACAATGGCAAATAAGTATTCTTTATCAGTAAGATCAACTTGCGCAAATAAACATTATTAGACAAAGCATTCTTATTCTGAAGCAAAAGTACAATTTTAATACATACCTTGACATTGACGAATTCAAATGATAAATTGCAGAGTTACCACAAAGGACGATCCTGATACATGTGGTCAATAAAAACGTGCTGTAGTACTAAAAGCATACCAGGTATATGTGTATTACAGTCAGGCATCTGCAGCACGTGAAAACTGTGGGTACCTATAGATAAGTCAAGAACGAGACCACCATTGACTGTCAAAGACCGTCACGACTCAACATTGCATTAAACCTCAATCCCCCAATGTTGGGGCCGTTCAACCCGTCAAGCAAAATGACATACGATTAAATAGGAGGATTCAAGACGCCTTGAAAGCCTATACATATATATATGGGGATGATGGACTCTCCTGTGGTATGAGGGTTAAGCAGCTCAGTTACTCAGATACCGACAGCTTGACACCAGCACATATGATTTGATTATAGTGGTGAAGGCTTTGTGCAGAACCAACCACACTTTTTGAAGGGCCGAATACAGAGACCTGGTGCACTACATGCCTCAAAGGTCCCCAAACGACTCACTGGCAGGTTTTGAATTCAAAGTTGTCCTTCTCCTAGACCAGTTGCCAGCAAGGGATATAGTAACGGATGTTTTTCTTTTTGCCAGTTTTAAAAATAAAATGTTTTCTGAAAAAAAAAATGAACCTTTTTTAACTTAAATCAATCTAAGCATATTCTTATATATATATATATATATATATATATATATATATATATATATATATATGAAATGGACAATGTTTAAGACATGTTTATGTTTATACATTCTTTTTATAGATGCAAATATTTAAGTAAATGCTCTGTTTTATAATAAACAATATTAAAAAAAACATTTACCGGCCTGAATGTCCGAGAAATTTTCATAGAAAATTTTTGTCCTCCGACAGGATTCGAACCTGTATCCTATACGGAACCGTCATTTAGCCTGACTCAGCGATTCGGCCACAGACTCGCTGCAGGTTTTGAATTCAAAGTTGTCCTTCTGACCAGTTGCCATCCAAGGCTATAGAACCCAGTCTGTCCTGCTATTTACCCATAGCAAGAGGAGGATTAATACCTTCCCATGTAAGTGAATGGAATTCCTCAATCCCAGCCGCTATCCACGACTCCACCGTGCCTCCTCAATATAAATATATAAATGTATGTGTGTGTGTGTGTGCGTGTTATATATATATATATATATACACACACACACACACAGATAGATAGATAGACAGATAAATAGATAGATAAGAATATGCTTAGATTGATTTACGTTAAAAAAACATTCATTTTTTAACATATATATGAAATGGACAAAGTCCGACAATTATTTTAATATATTTTTATGTCTATACATACTTTTTATAGATACAAATGTTTAAGTAAATGCTCTGTTTTATAATAAACAGTATTAAACAACGTTTACCGGCCTGAAAGTCCGAGAAATTTTCATAGAAAATATTCGTTCTCCGACAGGAATCGAACCTGTATCCTATACGGAACCGTCATTTAGTTTGACGTGTCTTTAACCGTTTCGGCCACAGAAGAGCGTTCGAATATATATATTTATGCGAGTATGCATAGCTATTAAAGGATGCAGTTTCGATTCCTATCTGAGGCACAATTTTTATTTCCGGAGGACTTCTCAATTTAGGCTAGATTTTATTAATTTCACTGTTGAAGGAAAATGAAACCTCCCTGCCAATCAATTATTACTTTTAAATTCACGAAATAAGAATATGAAAGAGGAGCACTAGTCCAGAATCTCAAGGTACATATCTGAGGCACCAAACCAAATGTGTTAATTATATTCAATAAACGAAGTAATATAATGGTGCAAGACAGATTTACGTGAATAAATTTGCGTGCTCAACACAATGAACCAAGTATCTGGACAGCAGACTTCGGAACTGACATTATATATTATATTAGAAGAAAAGGTTAAACAGAGTAGACACAGTGAGCTACTCTCCTACATATATATATATATATAGAGAGAGAGAGAGTAGCTCATTGTGCCTACAGGAACAAATTAGAATTGAGACAAATGAGCACTAGGATAACTCAGGACTGAGATACCTCAGAACCGAGACAACTCAGCAGCCAGACAACTCAGCAGCCAGACAACTCAGCAGCCAGACAACTCAGAACTCAGACAATTCAGGACTGATACAACTCAGGACTGAGAAAACTCAGCAGGTAAAAGCAAAAATATTCACTAATTAAGGTTTTAATCCTTAAGAATTACTTTTATTCGATTATAAATTTTGCTTTCCTGGTGCCGAGTTGTCTCGGCGTTCAGTCGGCGGTGTTGAGTTTTCCTGCACCCCACATTACTCTGTTTTTTTTTGTTTTTTTTTTTTGGTTTCTAACGAAATCTTCCTTGCACACACACACACACACACACCTGTATATATATATATATATATATATATATATATATATATATATTATGCATACACTCAGCAAGTATTCATCCATCATCCAGTTTATTAAATTCAACCGACAATGTCTCTTTCATTTTGTATTGCAATTTGTTTAATTATCGAATAAAAATTTTGTATATCATGACCGAATTTGTGGATAAAATATCAGGTTTATTCCGTTGTTTTTGTTCAGTTACTTTCGAGCCTTTCAGTCATTATCTCGAATACTGTGCTGACAAGATTCTGTTGGCTGAATTCTGGTATTTCGCAGAGAACTGAAAGTTTGAGTTAAAAAAAATTTCCTCTGAAACGCACAATTTTTGATACATTATTTCTGTCGCGGTCTTGCTCCGTTTAACCGTTACACATAACGTATTTTGAACAGATTCAAATTTTCAATCCTCTGTTAATGAAATCTTGCCTATTGCAGTAATAGCAAATAGCTCTTGATAATGAATTTGGTGGTCGAATGTACTTGAAAATTTACAGTGCATCTGGCTGGGAAAGAGTTTCATTTTTTATATGGCATATTTTTCATCCTCCCATGGTTGATGCATTCTTCATTCAGTATGGGGAACATTATGTAGAGCCCGTTTTCACGAGAAAATTGATTAGATAGCTAGCTAGCTAGATAGCTAGATAGATAGATAGATAGATAGATAGATAGATAGATAGATAGATAGATAGATCTGAACAGACTGAGATAGATAGATAGATAGATAGATAGATAGATAGATAGATAGATAGATAGATAGATCTGAACAGACTGAGATAGATAGATAGATAGATAGATAGATAGATAGATAGATAGATAGATGATATAATAGATGTGAATCTGAACAGACTGAGATAGATAGATAGATAGATAGATAGATAGATAGATAGATAGATAGATAGATAGATCTGAACAGACTGAGATAGATAGATAGATAGATAGATAGATAGATAGATAGATCTGAACAGACTGAGATAGATAGATCTGAACAGACTGAGATAGATAGATAGATAGATAGATAGATAGATAGATAGATAGATAGATAGATAGATAGATAGATAGATAGATAGATCTGAACACACTGAGATAGATAGATCGCAAATCGGTTTATGTTTTGTTTAGTTTATATCAATTTTAATGTCATTAAAAAAGATCCGCTTCTAAATATTTCTTTCATTTCATTCCAATATTAACAAAAGAATCTCTCTAAAATTTATTTAATTTCATTATCAAAAGAACGCCCTTAAAATATATTTATTTTATTTCATTTTAATAGTAACAAACGAGCCTAACTAAAATTTATTCAGTATATTTATTTCATTATTATCAAGAGACTCCCCAAAATTTATTGAGCTTATTTGAATTTTAATAGCAAAAGATCGCCCATAAATATTAGATTATTTCGTAGATTATCAAAAGACCCTCCCTTTCTATATTAAAAACGCCCCCCTTAAAATGTATTTAGTTAATTTTATTTCAAAATTAGCGGTTTATTTTTAGTTTCATTTAAGTATTATGAAAAGTATCACAATAAAATGTAGTCAATTTCCTTTCAATATAATTAAAATATTTATTTAATTTCATATCAATATTAAAAAAGAAACCTCCCACCCACAAAAAATTATTTAGCTTCCTTTGTTTATTATCAACAAAAGTAATATTTAATTATAGTTTACCTCATTAAAATTAACAAATGAGTCTCCCTAAAATTTATGTTGTCAATTTTATTTCATTTTTATCAAAAGACTCTACATGAAACTTTATATAGTTAATTTATTTATATAGTTAATTTATATAATTTATAATTTATAATTTATATAGTTAATTTGATTTCAGTTGCAACAAAAGAACCTCTATTAAAGTTATTTACTTTGTTTCATTATTGTCAAAGAAACCTCGCTAAAATTCATATAGCCACTATTTTAAAAAGAAATTCTCTTTTCTCATAAACTTTTTAAATATTCATTTAATTAATTTAATCTCAAATGCAGCTATAGAACTTAGGTGAAATTTATTATTTTATTTTTTTCAATTCAATATTTGCAATAAAATGTATTTATTTAACTTTTCTTCAAAATTATTAAATGAACCTCCATAAAATATATCTACTTATTTAATTTCAATATTAACAAAATTCGGTTCATAATTATTTCTTAGATTTATTAAATTTCAGATTAACAAAAGCCCAGTCTTAACATTTATAAAGACAATTTCATTTCACTATGAGACCATGAGCCATTTTATTCTTAAAAAGTGATTTAAATATTTTCAAAAGTGCTTTCGTTATATCTTTCTACTTTATTTCATTTCAATATAAACAAAATCTCCTTCCTCAATATTTAGTTGAATGTCATTTAATGATTATCAAAAGAGATGAGGAAAAATTAAAAATATGTTCCTTGCCATGGACATATCTATAGAAAAGACAGAAGGATGTCATCTCACGTCAGTAGAAATGTGAATGAATTCGAGATACCATGTTTGGACCGATAACATTACAGACCATTCTTTGGATTTTGTCGATGTTCTGGAGAGGTATAGCAGAAACACCAGACTGAATATGGTAGAAATATTCAATGCACGGACGAATGGTAGATTTGTAAACATGCAGGAAGGATTCTGCCGAGAAAAATTTCTGGCACCACTCAGCGAAACAACTTTCCTAGTAGCAGACCTAGCGATTGATCCAATATAATTATTCCCCTTAATGTCAGTGGAACCAAGAAAATCATTTTTTTATAAGTGAAAATTTGGAGGTAGCACCATTGCATGAGTAGATCCGGTAAGTTCCTTGTTTGCAGAACTTTCTTCAAAATAATTAACAGATCGCGACAGCTATTAGGGAAATGTGATTAAATATACTTTAATGTTTTAAAAAAATGCCTCGGGGTTCTTGATAGGCTCCAGAGGCGGATATGCAATATAATTGGCCCAGATCTAGCATCTCGTCCACAGTCACTTTCTCACAGACGCACCATCGCCTCCCTCTGTCTGTTCTACAAATACTTTCATGGAAATTGCTCCGAGGAGCTGCATTTCGCTGGTTCCCAGACGTCATGAGTTCCAGCGCCCTACGAGGCTGGCATCCCGTTGTCACCCCTTCACTGTTGAAACTCCTAAATGTAGCCGTCTCTTCTACTCTAATAGCTTCATGTCTCGCACCTCTCGCCTGTGGAACTCCCTTCCCTTCTCCTGTTTCCCTGTGAGCTATAATCTTCAGCTATTCAAATGTAATGTCAATCGACATCTCCAGTCGCCTTAATCTATCCACTACCCTCATCCTTTCTTCTATCACTCCTATCTAATCTTTCAAATTTTCTGTAACCCCTTTCGTCCTAGTGGCTTCCCGCCTTGCTTGGGGTGAAACGCTTAAAAAAAAAAAAGTAATAAGCATTATAACATAGCACAAATAGCTATATTGTGGAAAAAGGAATTTTTGACAATATACGCATTTTTTACGTATTTATGGTTATTTTTTAACTTTTATCAAAAACGACATTCTTGTACATGTAGTTATGAATAATATTATCCATTAAATACTATATTTTTTAATTTAATAACTATTTGTGCTCAGTTGTTGACGTTAATAGCTATCCGCTGATGTGTTAAAATTTTGGAATAATGGAATGATAAAAATTTAAATTTCCACTCTCTGATAGATGACGCGATCGGTAAAGAAATTCTATGATGTCTATATCCTTTCTATATTTGTCCAAACGGACAGCCATTTTTTACGAAGATAAAAAATAAAAGAAAGTTAGGAAAACAGAAGTTAATTCTACAAATAATTCTACAAATATTTCACTTGAACATTTCGATTTTATAGCCTAAACCGATAATAATTTCCGACCAACTTTCGCATTTTTATTATTATTTGAAATCCTATCCGACTCTTACATGCTTCGGCCGGGTGAAGATGCTAATATGTCAGCTACTGCACCTAGCTTAAAGACACTATTTTCCGTAAGTCATGAGCGGTTCCGAGCAGCGCTGCCACCTTTGCCTCAAACCCTGCCAAACCCCAACGATGTTAAGTATCTTGAAGGCACCTTGTTCGGTAAAGAGTTTCTTGAAGATATTCCCGAGTGCACCAACAACAGCTTGGTTTGATGTTTGGTACATTCCTCCTGTTTACCCAGTAAGATCTTGGTACCACAGTATTTTCGCCTGTTTAGCATTCCCGTTTTTTTGGGGTGGGGGTATCCCAAGATACTGCAACGTCTGTCAGGATCCATTTATGCCTGTACTTGGCCAGGGCGATTGCTTGTCAGTCAAAATGGTCATATCCCACAGGAAATTCATTTGTTCAATCTCGGCTACTGACGGTGGTGAATGTTCGTATCTCTTTTCTACACACTTAAGCCTGCTATTAATATTATTATTATTTCCTTTGATTTCTTGTGAGTACTCATTTCTTTCCGGGTCCCGCCCAAAGACCTAAGGTTACAAATGGCATCATGAAAAATTTACATAGACAAAGCCCTTCGAAAGGTGTGGGCTGTACTCGGAAGAACATTTTTTTTGTATTTCTTTAAGGCATGGGCTCCCAGGAAACCCTTCAATGAGTCTATTGGAATCTTTTCTAACCATTCCTAGGGCTCCAACTACAACGGGGATTGTTGATGTGCCACATTTTTGAGATTTCGATTTCAAGGTCCTTGTATTTTGATAGCTTTTTGAAGATCTTCAAAGATACATTGCAGTCTGTAGGGACTGTCATATCAATAAGGATTCACCTCTCCAAGTTCCCCACTGCCTTAACCAAGGACGCATAGCACGATGGATAAAGGAGTTGGTTAGATCCAGTGACAGGACCCAAAGAGTTCTGAGTTCAATACCTTGTTAAAGAAGTAGGGAACTTGGAGAGAGGAATTAACAGGAGATAACTGATAACTGACATCCATTAGACATGGCACGTGGAACTAGAACAGTCTACTCCAGCGAGTGAAATAAAGGGTTCAGTTCGACATTCCAACCACTGGAGCGTACAACGGCCAAAACGTTGTGATAAATATGGCAACAAAGATGAGGACAATAGTCCGAATAATGTAAATAGTGTACATATATAGACAGACTCTTTCAGTTTCCTTCCCGTAGAAGTTGCAGATATTCCAGTGCAGATATTGGCCAACTCTGTTATGCCGGGTTTTATATTCAGTGGGTGCCAATACCGTGCAACCTGATACAAGATGATTGATTGTTTCTGGGTAATTATCACAGAACCTGCATTTTGGGCTAACACAATATTATTATTATTATTATTATTATTATTATTATTATTATATCAACAGAGATGCTATTGCTAGAATTAATTCCCTCTTCTTATCAATGAATATAATCTTTTTTAAATTAGTTTCGACTGGTGACTGACAAAGAAAATTCAAGCAGTATTGTTTCGTGACTACCACAAATTACAAAATTGTTCTTTTGCTTCCACTCTTTAGTAGGACCATCAAGAATAATTCTCTCCTCATTGGGATAACCATTTCCGTTCGTTGTATTATTTATCTATTTAATTATTCGCTTTTTTTATGCAAGTGATTAGCCCAAGTTGCATCCAGCTTTGTATTTGAATATTCTTGATATTGGTCAATATGTTATTTATTATTTTAATATTATTTTAATATTTTTCATGCGGTTCTTGCTTTACTGTTACGTTTATATTTTTCTTTTTCTTTTTCCTTATAATTTCGTTATCTTAGTGTCTTCTATCTTTCTCGATTTTTCTTATTTTTTGTTCTTTTTTCTGTCTTCCTGTGTAATTAAACTGTTTCATGAATCTTCTTAGATGTTCTTTTTTATTATACTCATACACTTTTCTTTGCTTTGACCAAAACTGTTATTTTCTTTAGTATATTACGAGCTGAATATTATTCTCTCTTTTATTTATTCTTTATTTTCCCTTTTCCTTTCTTTCAGTCTTACTTTCTTCTTCCTTCTCTCTTTTTTTCTTTATTCATCCTCTTTATTTAGTCATGTATTTTTTCTTTTCTTTAGTTTTCCTCTTTCTTTTTCTTTTTCCTTTCTTTCATTCTTTCTTTTTGCTTTCTCTCTTTCTTTCCTTTTCTCTTCTTTTACTTTCTTTTACCTCTTTTTCTTTTTCCTTTCTTTCATGCTTTATTTTTCTTTCTCTCATTCTTTCTTTTTCTTTTCTTTTTGTTTATTGTTCCTCTTTCTTTTTTCTTTTTCCTTTCTTTCAAGCTTTCTTTTTTCTTTCTCTCTTTTTTCTTTTTCTTTTCTTTTTTATTTCTTTTTTCCTTTTTTTCACGATTTCTTTTTTCTTTCTCTTTTTCTTTCTTTTTTGCTTTCTTTTTCTTCTTTCTTTTCTTTTTGTTTATTGTTCCTCTTTCTTTTTCTTTTTCCTTTCTTTCAAGCTTTCTTTTTTCTTCCTCTTTTTTACCTTTCTTTCACGATTTCTTTTTTCTTTCTTTCTTTTTCATTTCTTTTTTGCTTTCTTTTTCCTCTTTCTTTTTCTTTCTTAATTTCTTCCATTTTATACTTTCTTTTTTCTTTCTCTCTCTTTATTTTCTTTTTTTCATTTTTTTCCTTCTTTCTTTTCTTTTTGCTGTCTTTTTTTTGTTTCCTACCTTTTTTACAGTAAGGTTCACCCTACATAAATCTCGGGTGCCACTCGAAGGATACGTTAAGGGGGTAGTTTATATGGATAGACGCGAAAGATAACGCTTAACTCTAGACTTGAATATATTAAGATTGTAGTGATCGAGGAAGAAGCTGTTTGAGTGGAACTTACTTCTCGCCAATGGAATATGGAGAGAATGTGGGTGGGGTTGCTACAATGTGTCATGGTGGGTCCTAGCCGTAAAGATCAGACCAACGAATGTAGTCCATGGAAGTAGCGACAGAGCAGTGACAGTCTCGCCACATCCCACCTATGAGAGAGGTTTGAGGGTGAAAAATAATTCTTCTCCAACAAGGACTCGAAGACGCTTTTGAACTCAATCAAGACTGAAAAGTGAGGTCTGAACAGCTCATGCTCAAATATGGCAACAGTATTCCATTTTCGGCCTAATCTGTCTCTTATAATTGTAGAGGATATCATATCGGGTACTTACTGGAGAGCTACAGGGAGCCGATTATTTTACCTGCAGCTTTAGCGATGGATCTTTAACGATGACTGGCAGTAGATCGGGGTCTGATAAAACGGTGATAGAATGAAACTAGTTAGATCGGAAAAGAGGTCAGCTGTCAATCTCTGATCGTCAAGAGTTTTAGAGATGCGCCTGTATATCACCGTATCATCGGCATACATTTTTACAAATTATATGATATCATTTATGTAAATCAGAAAGAGGATGACCCCTGGGGTACGCCAGGGCCTCAGAGGACTGGCTGTTAATAAATACTTTCAGGGATCTACCTGTTAGGAAAGATTTTAATTCTTCAGTTACTAAACGTTATCATGCCCTATCTTCTTCTTCTTCTTCTTCTTCTGCTGCTGCTGCTGCTGATGTTGCTGCTGCTGTTGCTACTGTTCCTACTGCTGCTGCATCTTTTACATTGTATACCCTATTCTTCCCACCCCCTCTTTTGTTGTTCCTATTCTTGCTTTTAACACACTCTCTTTCTTGATCCTTTATTACTGATGAACTCTCTCAAACCGACATTCATATTTTCTGTTTCTCTTTTCTTCTCAGCATTTTCTACCTCTTTATTTCAAGAATACATCTTTTCCCATCATGTCTTGGTTAATCCAAAATTGCTCTTCAAATTAATTAATGATGGTGTAACACAAGCTCAAGGCATCATGTCTTCTCGGAACAATTTGATCGGTACTTAAACTCAACTGAACTTTAATTTGATCGAACTTAAGACCAAAAATGTACGTTGGCTCAATAAGCGTATCATAATTATATCAAATATCATATGTTTATTTATTATGCACGTAATTATATTGATGGACATGTGGCCTATTGATTAGAACGTTCACTTTCTAGCTATCGATTATCAAAAGGATCGATTTGTCAGGAAGGTAACTTCGTAATGATATCTGGTCTGGAGTAGGAGATACCAGCGTGCGGTACCTTTGAAAAGTGCCTGAAAACCATACCACGGATCAAATCAAACCTTGTGAGTGAAACTGGCTAGTCCAGTCATCGTGACCGAGGGTCTGAGTGGGCTGGCCTTGTTCAGATTGTTAATCACGCTGGATAAACGAGCACTCTACTAGAAAGTGTAAGCAAGGTTCCCTCACTATAATTGCAATATAAATTACAAATGATTTATGTGGGTGTCGAAAAAAAAACACTAATGTGCCTGAGCAGGCGTCTGCAATGGGGATTAGCTAACCGCCCTAGTAGACTGGTATCATCGGATACGAGTTGCGGCGCTATTTAGGTTAGACTTATATAGATATCAGTGGTCTTATGAAGTACCCTAACCAAGTAATTTTAAGCAAAAGAAATAAAATTAGAATAACTACATTTAAAAAATAAACCTTAGCGGCCATGGGAAAGAGGGCGTATTTCAAAAAAAATTTTCTCTCATTTGAGATGTAAAAATCTGAGTAGCTACAAATGAAATTAAACTGGCTTATAGTTGGGTTAATGAGATTTATTCATCTAAATATGAATAAGAAATTCAAAGTTATTTGGCTTTCATAAACGATTTCACAAGTTTTCAATATGCACCTTATTCGATCGTCACTTCCGATATTGGTGGCTGTCCTTATCCTGTTGCCCTGCACAGGCAAGCTTCCTCTATGAACTTATGTGTCCTGTCCAAATCTACACTGAAGTTGGTGCATGTTAAGCGAATTCTCTCACAAATGCATGCTCAACAGTTTTGCTCGACTGTGTTCGAGAAAACTCTAACACAGTCGTCGGCAACCTTTTGCTATGGGCTTAGGGTTTTAAAATCATTCAGTGTGCCAACAAAATGCATATTTTTATAGAGATCAAAGTCAATATACCTGTTCTACAATATATTTTATATAGTAATGTATACAATAATATGTAAACCACATTAGTAGAAATAAACTGTTTTTAAAAAATTTTTTAAGTTTTTATTATTAATGGGAGTCCAACAAGTGAGCAGTTTTGAAACAGCTAAATATCTTCTTTGCGTTGTCGTAGTTATTAGTTCGGACTCAGATGCACAGAGTTTGAAATAAAACAGTGGAATAATATATTCCCTGTCAGCACATTCTGCATAACCCCTACGATGGTCTGAGCCAGGGATCGGCAACCTTTTGCTATATGCCGGCTTATGGTTTTAAAATCATTCAGTGTGCCAACAGCATAGGTATTTTTATGCAAGTCAAGATCAATATACCTGTTCTACGATATATTTTAATATTTAGTATATATACTTTAGTATATATTAAAATTGAAACAGCTAAATATCTTCTTTGCGTTGTAGTAGTTATTGATTCGGACTTCGTGATGTCATTTGCGGCTGGGTGCCATTGTAAATTGCTTGGTGTAACTGAATGTAAGGGATTCGACTGGAATTCGAACTTGGCTCTCCGATTCCTCAATCCATGCATGCATCCATCTATCTATCTATCTATCTATCTATATATATATATATATATATATATATATATATATATATATATGGTGTTTCCAAATATGATATTGAGTAACTACATAGTCTAGGAAAATGAAACTAAACAGGCTTATAACCGAGCAAAATAAGACCTATTCATCAAAATATGAATGAGAAATTCAAAAGCATGAACGATTTTATTTCCCTTTCATATTGACAGAAAATTAATTGTGCTTTTTGTCATCTGGTTTTAAGAGGCAGGTAGAGTCGCTGCGTCAGAGGATAGGTTTTCCCGTCGAGATGTTCTTGTAGTATATATTCTCTTCCCTCGCTGCCTGAACAAAATCTGGACTTATTCCGTAATATCTGTTACGTAGCGGTGTGGTATGACCGTCTATGGCTAGCTTAGACCAGTGGCCCGAGTTGAGACACTCGGGTCCCCACGTTAAAACAAACCAACCTTTTGTCACAACCTAACTCAGTTGGGAGACAAAGGTAAATAAATAAATACCCATCTGGCTGAACGAACCGCAGCTTGTAGTGTGTGTTTCGTAAGCATTTCCTTGCGACACGCCAAACTGTCATTGGTTGACTCTGGGTTTCCAGACTTGTTCTCCTTATGGACTCCCTAGTGCTTCGCAAAAAAAATTTTTTTCCCGAAACCGCTCTACCATGTCTTCCGATATTTGTGGTCGTCCAGATTATTTTACTTTGCACATTTTCCTCTTTTAACTTTTTTTTGTGTCATGTTCAACTCTGGATTGCATTATCATCCTATTTCCTCACAAATGCATGTTGCATAGTCTTGTTGGACTGTGTTCGAGCATATTCTAACACAAACAGCGCCTTTTCTTTTCCAGTGAATGGCATCTCGGTGCCTGAAAAGAAATAAAATGAACATAGAATTTTGAGTTGGTTTTGCACATGCTGTTAAAATTTGAGTACATTTGAACGAGAATTGGTCAAGTTATTAGATTACGAAATGATATCGAATTTTTCTGAAGCACCGTGTACATAATTGTTGTGACCAAGTAAATGGTTAAAGAAATAACAAAACAATTGTTACATATATATCATATATTAAACAGTAAGTACAACAGAAGGCTATTACACGACTAGTGAGTGTATGTCGGTTGACCCAGCGTTCAATCTATTCGATTGTTATATTTATCAGACCCCCGACGAGGGCTGTATGTGGCACAAGGCCGAGTTTACCGTGGGTTTTCCGAGTCCGTAGGCTCGGCCAAAAATATTCCCTTAGAACCCGCTTAAATGGGTTCAGGGTTTGTCTACCTCTCCGGACGAAACATTGCCCTTCGGCAAAGCCTCGTCCAGGTTCCTCTCCACTCAAGGCAGAGAGTTTGTCAGTTGAACAATCTATTCGACTGTTAATATTTAACAGCCCCACCCCCGCCCACGGGGAATGTTTATGGCACAAGGCCGAGTTTAACGTGGGTTTCTCCGAGCCCGTAGGCTCGGTCAAAAATATTCCCTTTGAACCCGCCTAGACGGGTTCAGGGCCTGTTTACCTCACCCGGCGAAACTTTGCCCTTCGGCAAAGCCTCGTCCGGGTTCCTCTCCACTCAAGGCAGAGAGTTTTACAGTTGAACAATCTATTCGACTGTTAATATTTAACAGCCCCCCACAAGAAGGATGTATATGGCACAAGGCAGAGTTTAATGTGGGTCTCTCTAAAGATATTCTCGTAGAACCCGTATAAAAGGGGTCAGGGTCCGTCTACCTCACCGGGCGAAACTTTGCCCTTCGGCAAAGCCTCGTACGGGTTCCTCTCTGCTCAAGGCAGAGAGTTCGACCGATGAACAATAATATTAACACCTCCACCACGAGAGATGTATGTGGCACAAGGCCGTATTTAGCATGGGTTCTCTAAGCCCGTAAGCTCGGCCAAAAATATTCCCTTACAACCCGTATATACGGGTTCAGGGTTTGCCTATCTCCCTGGACGAAACTTTGCCCTTCGGCAAATCCTCGTCCGGGTTCCTCTCTGCTCAAGGCATACAGTTCGATAGTATGCACAGTCTGGTCGACTGTTCTCCCAATGCCTTCTCTCCTATTAATTTTATAGTAGGTAGAAGAGTGCAACGTAGACTATTTAAATGGAGGACACCAGAACAATAATCAAGTGTTGGTTTATATTGATTGAGATAAAACTATATTTTCACTTTGTTCTATCGGGTCATGATCAAACAGGCATAAATTCACAAGGAAATAAAGTTCAAATAACAAAATACAAAATTAACTGGTATTTCTTTAGCAATTTTCTCATGACATTTATTTTTTTTATTGTTTTGCTATCATTAAACATTATAAAAGGATCTTGAAAAATGAAGATTTGATTTAAATTTGAATACGAATCCAACAGAATGCTAAGTATATCAACCATCCTCAGAGTGGTTCTACAGACATGAAACAAAGATATCTCATGTGAGCCGAAAGCTTAGGACCAACTTAAAAAATATCAAATTGTTGAACAAATTTTGTCTTTATTTTCACCCGAAATTTAAGCAAACATATGAACATTAGAACGGCTCACGATCAGACATAATAGACATTCATTGTCTGATTGTCTGTTATATTTAATAATATATGTTTAATTAATGATCTGCTACCTCAATGCACTACATATATATATATATATATATATATATATATATATATATATATATATTATTTAAGGATATTACACCGAAAATATGTCAAAATCGCTATACAATTGCAGTCGTGTTTCAATGCCTATCAATGCATCTCATCAGGCGATTGTAAATTACTGGAGAGTGAACGATTCATTAAGATTTATAATTGCTGTCGTGTAGGGATTTTGACAAATCTTATATATATTGCCCTACTTTGTATTGAGCTCTCTTAAATTAAATGTTACGAATATTGCAATTGTACTCAACTCGTTCTCATCTTACCTGTATATATATATATATATATATATATATATATATATATATATAAATTCCCAAGAGGATAGGATCCAGGTAGAACTCAATGTCCAGGACAGAATAAGAATATAATATAAAAGGCTCAAACACTAATATTCCATGGTTATAATTTATTACATTGGAATCGTAATTACGATCCAATTCAACAGACCTACAAATTCAAAAAGCTGTCTGATGAATTGGATCGTAATTCCAATTCCAATGTAATAAATTAACAAAACATATTAGTGTTTGAGCCTTTATATATATATATATATATATATATATATATATATATATATATATAGGGTTGAACATCATCACTTGATAAAACACCGGAATAACAAGACAAAGAAAAATATAGTTAGCCGACGCCTTCCCTCTTCTGAGGGACTTCATCAATGATAAATTATCTCAGAAATCGAAAGGCGTCGGCTAAGAATTATTTTTTCCTTTGTCTTTTATTCTTACACACACACACACACACATATATATATATATATATATATATATATATATATATATATAAACTAAAGCTCAAAAGTTTGAAGCCACTCGTCTTGTTCTAAGTGATGAGTTATTATTTTTAATTATAAGGTTGGCGGTTATAAATTTTAGGTAATAAATAATTAGTCTACTTTTTGCTATTGTCTACTGGCGTTGTGCATTTTTTATAATGTTCTACTTTCATCTAGAATTAAGAACATTATAAACGCTGCACAACACCAATAGACAATAGCAAACAAATTAGACTAATTATTTATTCCAAAAAATTTAAAACCGCCAACCTTATAGTTAAAAATAATAATTCACCTCTTAGTTAAGAATTAAATAAAACAAATATTATTAACAAATTTAGATGTCCATTAAGGAATTGTATTCTTGATCAATTAAAATTTGTAAACAATTATATTCGCCACACTACAACATGTTTAACAAGAACACTCACGCTACATCTTTCTGACCATAGATCAATTATGTCTCATTTAAATACTCAGGGAGACCTACTGGACCCTATTTGTAACATACTCGTTGATAACACAAATATAATAGCATCATCTACATGTAAAATAGGGCTAAAAATAATGGAAGCCTCATCAATAAAAACAACACTCAATAATATCAACTATGAACCTGGAGACAATATCTTGATCGTATTTTGAAAATAAAAGCATTATATAAATACATACATACAACAATATATTTCTTGTTAACAGTTAATATATTTCAACATTGAAAATGGCTGAATATATAGCCGAATGTGCGCAGATAAAAAGAACAATTGGACAGTTTTTATATAATTTATCTACCGAAAATAAAAAAATAAAAAATTATAAGATCACATGGGAAATTTGTATAAAAAACTAAATCCAAGTACTAAGCTTAAATTCATAATGTCTATCTAACAAAGTGTAAAGCTCATTAGAATAATTACCATGGAAGTCTTTATAGAAAATGCACAGAGAAACTACATTACGGCGATGGGAAGGCAACTGAAGCCGAAGTTTTAGGTCAGGTCAACTAACATTGCAGATTCTTCTTTGAATTTTATCTTTAAACGTATAGCAGAAGCACCAGGCAATATGTGGCAGCAATATTCAAACGGTAAACTTATAAATAGATAGATTCCGGACAGAAAAATTGTCTAGCATGACACAGTGGACCAAGTTTCCTAGCAGCTGAGCAAGCAATTGATTCAATATAATCTTTCCATTTCATTGCAGTGGAAACGTTTAGCAAGAGAAGACGCAGCGAGTCACTCTCCTGGCGATTACCATAAGTCATGCTGATGGAAGGTAGAAAGGCGTCTCTCAGATAATTGATAGAGAGCAGTTTCGTTTTGTAGGTGTTCAAATTAACAAGCCATTCCTTGACCTCATTTAACAGCAGACTGTATGATATTTTTTTTAGATCAGCTGCCGGTTTGACTTTATCAAACTGATGAAACTTACTATTAAGACCGGAGTAAATAGTTGTGTCCTCAACAGAGATACTTAGTTGGTAATTGGTGCCATCAGGAAGGTGACTGATGAAAATTAGGAACAGCGAAGGTCCAAGGATGTAACCCTGGGGAGACACCAGTATTAATGGAGATGATCTAGCAGAGTGTCAGTTCAGGACAACTTTCATGTGATAAGAAAGAGTAATTCCATTCAAAGATTCGTCCAGAGATATCAAAGCCTTTCAACTTGTGAAGAAGACCGGTATGCCAAACCCTGGTGCTTTCAAATCAACAGACTGAGCTTCACTATTCTTATCCAAAGTTTGACATTCTTCACTGTAAATTTCACGCCTAAGGCGACTACTTTGATTTCTTTTCACACAATAGGAACAATTATAGTTTCGAAACAGGAAAGTTTTTGTATAACGATATAAAATGTTTCATTGTAATCTATGACGATAAAAATATTTTAATAAAATTTTGCTCTATTTTGTATTGAACACTTTTTAAAAAAATAAATGCTAAGAACTGTGGATTCTTACTGCATCTGTTCTTTCTTTTATTTGTGATATATATATATATATATATATATATATATATATATATATATAAACGAGACTCGTAATTTACAGAAACTAATTCGGTAGTTTATAATTTTAAAACACATTTTAATATACATACATATCTGTAATATATATATACCTGTATCTATATCTATCTATCTATCTATCTATCTATCTATCTATATATATATATATATATATATATATATTATAATTATTTTTAAAAATTTGATTCCATCGCAACACATTAATAATAATAATTATAATTTAAGCTCTACTCTTGTATCGAGCACTGTTTAAAAAAACATAAATACTAAAGAAACTTGGACCATTTCTCTAACTGTTCTTTCCGATTACGTCAACACACACACACACACGCACACGCACACACACACACACACATATATATATATATATATAACAAATATGTATGTATTTATATTAAAAATTTGTTGATATAAAATTATAAACTACTGAATTAGTTTTCTGTAAATCATGAGTCTCATTAAATATTTAAGTTATTCGTGATATCGAACTATTCTATAATTTTAAATTCTTCTATGTAAAAATTTCAAATAAAATTTGTTAATTTTGTAGTAAATAATCAATCTTCATGCTTCACTACAAAGCAAGTTTCTTAGGTTATGAGTAATTTAATAGACAAGTTAACAAACTCAACTAAAGAATCCATTAGCTACAGTTGATGTCTGCCTCTCTCTCTTTTCCCTGTCTCTCTCTCTCTCTCTCTCTATATATATATATATATATATATATATATATATATATATATACTGCACACGTTTTATATGTAGTCACACACACACAAATATATATATATATATATATATATATATATATATATATATATATATATATATATATATATATATAATACAAGTGTCTAATGGATTTTTGGTTCAGTTTGTTAACTTGTATATTAAATTACCCTTAACCTTGGGCGAGGTTCTTTGTATTGAATAAGACGAAATCTCAGCCAGGATATTTCATTTGTGAATATCTTTCTTTACTTTGCGCGGTCAGATATATATGTAAGTAAATAGAGAACTATAGAATTTTTTTTTGCAGAATGGATATAAGAATATATGTGCTGTCACACATACACGCGCACACACACATACACACATATAAAGATAGATAGATAGAGAGAGAGAGAGAGAGAGAGAAACAGACAGATAGACAGACATATATAAATACATACATTCATATAATAGATATTTAGCCAAAAATTAATCGAAGTAAATTTTGTTAAATTCAACTGTCAAGGTTTATTTGCTTATTTTTATTTTTTGTATTTCTTTCCAGTTATCGTAGAAGATGTTGGATATCATAATCAAATTTGTGAATAAAGTGTCTGGTCTTCTTTTATCTTTTTTCAAGTACTTTGGATCTTCCCAGTCATTATGAAGAACTGGATGTTATCCGTGTAGTAGATAAGATTTTGTTGGCTACATCTTGACATTTTTTGTGGGTAAAAATTAAAATTAATACAAAGTGGCGTCATGTGTAAAAGGGTAACAACATGCAAGACCAAACCATGTATTACATAATTTATGCACAAACCATGTATTACATAATTTATGCACAATTTAAAAGCTCCCTCTGTGGTGAAAGAGATTGTTTTTTTATGAGTGTTTTTTCTTTTGTATATTTACAGCTTCTAGAATTTAGTTTTAGTATCATCTATTAATATTTGTCTTATTTTGATAGTTGATATACATTGTCAATCGATATTAACAAAACTTTTTCGTATAAGCAGAAAACTGGAAGTCAAAATAGCTACAATTCAAAGAACAGAAAACGAGAGAACGGGTTAAAGAGTGAGTGTAAAGTGAAACAAAAAAAGGACGAATAACAATTAAGTTTCTACACGCAGGCACATACGCGAACGGACACACACACACACACACACACACACACACACACACACACACACACACATGCAATATAAAAAATACCAATGAAAACCAAATAAAAAAGAAAAATCGAGAAGTATAAGCAGTCAATTGCTGATAGTCTCTGATGAGTGGATGGAGTGATTTCTGGTGGGCCTGTCTACAAAATACTGGAGTGGGGATGCTGAAGGTAACATCAATCAGCCAAGTGAGAAACTTTTACCATATATATATATATATATATATATGAAGAAATATAGTCTTAAGATGTGCTATATTTATGGGATAAAGTGCTCAATATCAGAGATAGAGCGTGTGTAAATATAAAAGTGAACATAGAAGTCAACACTTAGAGGCGACAGTCTGTTTCATATATATGCAATCGTCAGCGATTGCATATAGCATGAAACAGACTGTCGCCTCTAAGTGTTGGACTTCTATGTTCACTTTTATATATATATATATATATATATATATATATATATATTAGAGAAAAGAAGTATGACAAAGTGTAAAACTTTTCGCGTGAGGCGTTTCGTCCATTAGTATGATGCGATTGCGCTGATGCGACTACACATTTGTACAACGAAGACGGGATGCTGAGAATTTTAAATTTCAATATTTTTTTTCTTAATTCAATATATTTTGGTTATATATAATCATGTCGATTTCATTTACAACGTTTCACCACGTGTCACCATTCTTTATATATATTCCGTTATCATTATGTGCGTTATTTAAACTGACAGAGACACGAATAAAGATAGATAGATAGATAGATAGATAGATAGATAGATAGATAGATAGATAGATAGATAATATATGGTGTACTATCCAAATGTTCGGTGATCTCGAACAGCCCAGGCGAATTCTAGTGTATGTATATCGAAAGGTAATATTTCTATACGAGACGATGATATATTAAGTTATATTATTACACTACACACACACGCACACACACACACACACACACACACATATATTTATATATATATATATATATATATATATAGAGAGAGAGAGAGAGAGAGAGAGAGAATAAGATTTAGAAAAAAACATCTAATATATTTGTTTATATGTAATATTTATAATACATGCATTTTTACAAAGAAATATTAAAATTGTCTTACAAGTGGGTTTTCCAAAAAGATTGTTATACTTTTTTACTTTAAATTATTTTACTTTTTTTACTTTAAGGGATTTCGCTTTTAAGCCTTTCAAAAGCTTTGTAACTGTTTATATTCTCACGTGTTGACGCTTGTGTTTTGATCAAATGAAAAAATCAAGGGCCGTAAATGGCTTTGTATATCGCCTTATATTAAGGAAAATATTGTAGAATCATACACACACACACACACATATATACACAGATACCAAAAATGTTTCATTGGTACAGTGTAATTTAAAGGAACTTCAGCCATATTCCATACCTGATTCAGATAACAAATGTTTTTCAATGATACATTGAAGATTATAGACATCAGCGATCTATCCTTTTTGATTCAGAAGACAATAATATTTGAATAATATATTGAAGTTTATTGAAAATTCAGCTTGTTACGTATTTGATTCAAATGCCAAATACTTTTTGGGTGCTACTTTCAAGGATATTGAAACATCATTTGTTCCAGTTCAAAATACTTTTATTTCTTACAAATTTATGAAATTATAGACATTAAGGAAAAAGTAGTATCGAGATAGAATATTTGAAAGACGATCTTATAATAAAAAATATCTACACATGCATAAGTGCGCACAAGCAGGCGTTGTCGCGAGTTCATGAACGAGAATATATGAGTATGGAATTGCAGCCAACCTGCTTTCGAATTATGTCTCCTTTGACTGACAAATTATTTGCCGCTAATTAAAAACATTATCGTTAGCTTCAGTGATTCATCAGTCCTCCTGTATTGGAAATGAATGCTAGACAATTTCCTCATAGATTAAGAAGAGACTACAGGAATGTAATTCTACAGAAGAGTACTGAAAATACGATGGACCGAACATGCGAGCAAAAGAAACGAAATTTTATAGAAAATTGAAACAAAAAAGGACACTTATACTTAACACTAGAAAGAGACAGCTGACATTATTTCTAGGGTATATAATGAGGAAAGACGGCTTAGAAAATTGGAAAACTCTCAGGACAGACTGAAAACAAGAGGGACAGAAGACAGCAGTGTATAACCTACTTAAGTTTATGTAAATGGTTGGCAGAACGGGGATTAGGAGTGAAAAGACAAAATTTATTAATAGCCACAAAGAAAAGTTGTGTAGAGCTATAGGCAAAAATATATATATTTTTTTTTTAATCATTTTAGAATGTGTTTCTGTTCATAATATAAATACACAAAGAAAGTAAACTCGAAAATACAGGATATAAATTAAAAGGAGCCACTCCCGCTGACACCGATTACTGCCACTGCTGCTGCCACCAACTGTAGGTCCGGTTAGGATTTTGCTGTAAAACACTTATGATGTCATGACGTCATCGTCAGGCATTAAGTGTGCCACATTTATGTGAAAAGGAAGTGGAAAAAATGTATCGGGTAAGTCGCAGAAAAGAGCGGTGAGAATATAGGTCAGAAAGGAGAGAGGAGATTCCAATTAGACCTATTTTTAGATTTATGGGGGAAACCCTTATTTTATTTTCGTTAGGCGACTCACAAGAAGAAATTCTTTTCCTTTTCCCATCGTCAAACGAAAATAACTTCTTTTTTTAAAAAACAAAAAAACATAAACGTTTAAAACTTTGATTTTCAGTAGACATACGTTGTAGATCTATTTTCAGTTTAGATGAACGTGAAATGCTACATGTTGAAAGGCATCCAATAATAAACGATCATTTTTTTTTTTTTGGTAAATTTTCTTAAATTCAGATTACCAACACACAAACAGAAAATGTCTCATATCGAGAATATTTAACATTGAACATGAGGAAAAATTAATTATTTTTAATAATATGTGGAAATCTCCACTTTTACCTGCGTAAAATTATGTAAAACAAAGCATAATATTTTTTCTAAATAAATCCACATTACAACCAAAAACGTTTGCAGCACCTCTCTTCTCTTCTTTTTAATATATATATATATATATATATATATATATATATATATATATATATATATATATATATATATATATATATACCGGACTATTTAATGATGTATTTAGTTGTTCCTCTGATATATGCATATTATATATTATCATATATTATATGATTATATATATATATATATATATATATATATATAGATAGATAGATAGATAGATAGATAGATAGATAGATAGATATATGATATATGAACATTTCTGAGATTTAAACTGTAGAAGAAACAATATTTATAAATATTCCTCCAGTTCCTATTAGTTACTTTCTTTAATTAAATTCATTTCGTTTTTTGCTTTGAGAAAGTCCACATTGGACAGAAACACGTCAACAATAACTACAGTTTTTCCTATTGTCATTTATATTTATATATATATATATATATATATATATATATATATATATATATATATATATATATATATATATATATATATATAATCAAAAATGAAAAATTCAAAATATCATTAAAGAGTTCGATATATATATATATATATATATATATATAGAGAGAGAGGGGGAGAGAGTGATATGTAAATGACGTATGATAAAGTGTGAAAAGGAACGAGTGATGCTGGTAATTTAAAATTAAAACTATTTTTAATGCCCACCGTCTCTCGTTCGTGCACATGTGTAGCCGCATCAACGTAAAGACCAACTTCCTCCGATGAAGTCCTAAGGGACGAAACGCGTCACACGAATACATCTTCCATTTTGTCATGCTCCTTTCAACTAAAAATTGTTCTTAATATATAAAAAATGCATATATCGCTATCCCGTATATATATATATATATATATATATATATAATTTAAATAAAAACAGACCACTTTAAGGTTCCATGTAATAAATTATTTAACCACAGCCCCTTTAAAAGGACTGCGGATCATCAGACTTTACTTCCAAACAAAAAATGAAAAAGCTTTTCATTTATTGTTTGGAAGTAAAGTCTGATGATCCGCAGCGAAAAGAAACATATTTTAAATCAATTAATTTATAATATTAATGCTCTGTAAATT
Organism: Acanthosepion pharaonis; assembly: GCA_903632075.3. Lineage (NCBI taxonomy): Eukaryota > Metazoa > Mollusca > Cephalopoda > Sepiida > Sepiidae > Acanthosepion > Acanthosepion pharaonis. The sequence goes on along the minus strand of CAHIKZ030001120.1, from coordinate 444,158 downwards.
TACATTGAGCACTATTTTGTAAAAATAAAAATATCTATAAGAACACCGGATTATATATCTTACTGTTCTTTCTTTTTTTTATACACACACACACACACACACACACACACACACACACACACACATATATATATATATATATATATATATATATATATATATATATATATATATATAATACCGTTGGTATATAATCCAAGTGGATCCTAGTAATATCAAATATCAAAACTGATCGACAAAAAGAGCACAATGTATTTATTATGACAGAGTATATAAATTACACAACAAAATCCAAAATTACCTCTTATGGGGTGATAGATGACACGTGAAATGCTATATTATTGCTATATGTGTGGCTATGTTACCTCATATGGAGGTGGGGTAAATCTATTTCAACTATCAGTTTTATTCAACTCCGGTGTGTAGAGTCTCTATACCGGAGATGAATAAGACTGTCGTACTTCTCATCGGTTGAAATAGATCTACCCCACCTCCATATGAGGTAATTTTGGATTTTTGTTGTGTAATATATATATATTAATAATAATTACACATATATCTACGTTTACAGTATGACTCAGAGTTTTCATGGCTTTGCCAAATGCTATATTATATTTATAATTAACTTCAACATTGAATCCACACACAATGTAGCGTTGTTCCCAAGAGACCCAGAAATTAGAAATATAACTACCATATAGAACAGTTTGTAAATGTTTGTGCCTGATGAATGGGACAACCATGAAACGCTGAGTTCTACTCTAAACGCAGTATATCTGTAATTATTAATATATACTGTATAGATCTGTTTAACTACATTGAGCACTGATTTGTCTACACCATTAATTAAATAAAAAGTTTTTTTTCTTGACTGTATATGTACTGCGTAATCGTTCATATATTTGGTTGACCGTGTCACTTGATTTAGATTATTTCTACATATATATATATATATATATATATATATATATATATATATATATATATATATATATATATATATATATATATATATATATATATATATATAGATAGATAGATAGATAGATAGATAGATATCATATTTGAGTAGACATTCCACTAAAATAACGCTTAAAGTAATAAAAATCTGTCGGATTGATGAATAAAATCTATATATTTGGATTCACACACACGCACACACACACACACAAACACACACACACACACATATGTGTGTGTGTGTGTGCGTGGGGGGTTCTGATTGTTTCTTTTGTTTTATAAATTTTTCCTCGGATGGCAATTGTGCTATCCTCGTTTTTTGTCCCACTGTGTTTTAAATTAAATTAAATTAAATATATATATATATATATATATATATATATATATATATATATATATATATATATATATATGAATTGGGTTCAATAAAGGATCAAATATGGACTAGAATCCGACAGAATGATAGGAAAAGAAGCAAACAGAAATCGTTTATAACTTTAAATCCTTCCGTTTTTTTTATTTAAGCGTCAGCAGAAAATGAAATACCGAAGAGAAAAGAAAATTCTAGTATTTTTTTTTATCTTGTGTTTTCGTTTGTTTTTATCGTTAAGAAACCTCACGTGTATCTGTCCTGTCAAGCAATCTAGAATTGAGATACCCTAACAAATATGAATTATACAGGCGAAAAGCTTTTTACCAGGACAGATACACGGAACATCCGTTTTAACCACAGGATCGAAATTTAGGATTATCTTGAAACTTTTAACTTTGGTGTCACTTACTAAGCTCACATTTCGTCACCAGCGGAAATTATGAAATAACTTCTTTTATTTTTTTTATTTTTTTTTTTGATTATGCCGGGCGGCGCTAAAAGTTCAAGCCTGGAACGTGGGTGTTTTGTTCCAACATTTTTTTTTCTTTTCTTTTTCTTCAATTAATCATTCATTTTAGGTTCATGAATAATTATCAAAAGCTCATTGATTCAGATATTACTTACTATTTTATTCTTATCTAAATAAAACAATCAGGGATTTTCCAAAGGGTGTATATTTGAACCGGAAATATCAAAACTCCTTCACACCACGTGGGTTGGGTTGGGAAACACATGTAATCACAAGAAGCTGTGTTATTCTTACTAAAAACAACTGACACTTTGGCGATTGATTTATTATTTTTACTATTAAAATCGTTTTTTTTTAAATGTCATATCTCTTGAGGACGAAGAAGATAATGCCTCTCCACAGCTTCTTTTCTTTAACAGCTGTGAATTCCATGTTTTTTTGTTTTTTTTTTGTAAATGAGACTAGAGTTGTTTACCTATTACTTCTCCTTATCAGTTGTTAGTTTCTGTCTTGATTTTCTCCCGTTTTTTTATCGCCGTTTTTCTTTACCAGAAAATCCCGGGAACATTTCACGGTTTTCCTATTTGAAATTTCTGATGAATATTAGTTATTACCTTGATGATTGAATAAGCTCATAGTGGGTTTTACGACAATGAAATATTCGTAGAATTCCCCACTCGCATCGTTAAATATATGAGCTTAAAAACTTTGGAAAAATATTGCAATAACAATCATAAATATGAATGTTGGACGTTATTTGAAGAAGAAGGTACAAATAAAAAAGATCTAAAACTGACAACTACTGTGTCGTAAACAGAAAAGTTTTGGCAAACATATAGAAAATAAGTAGTAGTTTATTCCGGAGAATAATATGGTATTCGGTTGAGAACGCAGACTAATGCAATATGCAGTTAATCGTTAACTCTTCTCCCGCAGTTAGGGACTGTTGTTTAAATATTCTTAGACCAGTCCATTTTGTGGAGGTGTTCAGCTACTCCACAACAACTTTCTTCATTTTACTGAAACAAACGTTAAACACTTGTATCTTACCTTCATTCTTTTGTTTTTCTTTCTTTTTTTCTTACTGAAATCTAGTAGTGTATCTTATATGCCTCTTTATAGGCGAACAAAACATAATATCCCTTATTTATGGTGTATTGACAGGAGATGTTAAACACTTCTTTCTTTATCATTTCTTACTTTCTTTCGTGTTTTCTTTCACACTGAAATCAAGTAGTCTCTCTGATATAGCTGTCTATATTTATGAGAATGGCCCAGTGGATAAGATCGTTGGTTGGATCGAGTGACCTGGCCCAAAGAGTTGGCAGTTCAGTACCTGACTACTGCAGTGGTGAACAAAAACTTGAATAATTGTGATAAAGTAAGATAACTGAGACATGGCAGGTGGAACTAGAACAATTTTCCCCCGGTGGACAAAATAAAAAGTTCAGTTCGAAATTCCAATCACCTGAAGAAGGCCGGAGCGTACAACGGCCGAAACGTCGTGAATATGGCAATAGTATTTAATCCTTACACAACACTAAGTTTTAACTTAGTATAAGTCCCATTGTTCTATTCTAAAGAGAGAAATGAAAAAATATGATTATCCACCTTTTTGCGGATATGACATAAACGCTAGATCACTTGTGGCAGCAGGTGATATTGTTAGTCCGCATGCATTCTGATGGTTACCAGTGAGTGTTCCAAGTTAGTACATTTTATCTAGCAAAAGACCACTGAACTATAAGAATACTGAAGACATACTAACGCCTGGTGAAGAGACATATGTAGCCGTCTCTTCTACTCCAATAGCTTCATACCTCGCACCTCTCGCCTGTGGAACACCCTTCCCAATTACTGTTTCCCCTGAGAGCTATAACCTCCAACTATTCAAATGTAATATCAATCGACATCTCCAGTTACCTTGATCTATCCACTATCCCTCTCCTCATTTTTTCTTCTATCACTCCTATCTGCTCTCGCTCCAAATCTTCTGCAACCCCCTGCATCCTAGTGGTTTCACGCCTTGCCCGGGGCGTAAATCTTAAAAAATAAATTAAATAAATAAAATAAAGATAAGGACAACAGTTCGAATAATGTAAATAATGTAAATACCTCTCTATGTATTTTTCCGTCTTTCCACGCGATCGAAACAGAATAGTCTATTTATTTGTGAGGTATTGGCAGGAGATTTCAAACACATCTATCTTCCGTTCTTTCTTTCATTCATTTCTTTTTACACTAAAACCAAATAGCATATGTCTTTTCCGTCTAACCACGTGATCAGAATGGAATAATTCATTATTTATTAGGCATTTGCAAGAGCCGTTAAACACTTCTTTCTTTCCTTTCTTTCTTAATTCTTTCTTTCTTTCTTTCTTTTTCTTTCTTTCTTTTTCTTTCTTTCTTTTTTCTTTCTTTCTTGGTTTTTTCTCACAGAAGTCAAGCAGCGTCACCGCTATGTCATTCCGTCTTAGCATGCGATCCAGATGGAACAGTCCGTCTTTTGTTAGGCATTTTCATGGCGTAACGTACGTACGCGCTAAAGAACTATAGGACCGACAAGAAGAAGAATATAATTAATTTTTTCGGTCTCTCTTTATTAATATCTTTTTGCTTTTATTTTCGACCAATTTAAGTGAAACTAAAAAGTAAGCAGATTATGTTTAGTTTGATTCTGATTTTTGTTGTTGTTGTTGTTTGGAACCATTCATAGTGCTCAAAGAACGATAGAGATTTTCATATTCACCCTTTTTTCAGTTCTTTTTTGAGGTCTAGATATTCATACATGTTGATAACACTGTAGACAACTCTGTTCCATATAGGGCTACAGCATAACCATACTTGCTGTTGCTGACGAGGAAGGAGGCTTTGGAGAATTTGATACTCACAGGACAGTTTGAAGGCAAGGAGTGACAGAGGAAAACAGCGTATGATATACTTAGTGAGGTTGAGTAAATGGATGGCGAAATAGGGTTTAAGAGAAATAACAGGAGAAAATCTTTTAAGAGCTACATGGGACAGGAAGTTGTGGAGAACCATGATCGCCTATATTTAATGCACATAAAGACTAAGAATTATGTTTAAATGGCATATTCCTGCAATTTCTATTTCCAAGTTGTCATATTTTGAAGGTTTGTTATTATTATTATTATTACTATTATTATCTATAATTTTTAATTCAGTGTGTCTTGCGTCGCATCAGGACAGTATTATTATTATTATTATTATTATTATTATTTGTATATGTTATGTATCCTGCTTTGTATCCTATAGAGCCGGGTCCAAACTATGGTTCTATTGCCATTTAATTGATAGCACTTTTCTTAGTATATGGGTTGTTCATCGTAGGGTGATCTGCTGGGCAACTTGTATGTTGATCATACCTGGGACACTGTTAGTAAAGTAGTCCATTCCTTTTCTCACGAGGCCCAGAGCTCCGATTACTACTGGTACAGTCTTAGTCTTCATTCCCCACATCCTGTTTATCTAGATCTCTATGTCCTTGTATTTGGACAATTTCTCGATAATTCTTATGGAGATATTTCTTTTACATGGTACTGCTATATCAATAAGCATAAACTTCCTGAATTTCTTGTGTTTTACGATAATATTAGGTCTGTTGTTTTTTTTTTTCCCTGCCGCTGCCTTGCTGTTTTCTTTTAGCCACAGTCACATCTACATTGGATAGAATCCATCCTTTGCTTCATTCATCAGGACCGTCGAGTGCCACCTGAGATTCGTCGTGTTAACACTACTTTTTAAAATATTTGTTTTACTGAGAGGTGTTTGATTAGGAGATTTCTTGACAGATCCCAATTTGCGAAGTATTCTCCAACTTTTGTCTTTTATGACTCCCTCAATTCGAGCCTGTTCAAAGATATGAGAACTGGTCAAAAGATTACGTCCCCGCTCAATCGAGGAAACATTTTTTAAAGCTTTTTCCTTTGCTTCTATTTTAGTTTGCAACAGTTATATTTTCAACAGACCCTTTTATCGTTCGATGATCTCTGCGAAGCTCATTTGATATTTTCAATTTGGATATTCTCTCACTCAATAACTTTATTGTTTTATTGGTTTTTTTTTTGGTTTTTTATTTGTTAGATTTTTGCATTATCTACATTTCAACATGCATTATGGAAAATAGAATTTATTAGATTTTAGAGGCCTTAAACTAATATTAGTTTAATCTGCATAATAACTTGGTATGTCTCAGAGGATAGTTACATCGTTATTTTGGATAATTTTGTCTAGTTGATGCTCATATCATCTCTCAGTGGTTTCGATTTTGTGCTGCTTGCTTATTTTCCAGTGCACATATTCAATCCAGTGGATAAGAGCGTTAGTTGGATCCATTGATCCTTGTTATGTTTCTACGCATATTCATTTTTTTTTTACCAGTTCTGGACATCCTGACATAATATGATCGAGAGTTTCATCATGTTTTTCGCAGATCCTGTATTTCGGGTTAGTTCCATCCTTGATTATGTGACAATGATAGGATCTGATTGCGAGGTTTTGGTCCTCAGCTGCAATAATTAGGTCTTCTGTCTCAGTTTTCAGCCCTGATGTGTTTTCTGTTTGTCCACATTTGCTTCTTTCGTTCTTCCTATATATTTGCCATTCAACGCCATGTCCTCCCAATTTTTTTGTAATTTCATGTGGCCAAATTGTTTTGCTTTATTATTATTATTATTATTTTCTTTCATTTCTGTTGTATACATATTTCCTTCCGGATCACAACGAGAAACCTAAAGTCAGAAATGGCTTGACATTTTCAACTGATTATGTATTTCTTTAAGGCATGAGTTGCCAAAAATCCCTTCAATGAGTCTATCGGAAACTTTTCCAATCAATCCGAGGGCTCCAACTACAACTGGAATTATTGATGTCCGCGTGTACCACATTTTTTTTTTAGGTTTACACATCAAGATCCTTGTATTCTGATAGTTTTTGAAAATCTTCAAAATATTATTATTATTATTATTTATGAAAAATCCTTCAATATGTGTTACAGTAAATTATAATCGTAATGCTAATATTGGCCGTTTCTTTATAAGGAAACTTTCTAACATTCATTGACCATAACAGCCAGTACGAGTGCAATTTATAAAATATTTCTGTTAAAACAATTTTCAGGAAAATAGGTTTCTCAAGTTCGGTAGCTGTTATCGCTCTTTCCCGTTTTGATGAGGTGGGGTACCTTCCTAACTTTTTTTTTTTGAAGTAATGCGGAATGTCTCCATCTTGATTATACCATTATTTTCTCTTCGAGTAACATGTGCTACATAGTTCAGTTGTTGCTGCTGTTGGTAGTCCTCAAGTACTATGCTTTCTGTTATTTGGTACAGTTCTTTGTGTAGCGCCAGTTCATAATGTTAAAAGAAGGCTGTTCTTCGCCCAGACCACAGGTTTCACTCGCAAAAAGCCAATTTTTTAAACATTGATCTAAGAAAGCGTTTGTATCCTGCTTACAGTCTAGATATTTCTTAATACTTTTTGCGCATATATAACAACTATATGTGCGATTAACTGGATACTTCTTTTAAGCAAAATAATGAACACGTCGTCAAAAATGGTACACGAATAAATGTTAAACGTTTGACACAAGAAAAGTCTGACTCAAAACTAGACATTAACAGCCTGGGGAAAACCATACCGCAAAATTTAAAACGGTCATTCACGATCCGACTTATCCTGAATCATGAACTTTAAATCCATGATAAAAGTACATGGCATTTTATTTGTGTGTTTCAGACTAATCAAAATTTGAAGCAAGCTTTATCCGAATATTTGCAAATACATTCTGTCATTTTGAACGAATTGCTTAACACAATTCTAGGACACGGCAACTACGAAGGCACGGTGAAATAATGGACAGAGGAATCGGAGAGCCGAGTTCGAACTCCATTACATTCGCGCTAATACCCATGGGAAAGTTATGAATCCTCTTCTTCTCCCCATCCTCTAGCCATGGGTAAATAGCAAGAGAGATAGGGTTCGATAGCCTTGGATGGCAAATGGACTACCTCAGAAAGAAATGGCAACCTACTCCTGGAAAAAAAACTGCCTCGTCATTCATGTATCGAAAGATACATGATCGCCTAAGCGTGTATCACGCATGGCACATAACTGAATAATTTCAGGATTTAATTTAATTAATATTAATAAGTAACTTTAGAATTTATATTGACAAAAATTCAATAGTATGAATGGTTTTCCCACAAAACCAGCATACTTTGGGCAGGATAAGTGCAAAAAATAAAATTATTCTCCATTAGATTTAAATCAGGAGAGTTTGCGGATTTATAGTACTTTAATTTGCTCACTAGTAAGTCTTGCCAGTGTGTTCGCGCAGCGTTACAATGTCCGTACGCTGCCTTGGAGAAACGTCCATCGCAGACAACGGTCGTAGGACAACCAATCGACAGTCTAGACAATAGTGTCTGGGCGTGATGAAAATCTGATGCAATCATGGATGGATGACGCAAAATTTTTCAAGGCCAAACAAATTTCATCATACACCTCGAAGATATTACTGCACACCACAGCAAATGTCCTAATCTGGGGTAAAAATAGAAGTCGATTATACGTTGTCATTCGAGTGGGTCTAAAACTGACTCTATGGTAAAAGAGAGGAAACTAAAGCGGTTGTTTCAGTTAATTTGCACAAGGCTGTATTAGTATAATAAGCTATAGTTTAGAGCCCCACACTCTAAGGGTCTTTATTTTTTTAATATACTTTTATTTAATCATTAGTCTTACTACTTTCATACTAATCATCAAAAATGATATGTTATTTATTCTGATCAGCTCTGACGGGGTCGATTTGGTGAGATCAGTATGATGTTTGAAAGACCCGAAACTGCCCAATGATCCATTTCCAGAACATCACTGACGACGCCCTCTAGCGCTAAAAGAGCGTATATTCAAAGCAGTATCGTTAACATTATAAACAATAATAATTGTTATAGTAACAATGAAAACAAAAACGACAACAATTGTAAAATACCTTGACAACTGTATCATCGAACCGTATGAATATTTTTAGCCAGTGATGCCTGAATTCGATTTTTACTTTATTCACCCTTCATCGCCGATCAGACCCCAATCTACCACCAGTCACGGTGAATGGATGTCACTTCGAATAAACCTCGTCCCTTGAGCGATTTTTGAACCTTAAACTCAACGCAGACCCCAAGTCGAACTCATACATACGATCCATCGCTAAAGATGCGGGTAAAATGGTCAGCTCTCTGTGCCAATCCAGTAAGTACCTGCTCCGCCTGCAGGTACTACTACTTTTACAAGAGCCAGATCAGACCTAAAATGGAGTACTGCTGATATGTTTGGGCAGGAGCTGTCCAATCCTCACTTTTCAGTCTCGATAGAGTTCAAAAGGGTCTCCGCATCCCTGTGGGGGACAAATTATCTTCCCCTCTGCAACCGCTCTCTCACTGATGGGATGTGGCAAGCCTCTTACTGCTCTATCGGTACTTCCATGGAGAGTTCTCAGACAAACTACATTTTTTTAGTTCCACCTGTTCTCACCTTCCCGGTTAGGATGCGCCATGCCACTCACATCGTATTAAACCACCCTCATTCCCCCCGTATTCCATTGGTGAGAAGTAAGTTCCACACGAGCAGCTTATTCCCGCGGACCACTGCCCCGATCACTAAAATCTTAACCAAGTTCAAGTCCAGGGTTAACCGTTCTTCTCCACGTATCCGCATAAAACATATCTGTAACTCTCTCTCCTGAGTGGCCCCGGCCTTGTACTCAGTGAACTTCATTGTAAAAAAAAAATAATTCTATAAAGTCATATTCAGCAAATTTAATTTTTGCGATGTCAACGAATACTCGTTGTCGCTTTTGTGATGTCAACAAATACTCGTTGTCACTTTCGTAATGCTCGTTGTAGTAGAGACTTTGTAATCGCAGATATAACTATAGTAACGCCGTTGAACAATACTGGTGTCAAACGCCTTCGAATAAGACTCGCACTAATAGTTCTTGCTCGATAATACTCGCTCGAATAATAATCCGTATACTGATCCGAATAGAGAAATATAGTGAATAGAATAGAGAATAGGGGTCCGTATAGTAAGAGAGGATAGAGTAGAAATATCGATCCGAATAGTATTAGGGAATAGAATAGGAATAGCGATTAATTAGACATCATGCTACTGCCTACTTATGCGTTTCTCCTATGGTTACGTGGTCTAATTAATTCAATAATGGGATCACCTGTGTTTGCTCACTGGCGATCTATGTTCAAACTCAAGTGTCGGCAGCAACACTTTATTCCTATATAACATTAATATATCTCTGTTTTGCTAGAAATAGCCAGCTGTACAGCTTGATGAAATCCTGTTATCTTGGTTGATCTCTGAGTTTAACTTCAGATGTCTTCTTACGCAAAATTAGGACAATGAACCTTACTGTTTCAACATGGCCATGACACGGACACATTCACTTGTAAAATCATCCAGTCGTGTCATACGGTATTTGAAGTTAACCTCAGAAGTCATCCAAGATACCAAGATTACATCAAAGAGTACATCTGGTTATTTCTATCAAAATAGAGTGATATATTGAAGTTGCTGGTTGAGAACTCTTTTGATTCCAATAGGATTTTTTTTCTTTCTTAATATTTTATTAGCTTTTGGAAGGAATCTTTTTATGATTCCAACGAGACTTCGGATTTCTGTGACGCATTTTTCGTCCTGTGTTAAAACACTTAAATATGTAAATTTTCATACTTGCCTGATTTTGATCAGTTCGTAACTCGTATCCTGTGGGGTGGGGGGCATTTGTTGACAATTATGTAATTCCGTCTTAATTTTTCGTCTTTTTTTCTTGCTTTTCTTTTTAAATTTTTTTTTTTTTTTAAATTTCTAAAAATTTATTTTTTTTTTAAATTTCTAGTGTTTTCTACATTTTTTTTCTGTGTCTGCCATCAACGCATGTCATAAAATTCATTTCCTATCGGGTTGCCCCAATTGCAATATTTTGCAATCACTTATGTGCCATAATGTGATATACACTTAGGCGATCTTGTATCTTTCGATACATGACTGACGAGGCAGATTTTTTCCCGCAGTAGGTTGCCATTTATTTCTGCGGTAGACCATTTGCCAACCAAGGCTAGAGAAGCCGGTCTGTCCTGCTATTTACCCGTAGCTGGAGGGAGAAGAAGAGGATTCGTAACTTTCCCAAGGGTATTAGCATGTAAGTGAATGTAATGGATCCGACTGGAATCCGAACTCGGCTCTCCGATTCCTCAATCCGAGCCGTAAACCCAAACTTATCAGTAGTGCCTGCCTTTCTGGTTTCAACATAAGTCGTTTTTTTGAACGAGGGCGCATAGTAGGAAAAAAAAAAAAAAGAATTGTGTTTCATTGGAATTCATTGACTGACGTCCTGACACGACGAGGCTATTATCACGTTTGAGTCAACGATGTCTCTTTAAGTATACTCAACTGAAGAGAAATATCTCAATAGGACATCTGGCAATGGTTAACCGCAATTAAAAATACTTAAGTCCGGAAGATAGAGGAGCGTAATTTTTTCATAACATAGTCTAGCAGATAACCATATATAGTATTGTAACCATTGCTTCTTCCTTCGTGCGTTACAATGCAAATTTGGTCGACTGTCGCTGTATCTTCCATTGTGTAAGTTACGAAATCGTAAACACTACACGATAATAACGTAAATATCACTGTGGTTTAGAAGTAAATACATTTTTAAATACCGAGTGCGAGGTTCGAACCCACTTAAATGCGATTTCTATTAAATGAGAATTGTGAAAAATTACTTCATATGTCAAGAATTTGTTTTGCCTTTTTAGTTATTTTGTATAAAAAGTATTAATCTTTATTAAAAAAAACTTTTCTTGAAACACCTGTAACAATTTCACGCTTTTACGATTTGATTTTTCTGATCAACCATAATTCTTAAGATAATCTTAATTCTTAAGATAATCTTAAGATCAATCATAATTCTTAAGATAATGACTGAATAAAAGCTCAATGTCCAGTTCCACGACAATGGAAATTCTCCGATTGCATCGTTAAATGTTTCAGCTTAACAACTTGAACAAAATATTGCGATAACGATAATAAATATGTATACAGGTCATTATTTAAAGAAGTAAAAGGATACAAATAAAAAGATAAGTTTTCTACGTAAGAACATTATCGACTCGTTTTTCATTCATTTATTCATTCTTATTTTTCTTCTCTTCGCTGAATCCAAATCAGCATATCTGATCTTTTTCGTTTTTTCCCGCGATCCAAACAGAATAGTCTATTATTTATTAGTTATTGACAGGGCATAACGGTCGTGTTAACTAAGGAACAAACGAATATATATATTTATTGATTTAAATTAATTAAAAAAAAGGTGGCACAAGGCCGAAGGGGAAATGGGGAAAGACTAGTCGACTCTTTCTATTCTAGTCCTAGCTAATCTGATTCACAACTCAATCATTCTTAACAATTTACTAATTCACCAGAACTAACATCCCTCCCCAGTCAATATACCACAATACCACAAATTTACAGGGGATCTAAAAAAAAACATGACATAAAATTTTTAACGAACATGCAGAGTTATTTAATAATAATAATAATAATAATATTATTATTATTATTATTATTATTATTATTATTATTATTATCATCATCATCATCTTCTTTGATTTCTGGCGTTTACACATTTCTTTCCGGGTCCCGCCCAGGGACCTAAGGTTAGAAATGGCATCATGACACTTTCCACTGACAAAAAATAAAAAAAATAAAAAATTACATAGATAAAGCCCTTCGTAAAGTGTGGGCTGTACTTGTCAGAACAATTTTTTATATCTTTTTGAGGCATGGATTTCCAGGAATCTCTTCAATTAGTCTACTGGGATTGTTGATGTTCCCATATGCCACATTTTCGAGATTTCTATTTCAAGGTCCTTGTATTTTGACAACTTTTTGAATATCTTCAAAGATACATTGCAGTCAGCAGGGACTGCCATATCAATAAGGAGGCACCGTTTTTGTTTGTGGTCTTTAATAACAATATCTGGCCGGTTGGCCTTGATTGTTCTGTCAGTGATTATTATTATTATTAAATAAACAAAATGCAATACACTTAGAAAAGAGCGCTGTTTAAGAAAAGTAAAGAAAAACACAGTGTTTAACAATGTTTAACAATATTTCGACAATATGCATGTTTTCTTCCAGTTATGTTTAAAAACTGATATGGCGTTCGGAACTCAACGCGTTCTTTCAAAGCTCCAAAATATTAAGTGATTTTAAGTTTAACTGAAAAAACCTAAATATTGCATAAAAGTAATTTAATTCGTACTTATTATTTATTTTATTTCATTCATGATTATTATATTTATTTGAAGTTATATATGTATTATTTATCATTATTCCTTTGAACTAATTACCAGGTTTTTCTGTATTAGTATTTATTTGTTTTTGTACAATTATCTTGATGATCTTATTTTAGCTTTCTGTTTTTACTTACCTAAAGTTATATTTATCAACTTTGCCTTTTCTATTCGCGTTCATTTTTAGTACTATCAAAAAGGTAGTACAAACTATTTTATTTTATCTTGACTTCATAATATCCAAGTATTTTAAGCTTAAATACCGATTTACATTTTCATTTTTTCTTTCAATTTTTTTTACAAAATTAACAGACTTTTAGATATTTGTGTTTGTGTTTTTTCATGTACGATTATTTCATAATTTGTCATGCTTCCTAGTTTTTTATTTACCTAACGTTTTATATATTTAAAAACCGTTAAAGTTTCTGAAGCTACTAAAACACGCCAACAAACATGAGCTTGACGTGTGCATATGTATTCGTGAACAGAATTAGTGGTATAGCATCATTGTGCAGACGGGCTTTTGCGGGTTTTCCAAAGTATTTAGATGTGACCTCAAAGTCACCCTCGCTGTTTCATCCTTTAAATTAAAATTAAATTAAAATTATGCCAAAATTCAGTCATAAATGCACCCCTAGAGGAAAGAGAGACAGGGAAAACAGCATAACTAGCTTGCCATGGTAAACCAGGAAAAAGAAAGAATATAACAAAAATAATTGCTAAGATCGATCTACAAACTTCTATAGAAGTTGTGAAGAGCTATGATCGCCCATATCCTGAAGGGATATGATTCATAAATAGAATAGATTACGCTCTGGGATTGGATACGTTTTCTAAGGAATCTAATTTTATCGCCATCGGTTGAGGAGGCCCGATGGAGTAAGAGGAGGCACGGTGGAGTAATGGATAGCGCCTTGGATTGAGGCATCAGAGAGCCGAGTTCGAATTCCAGTCGAATCCATTACATTTACTTACGTGGTAATACCCTTGGGAAAGGTGTGAATCATCTTCTTTCTCCCTCCAGCTATTGGTAAATAGAGGACAGACTGGGTTCTATAGCCTTGGATGGCAACTGGTCTAGGAGAAGAACAACTCTGAATTCAAAACCTGTGGAGGGTCGTTAGGGGACCTTGTGGCACGTAGTGCACCAGGTCTCTGCAATCGGCCCTTCAAAAAGTGTCACGAAACCTTCACCACTATAATCAAATCTCATGTGCTATACATGCGGGTTTTTGTGTGTAGGAATCGGAAGAATAAAAGTGTCTCAAAACATATTTATATTATTATTATGCTTGTTTGTCCATTTGGAACCTCCTCTTGCCACATAATTATTCCTGTAGCTTGTAAAAGGCGTAATACGGTTGATATATATTTGAAAGCTTCAAATCAGTTCCAAACATGTCGTTGCTTGACGCCATGTTCATCGAAGAGCCTGCTTAAGCGCTTGTGTAAGGATGAAAGATCGCATCGAATGTGACTACGTAGAGAAGCCGCATAAGTGTTCTGTCAGAATAAACACGATGGTTTATTAAAATAAAATATATTTAAGCAAGGTTTCGTCCGGTTTATACGGGTTCAAAGGGAATATTTTTGGCCGAGCCTACGGGCTCGGAGAACCAACAATAAACCGGCTTTGTGCCACATACGACCCACGTGGGTGGCGTTAAATATAACGGTGGAGTAATGGATAGCAGCTCGAATTGTGAAATCGGAGAGCCGAGTTTGAATTCCAGTATCTTTTTATAAATAAAAGCCATTTTCTATTTTTTTTTGTCTGTCATGTTACAGCAAACAGAAGAAGAGAATACACTGAGCACATAGATATAAAATGGTCTATACAATTTTTTTTTTAAGCGTTTCACCCCAAGCAAGACGGAAATCCACTAGGACGCAAGGGTTTACAGAAAATTTGGAGCAAGATCAGATAGGAGTGATAGAAGAAAGGATGAGGAGAAGAGTAGTGGATAGATCAAGGCAACTGGAGATACAGAGGCCAGTGAGAGAGAGAGAGAGAGTACCGGAAACCCCTTCCTAAACAAGAAACAAGGCGTAAGCCTCTATTCATGTCCAAGAGAAGCGGGGGGAGTGTTGACTGGGCGGAGGCAACTGCTGCTGGCAATATCACTCCTAATACTACTTTTAATCTTTGTTTCATTGCCTTATTATTTAAAAACACAAAAATGATCAAAAGTTGTAGAAAATCATCAGAAAAATAAATTTCATTCATTGAATATGTCTTTTCATTGTCTGAATTCACATGCTAATACCCTTTGGAAAGGTATGAATCCTCTTCTTCTTTCCCAGCTATGGGTAAATAGCAGGACAGACCGGTTTCTATAACCTTTGATGGCAACTGGTCTACCGCACGAAGAAATGGCAACCTACTGCAGGAAAAAATCCGCCTCGTTAGTCATGTATCGTGTAAGCTTGTATGATGCATGGCGTATATGTGTGGTCACTCATATCATACCAGCAGGGAGAGCCTCGTATTCACAGAGGGTAAAAAAACATACAGAGAAATAAAACTAAAAGTATGTTAAATTGTAAAGTAAAATCATACAATTTATTTATGTGTACTGATGTATGTGTATTTTAGTTACAAATGTTCTAAGGCTGCATGTGATAAAAGGAAGAAGTCACTTCGTTTTATATCAAGCAATGTCTCGAGGAGAGATGATGGACGTTTTGACCTTCGAACGGTCAGTAGCGAAAGAGACTCAGTTCAACATTTTTGTCACGAAGTCCGTTTTCAGGAAGGAAGAGTTTCTGTTGCATTCTTGGAGAATTTTTTTTGAGGTTGGGGGCGGTGGATTTATTGAATTTATTTTGAACAAAGTTGTGATATTAATTATTATTTTTATTTTTATTCATTAATTAACAATAATAAGGTTCCTACACGCATTCATTGATGATATCGGGACTTTCAAAGTTACGTACAAGAAGACAAAAAAAGAAGCAATGATCAGTGACATCCCGGTGAAAATCTTAAGTAACAAGCCGTGTCATACTTTTTTTTTTAACGAAAATGATGATTGATTTCAAATCATTGTTATAATCTGTGTAGAAAAATGGTGCATTTCAATATTGCTCAATGTAATATCAATCCCCCTACGTAACAGTAAATGTGTGGGGTCACTCACATCAAACCAGTAGAGAGAGCCTCGTGTTCACAGGAATACAAACATACACAGAAATAATACTAAATTGTAAATTAAAATCATACAATTTATTTTTGTGTACTTGTGTGTGTGTTTTACTTACAAGTATTTTAAGATTACATGTGATAAAAGGGAGAAGTCATTTTGTTTTATATCAAGCAATATCCCGAGGAGAAGAGATGGACGTCTTGATTTTCTAATGTTCGGTAACAAAGAGGCTGAATTCAGAGACTTTTGGCGCGAAGTCCATTTTCCGACAGGAAATGTTTCTGTTGCAGGCTGGAAGAACTTTTCTTTTACTTTTTGGTTTTATTTAATTTATTTTAAACAACGTTTTAATGTTATTTGTTTGATTTTATTTTATTTATGATATTCACTATTATTATTTTTATTTATTATTAATAATAATGTCCGCATATAGACATCCAAGTCCAAATTGTAGATAAACTTTCGATTACTGCCAAAAGATACATTTTCAAATATCTTGACCAGTAGACGTTAATTTCACTGTTTGAAAATAAACACGGGCGTCTACTCAAATACGTGTACCTATTAAATAACGTTTATAGTAATGACAAATAAAATTAAATTTTCACTTATCTGTCCTTAAAAACACTGTAAACCGCAGTTAAAGACACTGCTTGACTTGAAAGATTAACTTAAAGAGATATCCTGGTCAACATTTTTGTGAAGTCAACCTTTGTTATTGCTATTCAACAACAACAACAATAATAATAATAATAATAATAATAATAATAATATGTTTAAGATCTTGAACGTCTAACAAAACACGTAGTTCAGTTAATTACTACAGTTTAAAGACAGATATTTGTAAAAAAAAGGACTCAATAGTAAAGAGAGAGAGAGAGAGAGAGAGAGAGAGAGAACACCAACAGTTAATAGATAAAAAAGGTTCAAATGAAAAAAAATGAAAAAAAAAGGACTCAATAGTAAAGAGAGAGAGAGAGAGAGAGAGAGAGAGAGAGAACACCAACAGTTAATAGATAAAAAAGGTTCAAATGACTTATCTTTCTACTTCGAGTTTCGCAGATACACCACTCGTTTATCTGACCCTGTTTTGATCAGGGATGTATCTACGAAACTTGAATCAGAGGATATCTTTGATATCATTTAGATAGATCTATTTTTTTAATCAATTAACTGTATTTATTTTGAAAGAGATTGATAGATTGAACATAGGTCGCGAATATGAAAAACGTTACCTTCAGCAAAACTCTTAATTCTTTGCTGGAGGCAAAAGTAGAGGTATAGCTGTTTCAGCCACTAAGCTTCTTCTGATAACTTGAGCAATATTTGCCAAGTGAAGGAATCAGAATGGATATCTGTGTGTAAGTAGAGAAAAGAGACTGCCAGAACGCTGGCCTATAAGACAACTACTTAAAGCCCGATGCAATTATTTGCCTCTTAAGTCTTGTTGATCGTAACTAAATCACTTATTACGTCAAGATGACGTCAGAAAGTTAGAACGACTGTTTATTATTACGCGTGCAACTATCTGCAAGCCTCTCCTACGCCTGCTCCTTTAGATTTGGCTACACTAAAACGATATCATGGTATTTGCGCCGTTTGTCGTAAAGTAAGCATCGATGTGCCAACGGTTATCCAAATACATGTGTACATTCGAGTTATTTTGATTTGAGACTGGAGTGAGATCACCAGGCCGCATGTGTCTCCATCATTATATATATATATATATATATATATATATATATATATATATATATATATATATTGTGTATTTAGGCAGCATTTTTTCAATCATACATGTTTCATTAAATAATATAGACAAGTGTTGTCTATTTATTTTATGTAAATTCTTTTCATAATGTCTGATAAGCTTAATAACATTATCATTAAACGAAGAAAGAAAATCACAATATTGATACATATTTTTTATCCAATCTAAGCTTTCTTGTCCGTGTATTGCTTAATATATTGTACAGTAATTGACATCTTTGATAATGGCTTATGTAAGCCGAAAGCTTAGACTGGATTAAAAAATATGTATCAATATTGTGATTTTCTTTCTTCGTTTAATGATAATGTTATTAAGCTTATCAGACGTTATGAAAAGAATTTCTCTGATATAACCGCAAGGTAGATGTGGTCTAAAATCAAGGTTTTCCTTCCATTAGATTGTCTGCCTTCTTTGAGATGTCGAGCTTCATCTAACCGAAGCAGCTGGTTATGAGGTGATTAAATACCGTTCAGTCCGAAGTCGGGCGACCGGCTGACCGGCTGATTGGTTGAACTCTCGGACTTCGGCCAGGGAGGAACCCGAACGAGGATACGCCGAAGGGCGGAGTCTCTTTCGGGGAGGTAAATCAACCCTGAACTCGTTTATACGGGTTCAAAGGGCATATTTTTGGCCGAGCCCATGAGCTCTGAGATCCCACGTTAAACCGGCCTTGTGCCACATGATGCTCTCGTCGGGGGTGGAGTTGACTAAATACTGTTCAGTCTGAAATCTGGAGTGAGGTCCGTCAGAAGTCCGCCAGGAGTCAATCAGTCAGAGTGAGCGAGTCAGTCGAGTCAGAGGCAGTCCGAACAGAGTCGCGTTCAGACAATTATTAAACCTGATTGTTCGTACTAACACTTTCTACTTCTCTGTATATATTCCTGTTTGTAATATATCGGTGTTATTCCATATAGGTGTTCGAGTTCTTCTTTATTGGTTGTACCTTGGACTATCAACGTGGTATAAGGAACCGGACCATAACACCATGTCAACAATATAGTAAAATTCCTAGAACACTTCTGTGGGTAAGACAAATTGGTATAAGA
>CAHIKZ030001120.1:392500-420000 GCA_903632075.3 Acanthosepion pharaonis | reverse complement strand
AAAATTTTGGTGTTGTCAACTAAAATTTGTCTAATGTTAATATTAATGTCATTTCGTTAAAAAGTAGTGCAATTCATGCTGATATAGATGAACATACGACAAATAGACATTGTGACCGTCAACATGGCTGATGTTATGAGTGAATTTCTTTCTTTATATGTTATATTACTGATTAAATCTAGTAGATTTGGGCTATTCGTTTCCCACGAACAGGGTCTGTAGATGATTTTGGGGGTGAAAATGTATTCATTGAGTATGCCTAAATTCTTATTTTAAACATGGATATGAGAATATACGACGAGATATATCTGTATGCACATATATATATAGAGAAAAAGATAGAGCTTATTATACCAACTCACTATCGCCAATATTGAGAATTCTTCACCCATAAATCAAACTTTACCTGATATATATATATATATATATATATATATATATATATATTATAATGGCTCACACTCACATACATATAGATACAAACACACACACAAATATATATATATATATATATATATATATATATATATATATATATATATATATATAATATTATAAATTAATTGATTTAAAATATGTTTTTTCCATACACAGTTCTAACCATGTTTCAAAAATGGAAGCTAAAAGCCACGAATTTAATTTTGCATTTAAATTAAAGACATTAGTTCCATTTCATCCTCAAGCGAATTTTGGAGTCTTTAATTCAATTGCAAAATTAAATTCGTGGCTTTTAGCTTCCATTTTTGAAACATGGTTAGAACTGTGTAGCGGAAAAAAACATATTTTAAATCAATTAATTTATAATATTAATGCTCTGTAAATTTACATTGAGCACTATTTTGTAAAAATAAAAATATCTATAAGAACACCGGATTATAAATCTTACTGTTCTTTCTTTTTATTTAAATACATACACACACACACACACACACACACACACACATATATATATATATATATATATATATATATATATATGCCAACATAAGCGGGTAAAAAATGGAAAGTTGGAAATTATGTTATCGACACGTGCTGTCTGGTTTGTAGATGAGCTCAAAGTGGGTTAAACTACATGGTCGGATGTGAACTCATAAATTATATAATTTACGTTTCTGTTGTCTGGGTCATATACTTATGCGTAACACTTGGCAAACGTTCATTCGGCGAGTCTGACCCAATACCATAAGACATTCGCACACGCGCATGCGCTCACACAGACAACATACATGTAAACAGAAACGCATAAAAATATTGATGTTTACGTCGGCGTACATGTCTATATAAAACCCAGATATTTTCAGCATAAACATATATGCAGTTTTCTTATCTTTCACTTGTATTATATATATATATATATATATATATATATATTTTTATCTTTTCTTCCATTTGTGCTTAAATATATGTATCTGTGTATGTGCATATATATTGTTACAAACAAGCAAATATACGCATAGATAAGAACTATATATGCACGTACATAAAATCTTATATTTAATCTTTATTTTTCATAGACCCTTGCTAGTGATTTCCTTCTTTATGGGGCGCCCAACACTTCAGACCGCGAGATTAGGCCAACTAACTTATATATATATATATATATATATATATATATATATATATATATATATATATATATATATATATATATTTGCTCGATATAAAAGAACAGAGCTTAAAAATATATACCATTGTTCCTACCCGTACTATTTTGCTTAAAGTTTCTTGCTCGAATTCAGTCATCAGTTTATACTTTACTTGATGATTACTTTGCACATGAAATTTTGAGTAGCGTCATCCAGTAAGAATAAATATGTGTGTGTGTGTGTGTGTTACACCTATGTGACCATACCTCTATTAGAACCCATTTAAACAGACACACAAACTTAGCAGACTCCATTCAAAACATACTAGTAGAAAACACAAACATAATAACCTCATCCACATATAAAAAAAAAAAAAAAAAAAAAAAATAATGGAAGCCGTAATAAAATAAAAAAGCTAACACTTAACAATATTAACTAAGCCACAATGTGCTGTGTTCAGGAAATAAAACTCTCTATAACACTAAAAATATACAGACTCAATTAAACTGTAAAATAAAATCATCCTTGATAATGGTTAAAAGTATAGCCGAAAGCGCTCGGAATTATACAATATTTGAACAGTTTCTATCCACTCTATGTCCACAAAAGAAGGCATTTGTTTAAACACAATAAAAATTAAATACAAAAAATAAAAAGTACCTTGGCTGTCGTTTTTAATGAAACATGCATAAATGAAGGATTACTGCCTAAATAATATATATATATATATATATATATATATATATATATAGAGAGAGAGAGAGAGAGAGAGATATGTGAAAAGTGAATATAAATATAAATAAATATATATATATGTATAATTTTTATATTATATATATGGTACTTATTAGAAAGCGCTCAATATCAGAGATAGAGCTAACATATTTACTAAAGCGTGAAACCCAGGGTCACAAACTCACATCTATCCAACAAATAAATATATATATATATATATATATATATATATATATATATATATATATATATATATATATATATATATATATATAAAAGGCTCAAACACTAATCTTCCATGGTTATAATTTTTTTACATGAATCGTAATCATGATCCAATTCATCAAACCTAAAAATTCAAAACGCTTTTGAATTTGTAGGTCTGATGAATTGGACCGTGATTACGATTCCAATGTAATAAATTATAACCATGGAAGATTAGTGTTTGAGCCTTTTATATTATATTCTTACTCTGTTCTAGACATTGAGTTCTACCTGGATTCTATCCTCTTGGGAATTTATATATATATATATATATATATATATATATATATATATATATATATATATATGCTCACATCTGCTAAGAGACTTCTTGGAACCGCACATGCTCGATTCAAGGGTCGACTCAAAAGCACCTTTTTATGGAGAGAAATCTAACCAGTGAATTGGGATACGGAAGCTGTAGAAAGAATCAATTGGAGAAGAGCAGTCCACGAAAAACCAACATCCCTCTAAAACACCAGATGACAACAAGAAGAGACAAAGAGGAACCAAAGAAAAGCAGGAACTCGTCATTCCCTGAAACATCCTAACCTGCCATGCGGTGACTGCGGACGTCTCTTCAGATCTAGTCTAGGATTCATTTCACGCAGAAGGAAATTTTGATGAGCATCCCAATACTCGACAGCGAGTTCCAACAACAACAACAACGATATATATATATATATATATATATATATATATATATATATATATATAGAGAGAGAGAGAGAGAGAGAGAGAGAGAGAGATCCATGCTTTCGCAAGAGTATTTGCATGTAAGTGAACCTAAAGAACACAACTGGAATTGATCCGATTCCCCAATTCGAACCGCTACCCGTTACTCCACCGTGTCATGTTTGTAACCTCTTTAAGGATACATTTGGCAAACAGAATGTGCTGATATACAACCTTGAGCAAATTAATTGAAACAAAAAGAATAATTCCGTTATTATTTAATTTTTTTTTTGTATTTTTTCTAATGAAACATGACCCAGTGCACGTATATCCATTCCACGAATCATTCCTTGCAAGTTGACCACAGATTCTCGATTGGATTTAAATCAGGAGAGTTTCCGGTCCAGTCTATAGTACTTTGATTTGGTAAGGCTTGCCAGTGTGTTCGCGCAGCGTTACAATTTCTGTACGCTTCATTGGAGTAACGTCCATTACAGACAATGGCCGTAGGACAACTAATAGACAGCCGAGACAATAGTGGCTGGGCGCGATAAAAAACTGATGCAATCACGGATGACACAATATTTTTCAATGCAAACAAATTTCATCATACACCCGAAAATAGATTCATATTACTGCACCAAATGACTTAATCTGAGGATAAAATAGAAATTGATTATACACTCTCACTCCAGTGGGTCTAAAAATGACCGTATGGAGAAAAAAAGGAAATTAAAAAGGTTGTTTCATTTAATTTGCACAAGGGTGTATAGGGTTTCACATAATAAAAGCGTACAAATAAGTTATTTGCACTGCGCTTTGTGCATCACAAGTGCTGCAAAGGTTATAATCATTTTAATAAAGTGGAAAAATAGATGTCTTTCATTTGAGATCTTACATTATTAGTCAAGCGTCCTGTGGTCATTTATGATGTAGAAAATATTAGATTAGTTCTTTCCTCAGACGTCCTGCTCAATAATAGACTCTTTTCTTGAGCGTTCTTAGTTTTATCATGTTTTTTTTTTAAAATCATGGCTCGTGTGCACAACATATAATGCACGAGCAAGGAAATCACATGTCCTGTGCATCACATATGAAGCGTAGGCCAGGCAAAGGGTTAACCTAGGTTCAACCAATATCTATCTTACTCCTCCTCATAATAATCTCTTAATTCTCTCTTCCGTTTGGGGCTTCTCATTCAAGCAATTCGCCTTCTATCTACTTCTTTCTCTCTTCTCAAATTTCCTCTTGGTGCCTATTTAAATGTATAGGGTGTTCCAATAACTTGGACTGATTTTAAACGTTTAAGCGTCTAAGGATTTTTTTTTCTATTTCTTTCAGATTTAATAATTCGCAATTTCAACCATGGAAAGATTAACAATCAAAAAACGTGTTAAAGTTATCGAAGCCTATTACGAAAATGGACATTCAAATTTATAAATATACGGCCCAATGATTCCGTTAGCAAACAGACCAAACAGTGACCTTTTGTGAATGCAGTGGCTCTTCAAAAATCTTGCTTGATTTTTTATCAGTCCAAATACGACAATTCTGCTTGTTAACGAATCCACCAAGATGAAAATAGGCTTCATCACGAAAGAGGATTTTTTGTGAAAAATCTTCATCGGCTTGTCTTTGCTCGTGCACTCAATTGACGAATGTACGGCGCTCCAAATGGTCAACAGGTGTCAGTGCTTGTATCATTTGAATTTTGTGAGCGTGTAGAGACAACTCTTTTGCCAAAATTCGATGTAATGTTTTTTTGTGGAGATGTTCAATTCCTGCGCATGATGAAGAGAGGTGTTTGGATTTTCGTGTACTGCAGCAATGTTTTCAGTTGAATGGCATAAACGAGCACCCAATGGTGTTTTCACATCTGCCACCGACCCAGTTTGTTTGAATTTACGAACAATTTTTCCAAATGCACTCTCGGTTGGTCGATTATGCTGACAATTTGCGAAGTGCATTTCTGTTTGAACGTCCATTTTCGTAATAGGCTTCGATAACTTTAACACGTTGTTTGTTAATCTTTCCATGGTTGAAATTGCCAAAGACATAAGTTGTTAAATCCGAAAGAAAAAGAAAAAATATATTAGAGGCTTAAACTTAATTAACATTTTGTTGTAGAGTAGTTTTCACAGTGGAGGCTTGTATTTCAATAAGTCGTTCTAAATTAGGTTCGACGTACAAAACGTTAGGAACTTGGAAATAAGAGTTAATGACGCAGAAATCTAGTTGTGATGGTTGGTACTTCAATGTCCGATATCGTCTGACGCGCTAAACACCACTGAGTATTTCTCATTTCACCCACGGAAACGAATATGGCACAAGGCCGGTTTTATTGTGGGTTTTCCCCGGCCAGCCCGTAGGTTCGGCCAAAAAAATAACCTTTCCTCCTCTGAAGCCGATTAGACGGGTTCAGGCCCCTGTCTACCTCCCCCGGACGAAACCTTTGCCCTTCGGCAAAGCCTCGTCCGGGTCCCTTCCTCTCCAGGTTCTAATGCAGAGAGTTCGACAGAAGGCGTGTGCAGTCAAAGACCGCTAAACACCACTGAGTATTTATCTTCTCACCCACGGAAAAGAATATGGCACAAGGCCGGTTTTTATGTGGGTTTCCCCGAGCCCGTAGGCTCGGCCAAAAATATAGCCTTTTGAAGCCGATTATACGGGTTCAGGCCCTGTCTACCTCCCCGGACGAAACCTTGCCCTTCGGCAAAGCCTCGTCCGGGTTCCTCTGCTAATGCAGAGTTCGACAGGAGGCGTGTGCAGTCAAAGACCGCTAAACACCACTGAGTATTTATCTTCTCACCCACGGAAAAAGAATATGGCACAAGGCCGGTTTTTTATGTGGGTTTTCCCGAGCCCGTAGGCTCGGCCAAAAAATATAGCCTTTTGAAGCCGATTAAACGGGTTCAGGCCTGTCTACCTCCCCCTGGACGAAACCTTGCCCTTCGGCAAAGCTTCGTCCGGGTTCCTCTGCTAATGCAGAGAGTTCGACAGGAGGCGTGTGCAGTCAAAAGACCGCGGAACGCCACTGGGTATTTATCTTCTCACCCACGGAAAAGAATATGGCACAAGGCCGGTTTTTATGTGGGTTTCCCGAGCCCGTAGGCTCGGCCAAAAATATAGCCTTTTTGAAGCCGATTATACGGGTTCAGGCCCTGTCCACCTCCCCCGGACGAAACCTTGCCCTTCGGCAAAGCTTCGTCCGGGTTCCTCTCTGCTTACGCAGAGATCGACAGGAGGCGTGTGCAGTCAAAGACCGCTAAACACCACTGAGTATTTATCTTCTCACCCACGGAAAAGAATATGGCACAAGGCCGGTTTTTATGTGGGTTTTCCCGAGCCCGTAGGCTCGGCCAAAAAAAATAGCCTTTGAAGCCGATTATACGGGTTCAGGCCCTGTTCGGCACCGTCCGGGTTCCTCGGACGAAACCTTCAACCGCTAAACGCCACTGGTATTTATCTTCGGCAAAGAATCACAAGGCCGGTTTTATGGGGTTCCTCCGATTAAACGGGTTCTAATGCAGAGAGTTCGACAGGGTTCCTCTCTGCTAATACGCAGAGGCGTGTGCAGTCAAAGACCGCTAAACACCACTGAGTATTTATCTTCTCACCCACGGAAAAGAATATGGCACAAGGCCGGTATTTATGTGGGTTTTCCCGTGCCCGTAGGCTCGGCCAAAAATATAGCCTTTGAAGCCGATTAAACGGGTTTCAGGCCCTGTCTACCTCCCGGACGAAACCTTGCCCTTCGGCAAAGCCTCGTCCGGGTTCCTCTCTAATGCAGAGAGTTCGACAGGAGGCGTGTGCAGTCAAAGACCGCGGGACGCCACTGAGTATTTATCTTCTCACCCACGGAAAAGAATATGGCACAAGGCCGGTTTTTATGTGGGTTTTCCTGAGCCCGTAGGCTCGGCCAAAAAATATAGCCTTTTGAAGCCGATTAAACGGGTTCAGGCCCTGTCTACCTCCCCGGACGAAACCTTGCCCTTCGGCAAAGCTTCGTCCGGGTTCCTCTGCTTACGCAGAGAGTTCGACAGGAGGCGTGTGCAGTCAAAGACCGCGGAACGCCACTGGGTATTTATCTTCTCACCCACGGAAAGAATATGGCACAAGGCCGGTTTTTGTGGGTTTCCCGAGCCCGTAGGCTCGGCCAAAAATATAGCCTTTTGAAGCCGATTATACGGGTTTCAGGCCCTGTCTACCTCCCCGGACGAAACCTTGCCCTTCGGCAAAGCTTCGTCCGGGTTCCTCTTCGCGCAGAGAGTTCGACAGGAGGCGTGTGCAGTCAAAGACCGCTAAACACCACTGAGTATTTATCTTCTCACCCACTTGAAAAGAATATGGCACAAGGCCGGTTTTTATGTGGGTTTTCCCGAGCCCGTAAGCTCGGCCAAAAAAATAGCCTTTTGAAGCCGATTATACGGGTTCAGGCCCTGTCTACCTCCCCGGACGAAACCTTGCCCTTCGGCAAAGCTTCGTCCGGGTTCCTCTCTGCTTACGCAGAGAGTTCGACAGGAGGCGTGTGCAGTCAAAGACCGCGGGACGCCACTGAGTATTTATCTTCTCACCCACGGAAAAGAGTATGGCACAAGGCCGGTTTTTATGTGGTTTTCCCGGAGCCCGTAGGCTCGGCCAAAAATATAGCCTTTTGAAGCCGATTAAACGGGTTCAGGCCCTGTCTACCTCCCCCGGACGAAACCTTGCCCTTCGGCAAAGCTTCGTCCGGTTCCTCTCTGCTTACGCAGAGAGGTCGACAGGAGGCGTGTGCAGTCAAAGACCGCGGGACGCCACTGAGTATTTATCTTCTCACCCACGGAAAGAATATGGCACAAGGCCGGTTTTTATGGGGTTTTCCCGAGCCCGTAGGCTCGGCCAAAAATATAGCCTATTGAAGCCGATTATACGGGTTCAGGCCCTGTCCTACCTCCCGGACGAAACCTTGCCCTTCGGCAAAGCCTCGTCCGGTTCCTCTGCTTACGCAGAGAGTTCGACAGGAGGCGTGCAGTCAAAGACAGCGGGACGCCACTGATTATTTATCTTCTCACCCACGGAAAGAATATGGCACAAGGCCGGTTTTTATGTGGGTTTCCCGAGCCCGTAGGCTCGGCCAAAAATATAGCCTTTTGAAGCCGATTAAACGGGTTCAGGCCCTGTCTACCTCCCGGACGAAACTTGCCCTTCGGCAAAGCTTCGTCCGGGTTCCTCTGCTTATGCAGAGAGTTCGACAGGAGGCGTGTGCAGTCAAAGACCGCGGACGCCACTGGTATTTATCTTCTCACCCACGGAAAAGAATATGGCACAAGGCCGGTTTTTATGGGTTTTCCCGAGCCCGTAGGCTCGGCCAAAAATATAGCCTATTGAAGCCGATTAAACGGGTTCAGGCCTGATCTACCTCCCTTGAAAAAGAATATGGACGAAACTTTGCCCTTCGGCAAAGATTATACGGGTTCTTCGTCCTCCCGGGTTCCTCCCTTCGCTTACGCAGAGAGGTTCGACAGGAGGCGTGTGCAGTCAAAGACCGCGAGACGCCACTGAGTATTTATCTTCTCACCCACTTGAAAAGAATATGGCACAAGGCCGGTTTTTATGTGGGTTTTCCCGAGCCCGTAGGCTCGGCCAAAAATATAGCCTTTTGAAGCCGATTATACGGGTTCAGGCCCTGTCTACCTCCCCGGACGAAACCTTGCCCTTCGGCAAAGCTTCGTCCGGGTTCCTCTCTGCTTCCGCAGAGAGGTCGACAGGAGGCGTGTGCAGTCAAAGACCGCGGGACGCCACTGAGTATTTATCTTCTCACCCACGGAAAAGAATATGGCACAAGGCCGGTTTTTATGTGGGTTTTCCCGAGCCCGTAGGCTCGGCCAAAAATATAGCCTATTGAAGCCGATTAAACGGGTTCAGGCCCTGTCTACCTCCCCGGACGAAACCTTGCCCTTCGGCAAAGCCTCGTCCGGGTTCCTCTCTGCTTACGCAGAGAGTTCGACAGGAGGCGTGTGCAGTCAAAGACCGCGGAACGCCACTGGGTATTTATCTTCTCACCCACGGAAAAGAATATGGCACAAGGCCGGTTTTTATGTGGGTTTTCCCGAGCCCGTAAGCTCGGCCAAAAAAATAGCCTTTTGAATCCGATTATACGGGTTCAGGCCCTATCTACCTCCCGGACGAAACCTTGCCCTTCGGCAAAGCTTCGTCCGGTTCCTCTGCTTACGCAGAGAGTTCGACAGGAGGCGTGTGCAGTCAAAGACCGCGGGACGCCACTGAGTATTTATCTTCTCACCCACGGAAAAGAATATGGCACAAGGCCGGTTTTTATGTGGGTTTTCCCGAGACCGTAGGCTCGGCCAAAAAATAGCCTTTTGAAGCCGATTATACGGGTTCAGGCCCTGTCTATCTCCCCGGACGAAACCTTGCCCTTCGGCAAAGCTTCGTCCGGGTTCCTCTCTGCTTACGCAGAGAGTTCGACAGGAGGCGTGTGCAGTCAAAGACCGCGGGACGCCACTGAGTATTTATCTTCTCACCCACGGAAAAGAATATGGCACAAGGCCGGTTTTTATGTGGGTTTTCCCGAGCCCGTAGGCTCGGCCAAAAAAAAATAGCCTATTGAAGCCGATTATACGGGTTCAGGCCCTGTCTACCTCCCCCCGGACGAAACCTTGCCCTTCGGCAAAGCCTCGTCCGTTTCCTCTGCTTACGCAGAGAGTTCGACAGGAGGCGTGTGCAGTCAAAGACAGCGGGACGCCACTGATTATTTATCTTCTCACCCACGGAAAAGAATATGGCACAAGGCCGGTTTTTATGTGGGTTTTCCCGAGCCCGTAGGCTCGGCCAAAAATATAGCCTTTTGAAGCCGATTAAACGGGTTCAGGCCCTGTCTACCTCCCCGGACGAAACTTTGCCCTTCGGCAAAGCTTCGTCCGGGTTCCTCTCTGCTAATGCAGAGAGGTCGACAGGAGGCGTGCGCAGTCAAAGACCGCGGGACGCCACTGAGTATTTATCTTCTCACCCACGGAAAAGAATATGGCACAAGGCCGGTTTTTATGTGGGTTTTCCCGAGCCCGTAGGCTCGGCCAAAAATATAGCCTTTTGAAGCCGATTATACGGGTTCAGGCCCTGTTCTACCTCCCGGACGAAACCTTGCCCTTCGGCAAAGCTTCGTCCGGTTCCTCTCTGCTTCCGCAGAGGTTCGACAGGAGGCGTGTGCAGTCAAAGACCGCGGGACGCCACTGGTATTTATCTTCTCACCCACGGAAAAGAATATGGCACAAGGCCGGTTTTTATGTGGGTTTTCCCCTGAGCCCGTAGGCTCGGCCAAAAATATAGCCTTTTGAAGCCGATTAAACGGGTTCAGGCCCTGTCTACCTCCCCGGACGAAACCTTGCCCTTCGGCAAAGCTTCGTCAGGTTCCTCTGCGTAAGCAGAGAGGTCGACAGGAGGCGTGCAGTCAAAGACCGCGGGACGCCACTGAGTATTTATCTTCTCACCCACGGAAAAGAATATGGCACAAGGCCGGTTTTTTATGTGGGTTTTCCCGAGCCCGTAGGCTCGGCCAAAAATATAGCCTTTTGAAGCCGATTATACGGGTTCAGGCCCTGTCCACCTCCCCGGACGAAACCTTGCCCTTCGGCAAAGCCTCGTCCGGGTTCCTCTCTGCTTACGCAGAGAGGTCGACAGGAGGCGTGTGCAGTCAAAGACCGCGGAACGCCACTGGGTATTTATCTTCTCACCCACGGAAAAGAATATGGCACAAGGCCGGTTTTTATGTGGGTTTCCCCGAGCCCGTAGGCTCGGCCAAAAATATAGCCTTTTGAAGCCGATTATACGGGTTCAGGCCCTATCCACCTCCCCGACGAAACCTTGCCCTTCGGCAAAGCTTCGTCCGGGTTCTCTCTTCTTCTTACGCAGAGAGTTCGACAGGAGGCGTGTGCAGTCAAAGACCGCGGGACGCCACTGATTATTTATCTTCTCACCCACGGAAAAGAATATGGCACAAGGCCGGTTTTTATGGGGTTTTCCCGAGCCCGTAGGCTCGGCCAAAAAATATAGCCTTTTGAAGCCGATTAAACGGGTTCAGGCCCTGTCTACCTCCCGGACGAAACCTTTGCCCTTCGGCAAAGCCTCGTCCGGGTTCCTCTCTGCTTACGCAGAGAGTTCGACAGGAGGCGTGTGCAGTCAAAGACCGCGGGACGCCACTGAGTATTTATCTTCTCACCCACGGAAAAGAATATGGCACAAGGCCGGTTTTTATGTGGGTTTTCCCGAGCCCGTAGGCTCGGCCAAAAATATAGCCTTTTGAAGCCGATTATACGGGTTCAGGCCCTGTCTACCTCCCGGACGAAACCTTGCCCTTCGGCAAAGCTTCGTCCGGGTTCCTCTCGCTTACGCAGAGGAGTTCGACAGGAGGCGTGTGCAGTCAAAGACCGCGAGACGCCACTGAGTATTTATCTTCTCACCCACGGAAAAAGAATATGGCACAAGGCCGGTTTTTTATGTGGGTTTTCCCGAGCCCGTAGGCTCGGCCAAAAATATAGCCTTTTGAAGCCGATTAAACGGGTTCAGGCCCTATCTACCTCCCCGGACGAAACCTTGCCCTTCGGCAAAGCTTCGTCTGGGTTCCTCTCTGCTAATGCAGAGGTTCGACAGGAGGCGTGCGCAGTCAAAGACCGCGGGACGCCACTGAGTATTTATCTTCTCACCCACGGAAAGAATATGGCACAAGGCCGGTTTTTTATGTGGGTTTTCCCGAGCCCGTAGGCTCGGCCAACAATATAGCCTATTGAAGCCGATTAAACGGGTTCAGGCCCTGTCTACCTCCCGGACGAAACTTTGCCCTTCGGCAAAGCTTCGTCTGGTTCCTCTTCCTTACGCAGAGAGTTCGACAGGAGGCGTGTGCAGTCAAAGACCGCGAGACGCCACTGAGTATTTATCTTCTCACCCACGGAAAAGAATATGGCACAAGGCCGGTTTTTATGTGGGTTTTCCCGAGCCCGTAGGCTCGGCCAAAAATATAGCCTTTTGAAGCCGATTATACGGGTTCAGGCCCTGTCTACCTCCCCGGACGAAACCTTGCCCTTCGGCAAAGCTTCGTCCGGGTTCCTCTCTGCTTACGCAGAGAGTTCGACAGGAGGCGTGTGCAGTCAAAGACCGCTAAACACCACTGAGTATTTATCTTCTCACCCACGGAAAAGAATATGGCACAAGGCCGGTTTTTATGTGGGTTTTCCCGAGCCCGTAGGCTCGGCCAAAAATATAGCCTTTGAAGCCGATTAAACGGGTTCAGGCCCTATCTACCTCCCCCATCTAGAACCTTGCCCTTCGGCAAAGCTTCGTCCGGGTTCCTCTGCTTACGCAGAGAGTTCGACAGGAGGCGTGTGCAGTCAAAGACCGCTAAACGCCACTGAGTATTTATCTTCTCACCCACGGAAAAAGAATATGGCACAAAGCGCCGGTTTTTATGTGGGTTTTCCCCGAGCCCGTAGGCTCGGCCAAAAATATAGCCTTTTGAAGCCGATTAAACGGGTTCAGGCCCTGTCTACCTCCCCGGACGAAACCTTGCCCTTCGGCAAAGCTTCGTCCGGGTTCCTCTCTGCTAACGCAGAGAGTTCGACAGGAGGCGTGTGCAGTCAAAGACCGCTAAACGCCACTGATTATTTATCTTCTCACCCACGGAAAATATGGCACAAGGCCGGTTTTTATGTGGGTTTTCCGAAACCCGTAGGCTCGGCCAAAAAATATAGCCTTTTGAAGCCGATTAAACGGGTTTTAGGCCCTGTCTACCTCCCGGACGAAACCTTGCCCTTCGGCAAAGCTTCGTCCGGGTTCCTCTCTGCTAATGCAGAGAGTTCGACAGGAGGCGTGTGCAGTCAAAGACCGCTAAACACCACTGAGTATTTATCTTCTCACCCACGGAAAAGAATATGGCACAAGGCCGGTTTTTATGTGGGTTTTCACGTGCCCGTAGGCTCGGCCAAAAATATAGCCTTTTGAAGCCGATTAAACGGGTTCAGGCCCTGTCTACCTCCCCGGACGAAACCTTGCCCTTCGGCAAAGCCTCGTCCGGGTTCCTCTCTGCTAATGCAGAGAGTTCGACAGGAGGCGTGTGCAGTCAAAGACCGCGGGACGCCACTGAGTATTTATCTTCTCACCCACGGAAAAGAATATGGCACAAGGCCGGTTTTTTATGTGGGTTTCCCTGAGCCCGTAGGCTCGGCCAAAAATATAGCCTTTTTGAAGCCGATTAAACGGGTTCAGGCCCTGTCTACCTCCCCGGACGAAACCTTGCCCTTCGGCAAAGCTTCGTCCGGGTTCCTCTTCTGCTTACGCAGAGAGTTCGACAGGAGGCGTGTGCAGTCAAAGACCGCGGAACGCCACTGGTATTTATCTTCTCACCCACGGAAAAAGAATATGGCACAAGGCCGGTTTTTTATGTGGGTTTTCCCGAGCCCGTAGGCTCGGCCAAAAATATAGCCTTTTGAAGCCGATTATACGGGTTCAGGCCCTATCCACCTCCCCGGACGAAACCTTGCCCTTCGGCAAAGCTTCGTCCGGTTCTCTCTTACGCAGAGAGTTCGACAGGAGGCGTGTGCAGTCAAAGACCGCTAAACACCACTGAGTATTTATCTTCTCACCCACGGAAAAAGAATATGGCACAAGGCCGGTTTTATGTGGGGTTTCCCGAGCCCGTAAGCTCGGCCAAAAAATATAGCCTTTTGAAGCCGATTATACGGGTTCAGGCCCTGTCTACCTCCCCCGGACGAAACCTTGCCCTTCGGCAAAGCTTCGTCCGGGTTCCTCTCTGCTTACGCAGAGAGTTCGACAGGAGGCGTGTGCAGTCAAAGACCGCGGGACGCCACTGATTATTTATCTTCTCACCCACGGAAAAGAATATGGCACAAGGCCGGTTTTTATGTGGGTTTTCCCGAGCCCGTAGGCTCGGCCAAAAATATAGCCTTTTGAAGCCGATTATACGGGTTCAGGCCCTGTCTACCTCCCCGGACGAAACCTTGCCCTTCGGCAAAGCCTCGTCCGGGTTCCTCTCTGCTTACGCAGAGAGTTCGACAGGAGGCGTGTGCAGTCAAAGACAGCGGGACGCCACTGATTATTTATCTTCTCACCCACGGAAAAGAATATGGCACAAGGCCGGTTTTTATGTGGGTTTTCCCGAGCCCGTAGGCTCGGCCAAAAATATAGCCTTTGAAGTCGATTAAACGGGTTCAGGCCCTGTCTACCTCCCCTGACGAAACTTTGCCCTTCGGCAAAGCTTCGTCCAGGTTCCTCTCTGCTAATGCAGAGAGGTTCGACAGGAGGCGTGCGCAGTCAAAGACCGCGGGACGCCACTGAGTATTTATCTTCTCACCCACGGAAAGAATATGGCACAAGGCCGGTTTTTATGTGGGTTTTCCCGAGCCCCGTAGGCTCGGCCAAAAAAATAGCCTATTGAAGCCGATTAAACGGGTTCAGGCCCTATCTACCTCCCCGGACGAAACCTTGCCCTTCGGCAAAGCTTCGTCCAGGTTCCTGCTTACGCAGAGAGTTCGACAGGAGGCGTGTGCAGTCAAAGACCGCGAGACGCCACTGAGTATTTATCTTCTCACCCACTTGAAAAGAATATGGCACAAGGCCGGTTTTTATGTGGGTTTTCCCGAGCCCGTAGGCTCGGCCAAAAAATAGCCTTTTTGAAGCCGATTAAACGGGTTCAGGCCCTGTCCACCTCCCGGACGAAACCTTGCCCTTCGGCAAAGCTTCGTCCGGGTTCCTCTCTAAACGCAGAGAGTTCGACAGGAGGCGTGTGCAGTCAAAGACCGCGGGACGCCACTGAGTATTTATCTTTTCACCCACGGAAAGAATATGGCACAAAGGCCGGTTTTTTATGTGGGTTTCCCCCGAGCCCGTAGGCTCGGCCAAAAAATAGCCTTTGAAGCCGATTAAACGGGTTCAGGCCCTGTCCACCTCCCCGGACGAAACCTTGCCCTTCGGCAAAGCTTCGTCCGGGTTCCTCTCTTAACGCAGAGGGTCGACAGGAGGCGTGTGCAGTCAAAGACCGCGGGACGCCACTGGGTATTTATCTTTTCACCCACGGAAAAGAATATGGCACAAGGCCGGTTTTTATGTGGGTTTTCCCGAGCCCGTAGGCTCGGCCAAAAATATAGCCTTTTGAAGCCGATTAAACGGGTTCAGGCCCTGTCCACCTCCCCGGACGAAACCTTGCCCTTCGGCAAAGCTTCGTCCGGGTTCCTCTCTGCTAACGCAGAGAGGTCGACAGGAGGCGTGTGCAGTCAAAGACCGCGGGACGCCACTGGGTATTTATCTTTTCACCCACGGAAAAGAATATGGCACAAGGCCGGTTTTTATGTGGGTTTCCCCGAGCCCGTAGGCTCGGCCAAAAATATAGCCTTTTGAAGCCGATTAAACGGGTTTCAGGCCCCTATCCACCTCCCCCGGACGAAACCTTGCCCTTCGGCAAAGCTTCGTCTGGGTTCCTCTGCTAACGCAGAGAGTCGACAGGAGGCGTGTGCAGTCAAAGACCGCGGGACGCCACTGGGTATTTATCTTTTCACCCACTTGAAAGAATATGGCACAAGGCCGGTTTTTATGTGGGTTTTCCGAGCCCGTAGGCTCGGCCAAATATATAGCCTTTTTGAAGCCGATTAAACGGGTTTAGGGCCTGTCTACCTCCCGGACGAAACCTTGCCCTTCGGCAAAGCTTCGTCCGGGTTCCTCTCTGCTTACGCAGAGGTCGACAGGAGGCGTGTGCAGTCAAAGACCGCGGGACGCCACTGGGTATTTATCTTTCACCCACGGAAAAGAATATGGCACAAGGCCGTTTTTTATGTGGGTTTTCCCGAGCCCGTAGGCTCGGCCAAAAATATAGCCTTTTTGAAGCCGATTAAACGGGTTCAGGCCCTGTTCACCTCCCCCGGACGAAACCTTGCCCTTCGGCAAAGCTTCGTCCGGGTTCCTCTGCTAACGCAGAGAGTTCGACAGGAGGCGTGTGCAGTCAAAGACCGCGGACGCCACTGAGTATTTATCTTTTCACCCACGGAAAAGAATATGGCACAAGGCCGGTTTTTTATGTGGGTTTTCCTGAGCCCGTAGGCTCGGCCAAAAATATAGCCTTTTTTGAGCCGATTAAACGGGTTCAGGCCCTGTCCACCTCCCGGACGAAACCTTGCCCTTCGGCAAAGCTTCGTCCGGGTTCCTCTTCTGCTTAATGCAGAGAGTTCGACAGGAGGCGTGTGCAGTCAAAGACCGCGGGACGCCACTGAGCCAACCTGGCGACCGCTACTACTTCTTATTATCTGTGGGAGAGTCCATTACAATAGAATAGGTATTATGGCATAACACATTTAAAATCGGTTCAAATTATTGAAACCCTTTTATTTTACCTCTACTTTTAATAAATACATTTAAACACAGTTTGAAGAGTGATTATATGCGGATAGAATACAATAATATAAAAAGGGCCAAGCAAAACACGACAAGCCTGTCTTCATCCAAAATGGTTCTGGATATATTGTGGATGATTTATTGTCCAGTTGGAGCCCGAACTACCACCAGTCACAATGGGTATATGTTCCCTCAGGGATGCCCCGTGCCTTGAGCGACTATTTGGTTGCAGAAAATCAGCCACGACCTCAAGTGTCACATACGATCCATCGCCAAAAATGCAGAAAAAATAGTTGGTTCCCTGTACAGCTCCAGCATATACCTGACCCCCGCCTGTTATCCTCTACCTTTACAAGAGCCAGACCAGGCCTAAAGTGGAGTACTGTTGTCATGTTTGGACAGAAGCTGCCCAGTCCTCACTTTCCAGTCTTCATAGTGTGCAAAAGCGTCTCAGTGGGTGATAAGTCATTTACCACACCGAAAACTTTTTCTCACACACGAGATTTGGCAAGCGTCTCGCTGTTCTGTTGATAATTCCATGGAAATTGCTCAGACGAACAACATTCCTTAGTTCCACCAGTTCTGACCTTCACGGCTAGGATACGCTAGGCTAGGCACATTACAGCGAACCACCCCCATTCCTCTCGTCAAGATCCTGTTACATCTTGGAGTAAAAGGAAGAAAAATAGTGAGGAGCAGATAGTTTTTTTTTTATGCTTAAACAGCGCTACCTAACAGGCGTTTTTGCAAAGCCAAGTGGGGTAGCACTTTTTTCTTTATATTCTGCGCTGTCTGCTCCCTGCCGTAGATTAATGATCCAAGGAAAACTTACTCAAATTAAAGATGAACGTAAATTCTAATGAAAAAAGAATCATAATGGCTGACAATGCTTCATTTAATAAGAATAAAATAATAATGCCGTTAGAGACTGTGGGTTATCCCACTTGACTTTGGCAAAACGCCGCTAGGAGACGCTCTTTAAGACAATAAATAGGCAATGATATTCTTACTCACTCTATCTTTTTGGTCTTTTCAACTCTTGATTTCAGATGTAATCGCACGTCTGTAAAGAGCCCTTGACAGGGACAAGTTCATTTTCATGGTTTTCTCTCTTTCTCTCTCTCACTCTCTCTCTCTCTCTCTCTTTCCATTCATCCCCCCTCTCTCTGTCTCTCTCTCTCTATCTATTTATCTATCTGTAAGATTTTCATAGCGAGAAGAAGTATTTTTTTGCTCTCGCCGATATGTAAGTACCTTCACTACAGACACTGAATGTTGCTTTGAACTATTCAATTTCCTTTCTCATTTTTTCTTTTTTGTAAATCAAAAGATTTTTTTTTTAATATTTATTTGTTTAAATTCTACGAGACCGCCAAAATTATTTGTGGGTCAAATATTCCAGAAGCATAAAAAATCTCATCAAAAGTGCTGATATACGCAACAAAACAAAGAAAAAAGTGTTAAACTGTTATGTAATATCGGCTCTTCTTATATAGCAGGGAGGGCTGCTAAGAGGTTGAAGAGACTTGAAACGACACTGTTTTTGTTTGATCGACAGATGCTTCGAACACCATTTGAGTAACGAGAAAGTTTTAAGGGAAATATTAATTAAAAGAACATTAACGACAGGAAACCAAAAGCGTCTCTGCGACCTTGTGGTTGATGAATTATTTTCCACTCTACAACCTCATTCCCACAGACGTAACGTCGCAAGCCTCTTGCTGCTTTATCGCTATTTCCATGGAAAATGTTCAGGCGAATTACATTCTTTAATTCCACCATTTCAACACTGTGGCAGCTCAATCATGCTTTCAGCATCTTTCCACAAACAGCTGCGAGTGGAACCGACTGCCAAGAGGATGTTTCTTTGATCCCTCCACTCTTAACCTGTTCAAGTCTAGTGTTAAACGTTATCAACCTAACCTATAAACTATGCTTCTTATTCTATCACCCTCTACCTTGAGTGTCTCTTAGGCCGTGTGCAGGGCGAAATCATTGTAAAAAAACGGGAAACAGGAAACAAGAGAGAGTGACATATAACAAGATATTTTTGAATGGATGGCAGATCATAGACCAAAAGGATTCGGAAGTTACTTAGAGCAACGAAAGGAAGTTGTAGAGGGCCGTTATCGTCTATATTCAGAAGAGAATAGTAAGACTAAAGATTTTTTAAACATTGGCAACAAATCGCCTATAATCGTTTTTCTTTCTCCCTGCCTCTCTCTCTCTCTCTGTCTCTGTCTCTGTCTCTCTCTCTCTCCCTCTCTATCTATCTATCTATCTATCTACTATTTCTTTTCTTTTTTCAATCTACAACTCATGTCACCAATATTTCAATCTACAACATATGTCACCAATATTTAAAATCGGAGACAGAATGTCACCAATATTTAAAAACGGAGTCAAAATGATACCAATATCTAAAACGTAGTATGTCACCAATATTCTAAAACGGAAATGGTAGGTCACTAATGTTTAAAAACAGTGATATTATGTCACCAATAGTATAATATATTATATATTATGCCTCTTGATTCCTTGGGGAACATAGGGTTGCAACAACATCTCTCCAACGGATGCGGTTCTGGGCGATCCTTTTCAGCTCGGCCCATGTCGTGCCTGTTGCCTTCACCTCTGCGTCAACAGTTCTGTGCCAAGTCTGTTTTGGTCGGCCAACTTTTCGCTTCCCTTGTGGAATCCAGTCAAGGGCATGCTTGGTGACACTAGAAGCAGGCTTGCGGAGTGTGTGGCCGATCTATCTCTATTTCCGTTTCTTGATGTCAATCTCGACTGGCGCTTTATTCTGTCCCACAGTTGGTCGTTGAAGACGACTTCCGGCCACCTGATATTGAAGATGTTCCTGAGACATCGGTTGATAAATGTCAAGTTTGTGGGGGTTGGTCTTGATTACCCACCAGGTTTCTGAGCCATAAAGTGGGACCGACTTGACGTTGGTGTTGAAGATCCGGATCTTGTTGTAAAGAGAGGGCTGTTGATCTCCAGAAAGCGTGTCGGGCTTTGTTGATTCGGCACTTGATGTCTTCATCTGCCGCCCATCTTTACTGATGACACTTCCGAGGTAGACAAGCTTATTGACTTCCTTGATGTCTTCTTGGTGTAGTCGCACTGGGTCTTGTTGTCTGTTGTTTACCCTCATGACTTCCTGGTGTTGATTTAGATGCCAGTCTTCTCTTGCGCATCTTGCATGTGGGATAGAAGACTAATGTCGTCTCCGAAGTCCAGATCTTCCAGCTGCTTCATGAAGGTCTACTGTAAACCAGTTTTCCTGCCTGCCGTGGCCTACCGTATTATCCAGTTGACCACCAGCAGGAAGATCGTCGGAGACAGCGGGTATCCTTGACAAACGGCAGTTTGCACAGAGAATGTTTCCGTCAGCTTCCCGTCATGGATAATTTGACTGGTAGCATCTTCAGACAGTTGTTGTATGATGGTGTCAAACTTTGGCGGAAAGCCATAGTGCTGCATCCGTCTCCAGATGATGTCTTTGTCGAAACTATAAAAAGCTTTCAGAAAGTCGACGAATACACGGGGGTCTGCCATTCCAGGGACTGTTCGATGATGGGGCGCATTGTGTCGATATGGTCTCTGCATGATCTGTCTTGCCAAAAGCCTACCTGTTCTTCTCAGAGTGTCTTGTCTAATGGCGTCATCAGTCTCTCTAGGAAGATTTTTGTCAGTACTTTCCCTTGGATGGACAGCAGCATAATGCTTCTCCAGCTGTTGCAGGATGACAAGTCCCCTTTCCTCGGTAGCTTCACAAGGTGACCTTTTTTCCACTCTTCAGTAACTCTTTCTTGCTTCCAGAAGTGGGTGCATCATGTCAGCCGAAGTCTGGATGTCTGCCTTCAGTGCTTCAGTGAGTATACCGTCAGTGCCTGCTGCTTTGCCTGATTTAAGAGACTTGATGACCTTGGTGATCTCATTCTTGGTAGAGGGCCAGTTTTAATGTCGAGGAATTTGGTAGGTAATCAAAGGTTTGGTGGGACGGATGGTTCGGGTCTGTTAAATGTTTCCTTGAAATATTCCGCCCATCTTGCTCTCTGTTCCTCTTCCCCTGTGATGGTACTGCCATTCTGGTCTTTGACGGGGCAACTCTTTACTGAGTTTTTTTCCAGAGAAAATCCTTGTGATTTCATACAGCATTTTCATATTTTCTTGGCTGCTACAGTCTCTGCTTCCTGGGCCATGCCCTCAATGAAGTTTCTCTTGTCTTTTCTCGCACTTCTCTTCCCTTGCGTGTTTGCAATTCCTGCTTCTCTTCTAGGTCTTGGATCTGGTCTTTAAGTTTTTTTTTTCTCTCGGTGATCAATGCCTATGTTTCTGTTGTCAACCACTCCC
This sequence comes from Acanthosepion pharaonis, assembly GCA_903632075.3. Lineage (NCBI taxonomy): Eukaryota > Metazoa > Mollusca > Cephalopoda > Sepiida > Sepiidae > Acanthosepion > Acanthosepion pharaonis. The sequence goes on along the minus strand of CAHIKZ030001120.1, from coordinate 398,995 downwards.
TGTGTTTCCTTGTTTTCCTCCCCAGGATGATTTGGTATGTCGTTTTCCAGATATATCTCAGGCTGTGTCACCGTTCTTTTATTGTTTCTGCTGCCGGCTCGGAAAGCAGGCTGAACTTGTTCCTCAGTCCCAGCTTAAATTCTTCTGCTTTCAAATTCCCCACCCCTCTCTCTCTCTCTCTCTCTCTCTCTCTCTCTCTCTCTCTCTCTCTCTCTCTCTCAGGCTGTTCACGTTGAACTTGTGCGATGACCTTCCAGTCCGGTCGTTGTAGGCCCTCATCTTGGTCTTAAGGATGGCAACAATGAGGCGGTGGTCTCTTGCTGCTTTTTAAAAAAAGGAGAGTGATTAATTGTTATGTATTATCAATCGTCTTTTTTGATAAAGGATGCTTGGCAATTTTATCACAGATAAAGTGAAAACCTGGATCAACAGAAATGTGGCGCTACAGAAGAATCCAAAGAATACCCTGGACGGAACGTGTAAGCAACGTGAGTCTTAACGAACATTTTAACAAAACGGGCACTTATTTCCATAATCAGAAAACTATGGCTGAAATTTCTTGGACATATAATGAGGAATGTGGACTAGGAGAGCTTTGCACACGCAGTAACTATCGAAAGCCAAAGGGACAGTGTTGTAGCTGGCCACCTATCCGATCACTTTGGGTAAATAGACAACAGAACGGAGAATATCAGGGATGGTTAAAAAGCGAATGTTATTAAGAGCTGCACGGGAAAGAAGTTTGTGGAGAGCCATGATCATAGAAGATTTTATTACCATGGTCGTTAATTCCCCACTTTCTTCTCTTCCATATCTCCTATATCCTTTTTTTTAAATCGGTATCACCTCATGTAAGGCAGTAAAGCCACTAAGACACAAATTATAGTTTTACATGTGCCAAGTTAAAAGCTTATTTAGTTCGAATTGTTCAACGGCAATAAGGCGCGTGATTCCAAAATTACGAATTAGATTTCTTCGTCTTCCAGTTATTAAATTTGGGGGATTTTGGACATTGGTCAAACATTTCCTGGAAGTGTGGGGCATACAAATAGTTGGAAACCTTGCTACATCAGTGAAAATATCTTGCAGAATTTCAGCCTAGCAATTGTAATCTTGGTGTGGAAGAATTAGAAACAGAAACATTAACAATGAGCAAGAAGAGGAAAGAGTAATCAGGTGGACAGTAGATAGTGATTCACATTGCATTTAATTTTTTAAATTCTTTTTTCTTTGAATATCCCTTTTTTCTTTTTAATATCTCATTATCCTTTTGTCACACTTTCTCACTTTTCGCGAACGAAATATTTTCATATTAAATATAAACAAACTAAAATAACCGAATAAGTGAGATCGCTGTCTGTAAAAAAAAAAAAAAAAAACTGAATCAATTTACTTCCGATAGTGACATCAACATATCATTCCGACGACGGAAGAAATTCATTTAACTTTTCATTCCCATTTTTTTCTTCTATTATTCTTTTATTCTATTCTTTTATTCTATATTCTTTTATTTCACCAAATCTTTAATTCTGTCATTCTTTATAGTCCGACATTCTTTCAGCGACACACGCGAGAAGACGTCAAAAATAAGTCGCAGCCATTTAATTATCAACTAATTAAAAAAAAATAGTCATACGGTTTCTCCTTTAACTTACAAGTGCTGCAGCATAAAACCGTTTTGTTATTGGTATTATTATTGTCATTATTATTGTTGTTGTTATTATTATTATTATTATTATTAATATCATTATTATTATTATCATTATTATTATTATTATTATTACTATTATCATTATTATTATTATTGTCATTATTATTATTATCATTATTATTATCATTATTATTATTATTATTATTATTAATATCATTATTATTATTATCATTATTATTATTATTATTATTACTATTATCATTATTATTATTATTGTCATTATTATTATTATCATTATTATTATCATTATTATTATTATTATTATCATTATTATGATCATTACTATTATCATTATTATCATTATTATTATTATCATTATTATTATTATTATTATCATTATTATTATTATCATCATTATTATTATCATTATTATTATTATTATTATCATTATTATTATTATTATTATCATTATTATTATTATCATTATTATTATCATTATTATTATTATTATTATTATTATTATTATTATTATTATTATTATTCATATAGTGTAACTGGTAACTTATATTAGAGTTCAGGTAACAACAAGTCTCCTCAATATTCCACACTACGTTTCTTGGTATTTTGACCGTTCTCTACAATGCTTTTACCTGGATGGTTCCTTCTCTTCCCCAAATTTCAGTTCTTCCGGTCTTTTCCCTCAGATCTTCAGTACCGTTCGCACTGTTGCCATAACGACTAGCAGGACCGTTGCCTTCAAGTTCCAACATTTTCTTAGCTCTGAGTCATGCTTTATTTTCATTTTCTTTCACATCTATTGTACGACTCGTTCTATTTGGCATGTTTTCCTTTACAACTACCAGATCCGTTATATTTGTCTGGGCTTCGCGTTGCGTTTGAATCTGAAAGTCCAATAGGATTTCATGTATTACATTCTCTACTAATTATACTGGTCTGTACATATACTGTCTTGTCTATGCGGTAGTCGCTTGCACAGTTCTCAGTAGATCACCTTTCCTACCCAATCATCATCCCTAATTTTGTGTTATTTCTTAACCATTTTAATAGATTCGTTGAATTATGTAGTTAATTATTTCATTTTTATTGCCACGCAGAATTTGTTTTTCCTATGTTTTATGTACCTTAGCCGTTATTTAATTGGTTTTTATGGGGTTATTTTGGGATGTGATTAATCGAGAACATTTACTTTGTTGAGGCTTGCTCTACATAGCTCCCATCTGACTTTTTTATAAATACTTTCATGGTAATTGTTTTCATGAACTTTCCTCTGTGCTACATAGACTTTATGAATTTAAACGCAGTACTAGATTCGCGAGGTCTCATCAATTTACAGTTTTAATGTAACCGTAAGTTCTACTCTAACAGTTTCTTCCATCGCACTTCTTGCTTGTGGAATTCTCTTCCGCCTTCTTTCTTCCCTGTCAACTTTGATCTTCAGAAATTTAAATGTAATGTCAATCGTTATCTTCTGCCTGCTTAATTCTTACTCTTTTATTGTCATCTCTCTTCAATACTAGTTTTTCTCATTTTCTGACATCCAAAAACCTATTACGTCCTAGTGGCTTTAGTGCCTTGCTTGAGGTGAAATGGTTAAAAATATCCTCCATATCGAATTAACAGTCAATCTCTCGAGATATTTACTTGAAGTATCTTTGTGTTTATATATGTTCCCGTTTTCTTTTGTTTGTTTTTTTTATTCGCGTTATTGTTGTTCGTTTTGGGGGGTTGGGAGTATTTTTTTCTAAATTCTCTATCACACTTCTCTCCGTTTTAATGCAGTTTTTGGCTGTTCTAAGAAGTCTTTTATTTCTCTGTCTATATACGTGATAGTGGATCCAACGAAATTCTCGATGCTGACTAACCCACATCTTTTTTTTTTCTTTTAACATATAGTTTGTCAACAGTCTCTCGTTTGTAGAAAATTATACATTGTCATCTTTTTCCTTTTTTTTTTTTTTTTTTTTTGCAGACAAGGCTTTCTAAAAAAATTTCTTGTCCGGTTTAAAAAGGGTTCGGTATACTTCACAATGGGTTCTATATTTCTTGAATTTTCGTTGCAATGTTTGGTATTTCGTATTTTTCTTGTTCATCTAGGATATACTTTGCTCTCTTTCTCAAGAAAACTTTTGATGATGCCTGCTTTTAAAATACACAGATACTTGTAGACAGTCTTTCCTTTGAGCCACCTGATGATTTCTTGTTTAGGCATTCAATTTATTCGGCTTTTTACTTTTTTCTCGTGTCCATAAGGAATATTGGACATCGCAATTCCATATTCCCATTCCTAAATCTTGCGACTTCCAGATCCAGTCATTTGGAATGAATTGGTTAATCAGTTGGAGGCTTACGCTGAAACACCGATTGCCTTACGATTACCGAAGTGAAACAAAGTTGAGCATGGGTAACCACTTGGAAATGCCAAGGGCTGTAAGCTTGGATGTGCGGGTTGTGTAATGGAAAATGGCTTGAAATTGTTAATGGTGAGTGTTATGACATGGGCGCCCCAATCTCCTGACCTCAACCCCATAGAAAACTTATGGAGCATACAGTACAGTCCCTCCAGAAAGCAGTTGAGTAACATGCTCCATAAGTTTTCTATGTGGTTGAGGTCAAGAGATTTGGGCGCCCATGTCATAACACTCACCTGCTTCTCATCAAAGTATTCCTTCGTCAATTTTGATTTGTGACAGGGAGCATTATCCTGCATAAAAATGAGCTTGGTGGGGTCGATTTGCACCCTTTCAGCAGAAGGGAGCAGACAAGACTCTAAAATTCTCTTTTACTGCTCGCTCCTGAGGATTTTTTCAATAGGTTTTAAGAAACCAGTTCCATGAAAAGAAAAGCATCCCCAGAACATTATACTGAACTGATGCTTGACAGTACTTACTGCTAAATTCAAAGAGCTTTCAAAGCTTCTTCTTCGGATTTTAGATCGCTTATCCTTTGAATTTAGCTCAACTTTCGTTTCATCGGAGAAGAGAACATTTAGTAAAAAAACAATCAGGTGAGTCACTTTTATCGAACAGCACTGTATTTATTGCACCATACTGTAGTAATAAAACAGCCACGTGAGAAAATCAACGCCAATAAGCTACAAAAGTTCATCCATTATTTATATTCATATAAAGCTTCGATTATGAATTAATCTGTGACGAATATTATTCTCTGGTGTTTTCCTTCACATCTGGCTTTAAAGTTTAACTCTCCACAAGAGGGATAGTCCAAGATGCGAGCTAGAAATTGGAGAGATCAAAATCCTGCAAGTACGAAATTTTAAATATCTGGCAAGTATTACCAAACAGAAAATACACTACTTACATTGCTTGGACTATCATCCTCATCTTTGTTGCCCTATTTATCACAACGTTTCGGCCGTTGTACGCTCCGGCCTTCTTCAGGCGGTTGGAATGTCGAACTGAACCCTTTATTTCGCTCGCTGGAGCAGACTGTTCTAGTTCGACATGCCATGTCTAATGGATGCCAGTTATCAGTTATCTCCTGTTAATTCCCATCTCCAAATTCTCCACCGCCTTAACCGGGTATTGAACACACACTCTTTGGGCCCTGTCACTGGATCTAACTAACGTCTTTATCCACTGCTCTAACTAACGTCTTTATCCATTGCTCGCGCTATCATCCTCATGTGCCATGTGTCAAGGACACATGGCACATGAGGATGATAGCGAGGTAAATAGTGTACATAATACCTCATTTCAGAAATATAGACAGATACTAACTGAAAATGTTCGTTACGACCAACGAAAAAAGTGTCGAACATTTACATAATATCAACTGATTGAAGCACTGAAAGCTGGACAAGGGAAACTTAAGGTAACATAGATATGCTTCCACGGAGGGATGCTTATATTACAATGAACGAAGCATGTGAGTAAAGAGGAAGTCTTAAGGAAAATAGAAACAAAATGGAGGCTTATAATTGAAATCAGAAAGAGACCGTTGAAATTTCTAATGCACTTAATGAGGAATACTATGACATAGCAACGTTACTGAGGAATAGTAAAAGAGAAAAATTGCTAAGAGTTACAAAGGCTAGGATGGTTTGGAAAGCCATTGTCGCCAACGTTCTGAAAGGACAACGGAAAGAGAAGAATACATTTTAGTTTGATTCTGATGTAATAAGAAAAAGTCTTGTTTATCTAAGAAGAAATAAGTTATAATATCATCATTACTGTTTATTACTAAATAACTTAGGCTTTTGCTCAAAACCTATTAAAAAATATTGTTTATTGTTGATGCTGATGCTGTTCTTCCTTTTGTGATTTTTACCGTTGCTGCAAGTTATTTTTTTTTTTGGCTCGTTCAGCAATCTGAAACCTTATTAATATCTGTCTAAAATTTTTATTATTGGTATAAACGATGTTTGAAATTGTGTCACAATAAATTATTCGTTTTTTTTTCGTTTTTTTTTTGCTGTTTTTATTCTACAGTATTAAGAGAGAGAAAAAGAAAGAATTATAGTAAAAAGTAAAGAATTATAGTAAAAAAAAATGTTTATGAGAAAGAGAATTAGGGTAAAAAACCAAGAATTATAAGAAAGAAAGAAAGAAAGAAAGAAAGAAAGAAAGAAAGAAAGAAAGAAAGAAAGAAAGAATTATAGTGAAATAGAATTATAGTTAAAAAAGAAATAATTATGAAAAAGAAAGATTTATAATTAAAACCAAGAATTAAAAGAAAGAAAGAAAAAAGAAAGAAAGAAAGAAAGAAAGAAAGAAAGAAAGAAAGAAAGAAAGAAAGAAAGACTAGAGAATTATAAGGAAGTAGGAATAAAGAAAAAAGAATTATGGGGAGAAGAAAGAAAGAAA
>CAHIKZ030001120.1:370000-390000 GCA_903632075.3 Acanthosepion pharaonis | reverse complement strand
CTCCTACTTCTATAGCTTCATGCCTTGCACTTCCCGTCTGTGAAACACCCTTCCTCTTACTTGCTTCCCTGACAATTATAGTCTTCAAATATTCAAATGTAATGTCAATCGACATCTTCTGATGCCTTGGACTAATTCCCCGTCCTTCTCTTTAACCTTTCCTCAATCACATCTCTTTACTCTTGCTCCTGCTCTCTGTAACCCCTTCCGTGCTAGTGACACACCCGCCTTGTTTGGGGTGAAAAAAAAATCCTTACTTTACCGCTTTGCCTTTTTCTAACTTTAATGTTCTGTTTGAGTTAACAGTTTTCTTGGTGCAAGTTTTTTGTCTTCTACAAGAGTCTGCTAAAATGGTAATACTTATTCTTTAATTAAGACAGATTTAACAGTGGAAGCACACAAACACAAAAGTCTCGGCATTCGAAATCTGTTCCTCAATAGCGTCTGCTTCCTTCTCAGTCGCATTCCACCTGAGAATGAGAACGAAATATACCCGATCTTTTCACCATCTGCTAATTGCTTTAATTTTCACCTCATCGTTGATGAACAGCTATTCTCTCAGTATTATCTGTTGCGCAGATCCATAACTGAGTCACCGTCTTCTGCTCCCTCATGAAATGGAAGGAGCCCACTTCACCCATATTTTTGAATATCCAAAATACAGAAATCCATTGGAAACCCCGAACTATGACCAGTTACGATGAATGGATGTCCTATCGGTGAGGCTCCATGCCTTGACCGACAATTGGATCTTAAACCCACTCCTGACCTCAAGTGGATCAATCGCTAATGATGCAGGAAAAATGGTCTGTTCCCTGTACCACCTCGGTAAGTACCTGATAAGGGTAAAAACAGGGTAGTGTTGTCATATTAGAGAGTGTGGTATTTCTGTGTAAGAATTTAATGTTGTTTCATTTCATTATTAGTGTTTTTTTTTCTATCAATTCACCCCAAGCAAGGTGATAATGCGACTAAGAGGCAAGTGTCTACTGATTTGATATGAGTGATTCGTTTTCCACGGCTTATCAATCCTTTGCAAGTTATTTAAATACAGAAAATATTTTTATCTTATAAGAATTTTTTTAGATAATAATGGTTTAGTGATACAAGTTTTACAAATTAACCCATAGCTGGGGGAAAAGGTGTAGATTCATAACTTTCCCAAGGGCATTTGCGCGTAAGTAAATATAACGAACTTGGCTGAAACTGGAACTCGGACCTCCGATTTACAATTACGAGTCATTATCCATTTCACCACCGCACATACAAGCTTATAGCATTTGGTATTCCCAAGCGGTCACCCATCTATTTACTGACCAGGCTTGAAGTTGCTTAATATCGGTGATCGTATGGAAACCGGTGTTTCAACGTGATATGGTCGTAATTCTTTCTTATATTTTGTATGCATATGATTACAATAAAAATAAATTCAATTTTATTCTTGTTTATGAGGGTTTGTGATATTTTTTCGAAAATTTGTCAAACCCAATTTTATTTGCTCGATGACGAACATAATTTGGAGAACGTTAATAAGTTTTGTTTCACGTTACTCAACAACTGTATGTAAACAAAAAATAGTTTAGCATAATCGATCATGTTCTTTATGACAGCAAGAGACTTGAAGCAGCAGAAATGTGGTTCTACATGAGGATGTTGAGAATTACATGGACCGAACATGTGAGCAACGACGAAGTCCTAGAGACAACAGTAATAAGAAGGGACACTTATAATTTGATATGCACATGACGGATTGAAGGTAACAGAGAATGAAGAAAGTGGTATTTAGCTACCCCCACCACGAGGGTTACATGTGGCACAAGGCCGGGTTTAACGTGGGATCTTCGAGCCCGTAGGCTCGGCCAAAAATATTCCCTCTTTGAACACGCATAAACGGGTTCAGGGGAAGTCAACCACCCCGAACGAGACTCTGCCCCTCGGCGGATCCTCGTCCGGGTTCCTCTCCGCCCGAAGACAAAGAGTTAGACTGTTAGCCAAGTTAGCCAAACCATGAGAATGAGGAAAGTAACGATTAACCTAGCTGGAGAGCTTGAATGAATGCATGGAGGAACAATGTTTAGGAGAGATAGGAAAAAGAAGCTGTGGAGAGCCATGATCACCAACGTTCTGAAGGGAGAAAGCACAAAGAAGAAAAAGAAAATGGAATTACGATATGAATGTGCGCATAGCGTAGAGGTTATCGGTGCGTACTATGTGAATGGCGCGTCGAATTCAAATTTCAGCCGAAACATTTCCATTCGCTTTCGTACAAGCGGCCTTGGAAAAGTATACCCGCCTCGCCTATCTATGAGTTCTTTCTTTGACAACCAGTCTAGGAAATGTTTAATTCTGATTTGAAAACCAGTTGGACGTTGGCCTTGCCACTCCATCCATTAAAAAAATACTTGCTACGGAAACCACATCATCAAAATCTAGTTTAGTGAGTACGTGGTTCTATCCTCTGTGATTTTTTTATATAATGAAGTAGAAGAATTGTAAAGAAAGAGAATTTTTTATCCTATTATAATTGTGCGTGTACCCTCCTTCGTTAGTTCGCACGACTGTTACGCCCTGCCAATAACTCATAATAATGGTATATATATATCAATAATGGTATATTCCGTTTTGGTCATTATTTACATTATTCGGACTATTGTCCTCATCTTTGTCGCCATATTTATCAAAACATTTCGGCCGTTGTACGCTCCGGCCTTCTTCAGGAATGTCGAACTAAACTTTTAACTGTGCCATGTTTGATGGATGTCAGTTATCAGTTATCTCCTGTTAATTTCCATCTGAAATTTCTCTTAACCGGGTATTGAACTCACACTCTTTGAGTCCTGTCACTGGATCTAACCAATGCCTTCATTCACTGTGCCATGTATCCTTGAGGACATCTGGGTATGAATTTCTAGGTATTATAAACCTAATGTCTGCAGCAACCATTTTTACCAGAGCTCATATTGCAATTTTGCTGTTATCATTGCTTTTCTCTGGCACTCCTTATTACTGGTTCCCATATTGTATTTATTTCTATGCTTGGTCGGCTCAGGAGATTTTTGTGGCTTAGCATATGTGCTGATTCCTTAAGTTTACGAATTTTCCAATGGTGTTCCTTGTCTATGATCTCAACCTGATCCCACAGAGGGCAGTGATCTCCCTTCTCTCTCCATATGTGGTCAGCCAAGCCTGATTTTTCTACTTGCCCTCGTGTTACAGCTTTCTGGTGTTCTTGAAGCCTTACCTTGAGGGGGCGGCCTATCTCTCCTTTATATTCCTTTCAGCAGCTGTATTTGTATTTTCTCTGATAACCCCTTCACATAAGGCAGGCAGACTGTTTTCTGAGTGTTATTGTCCTCCTCCTCTTGTAGCCGCCTATCCCAGATTTTGGGGGCTGCTGTCTTGTACCCAGGGTAGTTGTTAGATTGTAGGGTACTACTTATAAGATGAGGACAATAGTCTGAATAATGTAAATAATGTACATAATACCGCATCTCAGAAATATAGACAGACTCGGTTTTGGTCTCGTGAATATAGGGAAAAACACTACTCGGTTTCAGTAAGAAAAAACAAAGTAACAAAGACGGGAAGATGTCGTATAGAATTTTACCCAAATAATTTTTCCATTTTTTCATTAAATTCAAATAATGTAGTTTGTGAGTTTGTGTGAATGGAGGTCAAAAAAGAACAAAGACAAGTGGTAATGGGGCAAAAGTTACAAACGACGGGATGTTGTGGAGAGCCATGATCACTGAAATGACATAGGGCATAAAAGAAGACGTCCGTTTAATTCATCTTTCTCTGTCTGAATCAATTTTTTCGCTGTGCCAGTTCTTTTCACTTCTTTGTTCACTTTCAAACTAAATTTGTATTTTAAACGACGAATTATTTGATTTTTTTTTCTCCGTTATGTATTTTTATTCTTTTTTCCCCCTAAATGATTATCACATTGAAATAATTAAATAAATTCTTTAAGAATTACTGCAGATAAATTAAACAATCTTGTTTGTTTAATCGTCTTCTTTTCTTTTCTTTTCTTTTTAATTCCTTTCGTCTCATACGATTTTCACTTGGAGTTTCTTTGAAAGGATTATTTTATTCCCAGTTCAACGCCACTCTATTCAGCTTCCGGTTGCTAATTATTTTTACTTGGCCGCTCGTTTGCTTGTTTCCTGTACCGCGTTCTTCTTATTACAATCTTTTTTTTTTTAATAACATTTGAAAAAAAAACAAAAAAAACTTTGTTCTCTAATTCTTTCATAAACGCGTTTTTACTCGACCGAATAAAAAATTGTCATTTGTTTACTTTTTCAACGCGCAAAAATATAAATATTTTACTTGATTTTTTTCTTGCATTTTACTTGATTATTTTAAATTCCGCTATTGCTTTTGTTCATCATCATCTTCTAGGGGACATGACTAACTTTATTATTATTATTATTATTATTATTATTATTATTATTATTATTATTATTATTATTATTTCCTTAGGTTTCTGTTGTATTCCTTCTGGGTTCGAACCAGAGAGCTAAGGTCAGAAATAGCTTCATGGCATTTTCCACTGATCATTTTTATGAAAAACAAAACAAAACCTAAAATCACGCACATTTTACATAGGTAAAGCTCTTCGTAATGTGCGAGCTGTACTTATGAAGTGTTTTGTATTTCTTTAAGGCATTGGCTACCAGGAATCCCTTCTATGAGTCTATCGGAAACTTTTCCAAACAATTTAATAATTTTAAATTATTGATGTTTTGATGTGCCACATTTTTTTTAATTTTGACTACAAGATCGTTTTATTTTGATAGATTTTAAAGATCTTCAAAGATACATTACAATCTGCAGGGAGTGCCATACACATAAGAAAACACATTCTGTCTTTGTGGTCTTTGATCATGATGTCTGCGCGATTAGCTTTGATTGTTCTGCCTGTGTGTATTGTAAAGTCCCATCAAATTGTTACAGGTCCTCTCTCTGTAACCGGGACTAGCTGATGTTCATATCAGTTTCTTGCAGTTTCCTTCTGGTAAAAGTTGCATATTTTCCAATGCAGATATTTGCCCACTTTGTCATACCGAGTTTTATATTCAGTGGGTGACAAGACCGTGCAATCTGATACAAGATGGTTAATTATTTCTGGATATCTATCACAGAATCTGCATTTCACGTTAACACAATTCTTCAGTGTGTGTGCTTGGTAATTTCTAGTTAGCAAGCATTGGTCTTGTGCAGCAAGAATAAAACCTTCGGTCTCAGCTTTTAACCCTGCACTACGTAACCACTGATTGGCACGGGGTTTGTCTACATCAGCTTTTTTGGTACGGAAAGTGTATTGTCAATGAAGAAACTTATCTTGACATCGTTTCTGTATTTGATAAAATTACATCTGTTTTTGCTTTCTTTTTTTAGGTTCCTTGACATTGCAGTAGGTGTATTAAGTTTGTTTTATTTATTTATTTATTTATTTATTTATTTTTTTGCATTTCTTCACACACTTCAAATTCTCTTTTGAAAGCGTTGGCTTCCTTTATTAATGAATAAAGTTTCTTATTTCTTACATGCTCTTTGACACAGATCATTGTCTTCTTTTGCTGTAAGAGGGTTCTAGTTGAACTAATCCTCTGCCTTCTTCGGATCTGGACACATACAGACGGTCAACTTCAACCTTATTGTGATGTATGTGGTGGCAAGTGAGAAGCTTTCTCGTTTTAACATCCATTCGCTTAATGTCAGCTATGGTCAAATTATGGATGTTGAAACTGTATTACGCCACTGAGACAAGTGTTTAGGGCTGATAAGTTGTTTTGCGAATTCAACTCGGTATTTAACACCAAAGGCACACTCCTGTCGTATTCTTTTTTTTTTTTTAAATTTTCTCCTTTATTTGGATATGCTGTATTTTATCTCCTTCGCTGACCCCTAATCATTTATAGGCTTCTTCTTGTTCCAGCTCCCTAAACGTTATGACAATATCTAGATCTATTGAGTGTGTTTCTGTAATTCTCCATTTCTTGAATGGCACATTTATCTAACCCGAAAACCATGTCGATGTATTCACTGAAACATTTAACAATATTGAGCCTACCCTTTAAGTCATTGTCAAAGAATTTGATATCATTCATGTAGAATAGATGATTAAACACTTCCTTTTTTTACTTTGTATCCATAGATATTAGATCAGTTCATTAGGGGGATTAGAACTGCATCTAGTCATTTCAACTGTAGAATGGTGAGATCTTCTTGCCAGTCTATTAGTCTGCTTAAATTCTTAAAGTCGAGGTACCATAGTGTAAAGTTCTTCAGAAAAAATTGCCATAAGCAGTTTTATAGAAAAGGCACGGGAAAGCAACATTACGGCGGTGTGAAAGTGACTGATGGCGAGATGCCAGGTCAAGACCAATAACATTGCAGATCTTTCTTTGGATTTTATCAAGAATCGCTAAATATGTGGCAGGAGCACCGGACCAGATGTGACAAAGCAAGGAAAAATGGTAGATTTAAAAATCTAGATAGATTCTATCGAGAAAAATTCTACCCCACTAAAATAATTAATTCAATTTAACTTTAGCACGTTTTATTTCTTCTTCATCCCTCCAACCCTCTCTCTCCCCCTCTCTCTCTCCCTCTCTGTATCTCCTTCGCTCCCTCTCCCCTCTCTCTCTCCCTTCCTTTTTCTCCCTCTCTCTCCCTTTTTCTCCCCCTCCTCCTCTCCCTTACCCTTTCTTTTCTCCCTCCCCCTCTCTCTCCCAACTTTTCTCCCTCTCCCACTCTTTATAAATATATATTTTTTTAACTATTTTATCTCAAGCAAGGCAATAAAACCACTAAGACGCAGGGGGTTACTGAATGTGAGAGAAAAAACTATTAAGTAGAGAGAACAATAAAAGAACAGATACGGATTACCAAATAATTATCATTATATATATATATATATATATATATATATATATATATATATATATATATATATATACTGGATGCGATGTATAACTTGTCGTCTAAATTACCCCAAAATTAAAATAACACTGACATCTCGTTTTAACAGATAAATTCAACAAAATTACACAAAAATATTTGGAAATACTAAAGAATAAATAAAATCGATATTCAATCACAGCCTCCAGGCGACTTCAGAGTCTGAATTCAGCTCTTCTGGATGGTCACCTTGTTTAAGTTGGTGAATGCTGCCATAGTCCTTGCCTTCAGTTCATATTTGGTGTTACAATGGCTCAACTACGCTCTCCACATAATAATCAAGGAGATTGCAGTCTGGAGACGTAGTTGGTCAGATGTAAGGGGTGATGTTCTCGCAGAAATTTTCTGACTGCCATGACTGGGTACTCTTGCTTGTGTGGCATGGTGCAATGTCCTGTTGCCAGATATATTTTATTCCAGTAACTACCCTCTTGACTCGAGGCAGCACTACTTCCCCAAGGCCTCAGTGTCGAATCCGATGCCCTCAACAACAAATTAGGTAGTTCTTTTCTTATCAGAACGATCAGAGTGAGTTTTTTGAGCTGCCGAGCCATTGTAATCACCATTAGACTCGTCCAACTCTTTCCGTATTCTCCACACTGTCCTCAAATTGACACCGAAACACACTGAAAAGTTCGTATTGGTGCTCCTGGCGCGAATGCCAAGCAGTACGGCTTTAAGTTTCCAAATTTCTGGCTTCGTGAATCGCGTGATGGTGCTCTTTTTTCTAAAGCCTGTGCCCAACTGACCCTACTATACTGTGCAGTCAACAAAATTAACAACAAACAACGCGCATGCGCGAAATTAAAAATATAAAACGGCGACACCCTATATATATATAAACCAATGACACACACACACACACATATATATGTGTAGGTGTTGTGTGTGTGTGTGTGTGTGTGTGTGTGTGTGTAGTGGGGAAACGATATATAAATTTTCATATGTCGAGATTATTTTTAGGAAAAACCTATCACACATATGACATATCGTGATATACCGTACCTATGAACACTGATGGATATATCCCAACCATCATAAATGCGTTGGACACTATTATAAGAGGGGGTAATCTGCTGTTTAAGTAGTCCACCACTAGCAGTGGTTTACCTACTTCACGCCGCTGGCGAGTATTGTATTTTGTTGATGTTATAAAGATTACCCTTTCATTTCCACCCTTTGTTTATTCCTCAACCAGTAACTCTTTCTAGGTTTCAACACACACACACACACACACACACATATATATATATATATATATATATATATATATATATAAACCAATGACATGTGTGTGTGTGTGTGTGTGTGTGTGTGTGTGTGTGTTCAATCAATCTATATATCTTTAGATACTAAATGTACACATTCAGGTGTTAGGGAGGATTTTTGCAACATAACCTAAAAACCTAAATGCGGAAACACCTGTTGAAACCAAATTTCAAACTCAGGATTCGTAGATGTTGGTCAGGTGGAGAGCCCTTCTCGAAATCCTTCTTATTTACCAACTAATTATCTTGTATTTGGAACGACTCTCTCCTTTATTCTCTCTCTGCTTTCTCAACACTCGTTTCTTTGCTTTCCATCTATGCCCCCCTCCACCAACACGCTAGTCAGCCTCTACACATTAACAGCGTTATTCACCAATTAACAATATTTACTTATGTTTCCCTTTCAAGCTTCCTTTTTATTTATTTTTTGTAAGATTATATTCATTATCACTGACTTTCTACCGCTCTCATCCATAGATAGTGGTTCCTCTCTTCTTCCGGGTGTGCGGGTGGTGTAATTGATAGCGGTTAAGAATAAGAACTCGGAGAACCAAGTTCGAACTCCAGTCGATTTTGTTACATTCACTTACCCGCAAATATCCTTGGAGAGGTATAAATCCATCCCCCCCGCTATGGGTTCAATAGTAGAACTTGTAACTGGAAAAATATTTATTATTCTAGAGAATTGGTAATGCAATATTCACTCGAAAATAAGATAGTTCTTACAATCCAATATGACCAAAAACATCCTGAGACTTCTCAAAGAGTAGCAGTAAAAATTCATTACTCGATTTCCTTGCACAAACTGTTTAAACACCCTAAACTGTACAGCTGCATTTCTTAAATAAATAATCATATGCATATGTACACAGTGCTAGGGGAATATTTGCTCTGTTCTTACATTGAGCTCTCTTTTGATTTATATCCTCTTTGGAATTATCGATACTGATTACCAAATAATACCATTATATATATATATATATATATATATATATATATATATATATATATATAAGTCGGAGTGCTGATGTAGATTGATTGATCTATTCGTTTTTTACGGATTAGCAACCCTTTGTGGGCTATTTAATGTTCAAAGATATTTCAGATTGTAGAAGATTGCTTACAGTACTTACTTGTACTCAAGCGGTCCTCCCCACCCCCTCATCTAAGTACTCACTGGACTCGACCCTGCTTAATTTCGGTAATCGAACGAGAAGCGGTGTTCTAAGCGTGATTAACCGTCGGCAAATTTGAGCGAAAAAAAAAGGCAGATAACAAAGAAAATATTTGAAAAAAGAAGACAAAAATCTAGAGAAAAACGGAAAATAATAATTCAGATTGAATATTGAGGTAGCTAAGGCGGTTCGAGAGTCACATCACAAAGCCTTACACAGCTTTATATATAGTTTTTATTAAAAGTTGTACGGAAACTTTTTTTCAACTCAACAGATACTTGAAAATTGAAAATGGATTGGGTTTCCCGACCTGAACGTAATTCTAACTTGGCCCCACCTTCAAGAATATGCGCTGCTTTTATCGAAACCTGTCACATTTGGCTGTGATGTATGTGCCTAGTACACCCTTCTCAAACTGGGTGTTGTGGTGAGTATATTAAACTTTATATATTTTCTGACCTTTGTTGGCGTGCAGCACTCCGACTTATATATATATATATATATATATATATATATATATATATATAATGGTATTATTTGGTAATCAGTATCGATAATTCCAAAGAGGATATAAATCCAAAGAGAGCTGAATGTAAGAACAGAGCAAATATTCCCCAACTGATGCTAGGGAAACGATATATATATATATATATATATATATATATATATATATATATATATATATACCAAGATCAATTTTGGAAAAAACATATGACAAAGGTGGAAATATTTCCGTTCTCGCATTCCGTCATTTTACGACTTCATCCAACTTAAGTGATTTAAATTTAAAATTCACAGTTCTAATGGACATTGTCATAGTTTTTTCCTTATATATATATATATATATATATATATATATATATATATATATATATATATATATATGTATATCTGTATGTGTATGTGTGTGTGTGTTCGGAAAGTAAATACGTTTGACCAAAAAGAATACACAAAAAAAATATTCGTTAAATTTATTGAACTATGATTTAAAGACAAGGAATAGAAATTCGGTATTTTTTATTAGGAGGATATAAACGCGAGCAAGACAATTGACGAAAGGCGACTTAACTATGGTTCATAGATTAGACAAAATCACCTGATACATGCAAAAAGAAAACTCCAGGAATCCAGAGACAAGGTAGTAAAAGGAAGCGGGGAAGATAGGACTAACCATCTATTGTAACTACGAATTAGAAATTAAGAATGACAAAACGAAGCAAGTTCAGAATTCTGACAACGAAATTCAAATTCGAAAGATCCCTTCCAAAAGCTAAACAAAATATGAAGAAACAGGAAAATATTTTACTTCGTCTTCACCAAGAATATTTTAATCATCGAGGCAATCCGAAGAATACTAGTAGTCTTACCAGGATTTATTTTTTGTAGGCATAATCTCAACAATATCCGATACACAGACGAGATGGTGTTCATAGAAGACGTAGTACTAAAGGAAAGCGGAAAGAAAAGACTATCAGTTGTAAGAAGATAAAAAGTTGAGTTGTTACCAAGAGGAACAACCCAGAATGATAGCTACAAATTGGCACATAATTGTTTAATCATTTCACTCCAAGCAAGGTGGGAATGCCACTATAACGCATGGAGTTACAGGGAGTGAAAGTGAGAGAAAAGACTGAGTATAGGGAGGATTTATATAAGGATAAAAGATGAACGGGTTTGAAGAAGATAGAAGATGGCGATTGACATTGCACTTAAATCTTTGTATTTATAAGGGAAGCAAGTAAAAGGAAGGGAGTTTCACAGGCGGGAAGTGCGTGAGAAGAAACTGATGAAGTAAAATTGTTGGTTGCATTCAACTATTTCACCAGTAAACTGTTGGGACCTACATGCCAATCTAGTAGTATGCTTAAATTCATATTCTCAGAGATACCCGGGGAAAATAGTCAGAGCGGTTGCCATGAAAATATTTGTAGAAAAGACAGAGGGTACGCATGTCACGTCATTGGAGTCAGATCGATTACATTACAGATGCTTCTTTGGATTTTGTCAAGGATCACGAGATGGATAGCAGGAGCACTAAACCAGATATGGCAACAGTATTCAATGCACGGACGAAGGGTAGATTTGTAAATGTGCAAGATGGACTCTGACGAGAAAATTTATCTGGCACCACACACTGACCCAACTTTTCTTGCAGTAAATGCAGCTATTGAATCGATGTAGTTGCCCCACTTCAAGTCAATTAAAAACGCGAGGCCAAGAAAGCGCGGTTTGTTGCTCTGCAGGAGTCGAGCGTCAGCCATGCTGATGACAGACAGAAAAGTTTCTCTGTGGGGGCTAAATGAAAGCAGTTTTGTTTTGGAGGCATTCAAATTTACAAGCCATTTATCTGCCCCAGTTAACCACTGATTGGAGGTCCTTTTCAAGGGCAGCAGCCAGATTTACTTTAACAGCTCTGACATGAGTAAATGATAGTGTCATTTGCATAAATACGTACCTGGGAACTGATGACATCAGGAAGATCATTGCTAAAGATCAGAAACAGCGTAGGCTCAAGGATTGAGCCTTAGGCGACACTCGATTTCGTGTGAAAAGATCTGAAAAGAAGCCCGTTCAAAACGACAATTATTTCACGATTTGATAGGAACGATTGGATTAAATCGGCCAATCGTCCTGTAATACTGTAGCCCTGGTACTTGCGTAGGTCAGCGTGCTAAACCCTGTGAAAGGCCTTCAAGATATCTTGAGCCACACTCCAGTTTCGCTGTTATTATCAAGAGCTTGATTTACATATTCAATGATGACCGTTAATACATCACCGATAGACCTGAAGAAACAGAAGCCTTATTGTTTGTCTGACAGGATGTAAGAAGTAAGAGGCCAGGATACCGTCGCCTCCGCTTGTCTTGGAGCATTCTAATTTGGAAATGATGCCTGGAACCGGTGACGGGTTTATGCGCATATCCCTCAGTAGAGCCTCCATTCTAGGGTAGGGAGAACAGGTGTGGGTATTCTAGATAAGCCGACTGTGGAGTTGGAAGAGAATTTCCGAGCAAAGCATTCAACCTTATCTGCAGTAGATGTCAGGACTTCAAATTGATTGAATATAGGAGGGATTGAGGATTTCCCGTTGTTAAAAATACTCTTTCAGAGCCTCCAATAATCTCTAAAACCGAAATTCTGAAAGAGTATACCTTGTTTCATTCTATCTGCAAACATCTAACGCTTCTTAGAGAACACGCTTACACTCATTACGTGTAGAGAGAAAATGGCGTCTGATTGCAACATTTTCTCTTCGTTCTGGTACAGCCGGAAGAAGTGATTACTGTGGGCTATAGGGACCGAGCATGCAGGTGAGAACCAAGGATATGAACTTGGTTTCACTTAGTATTTTCGTGCTGGAATGAAATCTTCGATGAAGACTTTTACCCAGGAGACATCAGAGGCGAAAGAACTTCACGGTGAAAGTCACGAGATGAATCCCAATCAGTTCGTTGATAATAGAAAGATACTCTGTTGGTAGAAGGTTCTTGGCTGGTGGGAGAGCGGAACGAGATATTTACATACACTGCCACGTGGTTAGATTTGCCAAGAGGGCAGAGTTGCAGAGTACGACATGAGTCATGGATAGAAGTAAAGAAGTGATCAAGAAGAGAATCTCGCCTTTCAGGATTACTGCGGAAATGCGGGGGTAAATCCACTACTTGCGTGAGGGACTGAGTGATTGAGAAGTTCAGGGTTGTGATGCCAACGAGGTCAGTGGCAGTGATTATGCCACCATATATAATATATTTGCAAACGGGTGTAGAAAGATGGCCTCTTCTATATTATCAGAAATATTCTCTAGCACGCAGCAATCATGAGAGAAAGGGGGACGGAAGAGAAAGAATAGATAGCTGATTGAGTTTAACAGAGAGAGAGGTAGGCACATATAAGAACTCAATATATTCAATAAAAAAATTCCCTAGTCAAGTGGAGATGTTCGCGGACATATACTCCCAGGTGGTGCATGTGGACATTAGAGTCCTTCCAAAAGAGAGGAAGACATCCAAGAATCGAGAATTCGGAGGATGGGATTGCAGATTTAAGATTAGTTTCGCAGAGAGCTAGGATGTCTGGAGATTGTCAGAAGCGGAACGAATTCACACTGCAGAAGTTAGTATGAATACCGCGATTGCTGGAAAAAGAAAGGTTTAGGTTTTTTTGTTGTTACTTTTATTCCGTTGGTTGCTTATCGTCATGGTGTGTTATTTTGGTAAGGAAAAGCCGAGAATAGTAGTAACATTCGGTCGTGTAATGTAACATATGCGGGCTGGGTCCTGGAACAGGCTGAAACATAGTGTTGTCTCGGGGTTGGCCCACCAGAGTTGCTTGAATGGACACATTTCCATGTGCGACATGACACTGTAAAAACCCAATATTATATGGCTGTTGATCAGAGCAGCCTCTCAAGACACTACGCAAGAGTTCGGACTCCTAACTACCAATCGGGAAGCAGCAAATAAGAAGACTTCATGAATGTCACACACAGGGCAAGGGAAACAGCTTTAAAATGAATGTAAAGTATTGGTTTGTCCAGAAAGTCCATGCTAATTTTAAGGGAAATTAAACACAAAACAAAATTATGCTATTAAATATTTATTCAACTAAATAGAACCATTTTGTTGCACAGCCTTTCTCCATTTTTCCTTCAACTTACAGATTCCATCGTTACAGAATTTCAGTGGTTTCTCATCAAAGAAGCGTGAGGTCTGGCATTATCCTGATGGAAAGGGCGTTTTCCATTAGGATAATACCAGACCTCATGTTTCTTTGCTGCCTTTCCAATTCCACCAGACGTACAGCATGACTTTCTTAGAATTAAGACCTGCTTTTCAGGTGGCTAAAGTCGATTCATGTTGCTTACCCGAGCATCTTTTTCACTGAACATTTTTGAAAACGATCCATTTCTCATCATCCGTCACAATTTGCTAGAAATGGGTATATTTTCATTGCGTTTATACAGCAAGTCACACATGAAATGCGATACAAAAGATTGTTTTCACTCAGATCATCTAAACATCGTAGCGATTTGAATACACAAGCTTCACTAAATGTTCATTGATAGTAGATTTTGATAAATGTAGTGTTTCTGCCAATACCCGTGTTGTGTAATGCGGGTTATTCACAATCAATGTCTTGATTTGGTCGTCATCTGTAGTGGCGGGTCTCCCTGAGCGTTCCTCATTAATAAGTTTACAACTGTAAACTTAGCAAACCACTTCTATACAGTTCTGTCAACTAAAGCACCTTCACCCTACACAGCCCATATCATTTTTTTTTGTTATTTTCTAGGCGTTTTTGCCTTTACGGTAAAAAAAAAAAATCAATCATCTAAAATGCACCTTATAATCTTCCATTTTCAAAACTGTCACGAATTAAGTAATTTTAAATTTTCTTTTTCAACAGATAGTTTGAAGTGTAGTCTAATCGTAAATATAAACTTATCATATCTGGCGATAAATTTAACGTGTTCTAACGTTTTGGAACATGAATGACTAAAAATAGGCAAAATTTACGGAGTAAATGAGCAGGAATTACTTAACGAAACCAATTACAGGAAGTTGTGGAGAGTAATTATCGACTGCGTCCTTAATATGCGTATATACACGAAAAAGATTAGTCTGGTAAACAATGGAAGCTACTGACCTTGTGGCGACGCTTCTGTGACTGCGGTTAACTTGGGTAAGGCAGCTCGAACATAGTTAACGTTCGCTATTTTTTTTTACTATTATTCACCCAATAAATCTTACGGGAGCCACTCAAGGTAGAGGGTTACTAAATGAGGTAATGGCGCACGGAGAGGGAGATATTCGTGTATATTGCTGGGGATCTGGAGCATAGACAACGGCTGTCCCTATGAATGATTTTAAAGCTAGATGGAGGCAGCATAAGTGCTCTTTCAATAATATAAATAAAAGAAACCAGACTTCCCTATCTAAATATTTTGGGCATCTGAAGGAAATAAATAGGACACCTGAAGTAAAATGGAAAATTATAAACAGAACCAGAACATGTAAAACTTGGGATGACCCATGCCCTTTGTGCCTCCATGAGAAGCTGCATATTATTAAGTTTCTAAATAATAATAATTATTAAACAATAGACATGAGTTAACGGTTTTCTGTCGTCATCATCAAATCTATGGTTTGAATGATTAGCTAAAAACAAGCATACAATATAATAACTTTTATAATCCATAGCCAAAATAAATAGTTTAAATACCATACAAAAAGAAAACCCTTTATGAAGTCGTCAAAAAACAAAAGTTACGGCAGTTTTTATATGCACAAATCCCTTTCATAAAGAAATAAAATAAAAAAATAAATAAATCTCCGTAGACACGTAAGCCAGACTAGGCTAAAACATCTTCCGTTTCAAATTTAGACACCCCCACCTTACCCTGACTTGACATCTATGAAAGTAACTCTATACTGATACTTATTATTAACACCCAACACACGCCTACCCAATTTAAACAATTCGCCCTAGCTGTTACCATGGAAATTTTGATTTCAATTATTAAAACACGTAAATGTCTGAAATAAGTTATTCAAAAAAAAATTTCGCTTGAAGATGGAACAGAGTTTTCTTTAACTCAATTTAATTCAAATAATTATATTGAAGTTTTCGGCTCTTGTTTTGAAACATGAGACCTCTTATGTCGCGAGTTGGAATCATATTTTTAAATAAATAATTATATTTAAGCTCTACATTTGTATCGAGCACTATTTTTTTTTAAAATAATAACTAAAATACTAAGGAACTTTGGGTCTACCTAACCAGTTCTTTCCTATTTTCTATATATTTTCAAATATATATATATATATATATATATATATATATATATATATATATATATATATAAAAGACAGGATGTGTGTGTGTAACGAATGCACGGCCGAAATTTTCGACGGATTTGCACCAAAATTTACATGCTCCAAGTTAGCGACGAGAAGGCAAAGACCGACTTTGCATTTCCCAACTCCCATCGATAGTGGAAATAATCGATTTTTTTTCATGCGTCTACGGCAGTTTTTATGTAGGTTGCGGCCATTTTATACTGGCCAGAGTGAGAGCCTATAGCTGGCTGCCACGAATAGGCAGGAAGATTGTACTGGCCAGCGTGAGAGCCAACAGCTGACTGACACAAATGTTAACTAGCATGCAAAAAAAATCGATAGCATTCGTCACAAGTGGGAAAAATTTAAATCTGCATGGCACTTTACTCCAATTGGTTCATTCTCTTGCTTAAACTCAACGTTGATTCTGATTCCGCAGAACTGGGTTGGGTATGAAAAAGTATTTATTCTTAACATTCTTTTTTCATTCGGTTTTTCCAGTTACGAGTCCTTTTTTTAAAAGCTGATCGTTTTGTGTTCATTTTGTTTAGTTATTTTTTCGTGACAGATTTAATGTTTAGTATAGAGCTTAGAAAAAATTTGCAGTGTGAGGCAAGAAGTAAGGCATGTAGCAACATCAGCACGCAAAGAGCACTCCTTTAAAGGCAAGGAAGGGCAAAAATATTTTAAGTCAAGTATTATCGATTGCTGTATGAGTCGTACGATTTTTGAATCAAGCACAGGCAACGCCAGGCCATGTTGCTAGTATATATATATATATATATATATATATATATATATATATATATATATATATATAAATTCACTTTAAATATTATTATTAGTGGATACTCGTATTTAAATATGCTCTCCGTTTACATATAAACCATTAATTGACTCTCTAGGTGTTAACCGAACACAATTGTGCCTGAGCAGATGTTTACAAGAGAGATTAGTTAGATTTAGGCATACTCGGCCATGCATAGAAACAAAATATTTGAGTTTTAGTTTAAAACTAAATATTAACCCTTGGGTTATTTAATGTTTTAGATGGCTAAAATCACAATTAATAGATAGATAGATAGATAGATAGATAGATAGATAGATAGATAGATAGATGTCCGGTTTACACTACAGATTCAAAAAGTCACAGGTTTGGTTTACACAAGAGTCAGCAAATATCCACCCGAAACGTGGGCTTTTTGCGTGGACAGGATGAACGCCTTTCCTCTGCAATGGATGTGATCTAACCCACACCGACAGGGTAAAGCTAAATAAAACATATGCAAAATAAACATAGAGATATAGCGAAACTGTAAAAAAAAAAAAAAAAGGCTCTCAGGCAGTTATTAGCACTGGTGTCGCTCATAAGTCAAAAACCTGTGACATTAGATTTGTTTGCCAACTCGACTTCGTTGTCGACGACGAAGAGAAAAGGAATGATTACAAATCTTTAGGTTTGCAACCAATCTTACGCCTTTGATGGGCACGTGGTTTAAAATATCACTGAACAGGCATTTTCTACATACGGCAGGATATATATCAGGGCTGGTCCTTTGCGAGTAGTCCAACATACTGTTAATGACATCTGATCTGTTCACTGACTGAAATTGGAGGCAGGTGAAACGATTAGGGCGTGCACTTCAGGTGAAGTTTAACATGACAGGTAACACTTTGAATGTGCCCCGCCAACTTCAAAGTTCGCCTTTGTCATCATCATTAGAACGTAAGGTGAGGTTATTTGATTCCAACCCTGATCATCTTCGTTGCTACTGCTCAGTGTTCGGTTATTCAATGACACTTGTTATTAATTTAAATTATCTTTGCGATGGCTGTGGGTTGTGTATTTTCAGAGTGTATTGTCCATTTGGGTGTGACAATCCGGATGGAGGCGACTTTTGGCTTCTCCGGCCAAGTGTCCAGAGTGATCATGCTTTTACGTTATAAAAGTTCGATCAGTGTTTGATAGCGAAATATGTTTCAGATTGTTTTAATTCAACAAGAGATATAATGAAATGGTTTATTTACTTACAATTTGAATAATTTCTAATGACACTATCCTTTCGTTTAATGATCACTAATTATGGCTAAAATAAATCATCTTAATGATTGCTAAAGGGTTCATACTTTATAATGATTACTGATGGTTACTGAAAATGTTCAGTCTTCCTAATGATTATTTAAAACATCGATTATTCTTAAAGATTATTAATGATTTCTGAAGACATTCATTCTTTCTAATAATTATTTAAAACAACGATTATTTCTAATGATTATTAATGATTTCTGAAGACATCTTTCTTTCTAATGATTATTTAAAACATCGATTATTTCTAATGATTATTAAAGATTTCTGAAGATATTTTTCTTTCTAATGATTATTTAAAACATCGATGTGGCATGAACTAAATTGTTCAATAAATAGAGTAATGATTCACATTTAATCTTTCGACATTTTATATCATTAAATTTACTAATCTACTTTTTGTATGAATGATTCATTGTAATATAAATTGTACTACACCACATATTTGATATATATATATATATATATATATATATAAAACATTAGGCAGCATATGATTTACATACAAAGAATAATCTCACATAGAATTAATCAGAAGTATTAATGCGATTATTGGCGACATCCATCGCTAGAAAACATAATATATGCATTAAAATCCTGTTCATCCATAGTGCGAGTTTTGATCCTTGAAGAAAAACGTGTTGTCTGTAGTTTTTCAGTTTATTTGATGTTAAAATGCTAGTACTTACGGATAGTCTTCCATCCATCATCAGGCATGTGTTTTTTTCCTTATAAAATCAAAAACTTGAGACGATATACTTGTATGTCGACCGAAAGATGTTTTTTGAATATCTGCTATTATTGACGGTTGTGTAAGATCTTGGAACGTGCAAAGACGCAACGCTAAGTTTTTCAAAAAATTTTTAAGTGAGAATTTTATTTAAATATTTCTTGTGATGTGTTAAATCCACGTATTCTATTTTTACAAGTGTATTCAGTTTTTATGTCATACTTCTGATTAATTCTATGTGTGATTATTCTTTGTATGTAAATCATATGCTGCCTAATGTTTTATGTTTATTAAAAACTATCGATCCGCAGTACATAAAAAATTCCTATAAAAAAACTACTACTAAGACATTACACTATATTATTGAACTATATACATATATATATATATATATATATATATATATCACAAGAAATATTTAAATAAAATTCTCACTTAAAAAAAATTTGAAAAACTTAGCGTTGCGTCTTTGCACGTTCCAAGATCTTACACAACCGTCAATAATAGCAGATATTCAAAAAACATCTTTCGGTCGACATACAGTTATATCGTCTCAAGTTTTTGATTTTATAAGGAAAAAAACACATGCCTGATGATGGATGGAAGACTATCCGTAAGTACTAGCATTTTAACATCAAATAAACTGAAAAACTACAGACAAGTTTTTCTTCAAGGATCAAAACTCGCACTATGGATGAACAGGATTTTAATGCATATATTATGTTTTCTAGCGATGGATGTCGCCAATAATCGCATTGATACTTGATTAATTCTATGTGTGATTATTCTTTATATATATATATATATATATATATATATATATATATATATATATATGCCAAGTATTTGTAGCCACCCTCTGGATTTCGAAGAATCGCCTAAAAGTCAAATGTTACTTACCTTTTTGAAAACTAATTTACTAGCTCACGT
>CAHIKZ030001120.1:362500-365000 GCA_903632075.3 Acanthosepion pharaonis | reverse complement strand
CTACTCGCACATAGTTTTACGCGTGTTTACTACATTTCCAAAGCAATCAACCAAATCTTGAAACCTTACTTAGCTTTTAAGTATAGCATAAACTTATAGCATAAAGCATTATCATTTCATAAATATACACTTCCAACTCCTAAAATAAAAATCAACAATTCTCAACAATTCTCAAGAATATAATATGATGGTCCGTACCATAAAGACTCTTTTACAACCTATGAGAAAATATAGACACAAATTGATGGTGTGACTATGAGTTAACCAGTCAATCCATCGCTATCATAGTTCTAGACATCAACCTTAGAAAACGAAATGATAAAAAAAACTAAACCAAATCCTACACCTGCTACTTCTACAATATATATATATATATATATATATATATATATATATATATATATATATATATATACACCAGAAAAACAAAAATTGCCTCAACATAGATATAGTCTATTTCAAGCCGTTCTCCGTTCTGTACACAGCTATCATCAGCCCCTAAGTGTCTGTCGCAGAGCATTATTTTAAATTTATTTTCAATGTCAGTCGTCCTCTGGTAGACGCCTTGTTAATTAGATTGGGTTTGTGTTAGCGATTGGTGGTAGTGTAATTTATCTAAGCCGGGGGTGGGGGAGCGGTCTGGGGTTGGAGTTTATTTATGGCCAGGAGTTGTTGTTTGTAGTTTAATATCACTGCCTACTATGTGGTGTTTCTTATAAAAAGCCCCGATGTGTGTTTTTCTGGGATTCACTGTAAATAGTTTTTTGTACTACAGGTGTCTAATGTAAGCGATGAGGGATTTAAACTTAAGCCCGTTAAGATTAATGTAAATTAGTTGAGTTATAGGAGGACTGACATTGAAAATAAATTTAAAACAATGCTCCGAGACAGACACTTTGGAGATGATGATAGCCGCGTACAGAACGGCTTGAAGTAGATTATCTTTACGTTTAGGTAATTTTTGGGGGTTTTTTTTTTTGCTGTAGAAAATGCAAATGTATGTGTGTGTGTGTGTGTGTGTGTGTGGAACAGTTCAGTCTATATTACATTACAATGAATCATTCTTACAAAAAGAAAATTAGTAAAGTTAATGATATAAAATGGTGAAATCCTTTCGCTAACAAAATTTTATAGATGCATTACCTACTAATCACTTGATGAATGTTATGATCCTTGTTTTGTTTTTTGTTTTTTTTTTTCATTGTAAGCTGTATAAGGTCTTTCTTAAATACGCAAGTAATTTCGACTGTACATTCAGTCATCTTCAGTCATGGAAATTATTTTGTTTTTGGTAAAATTCAGGTAGCATCCGAGACGAAAAAATATAATGGGTATCGAAATATATATATATATATATATATATATATATATATATATATATATATATATATTTTTTTAATGTGTTATTGATAACGGATATAAACATTTGGAGCGTGCAGTCGCAACTCTAAGGTTGAATGTTTTTGAAAATTTAAGTGAGTGCGTTTTTTTACTAATATGGCAAATTGAGAATATTTTTTTTTTGTAGTTTATCAGTCAATGTGGCATGCTACCTGAATTTTACCAAAAACAAAATAATTTCCATGCCTGAAAGTGACTGAATGTACAGTCGAAAGTTCTTGCGTATTTAAGAAAGACCTTATACAGCTTGTAATTTTAAAAAGCAAGGATCATAACATTCATCGATTGATTCGTGGGTTAATATCATTATCTTTACTAATGATTAATTGTAATATATATATATATATATATATATATATATATATATATATATATAAATTTGCAGTCAGTCGGTGATGATTGCGTGAAAACGCATGAAACTGTTAGTTGTGATCGGCCACTATTCACTGTGATACTAGATATGACATTGCTATATTACCTTTGACACTAATAGCTGAAAGAGAAAAAACAGGAAAAGAAATAGAGAGGGAGCATGAGGAGACAAGAAAATGATGAAAAAAAAAAAATAATGACGACATTCATCGCATACGCATGCGCACAAACGAACACAGACGAAAAAAAAAAAGAATAAAAATCAACCTAACACCAATAACTAGCGAATAAATTAATTTCTAACTTAGTGTAAATAAAACGAAAAGTGAGAAAATCCGCTGTTCATTTCTGAAATCTCCTGACGAGTGAACCGAACGATTATAAAAACGTTCGTCTAACTACAGCATTAATCAGCACAGTGAGAAAATTTGAATCTGCATCATAGATTCCTTCCGTTTTAAATATTTTCATTGGAAAAAAATAACTAGAAATAAATGATAATGCAACGATATTCACGGCAATTACGAAAGATTCAAAATCAAGGTCACAATATTAAAAGCACTCGGCGAAAAGTCTAACAGATAAATCATGTTTGTCTCTTTATTCTCAAAGACCTTGAAACAAAAATGAAACTTACATTTAGAGCCAAAAAGACACAGTTGAAAATTCTAGGGCATACACTGAGGAAAGAAGGTGTGGAGAAATTGTCACTCACAGAACACACTGA
>CAHIKZ030001120.1:347500-357500 GCA_903632075.3 Acanthosepion pharaonis | reverse complement strand
GTTAACAACAAATACTTTTTCATATTTAACCCAGTTCTGCGGAATCAGAATCAACGTTGAGTTTAAGCAAGCGAATGAGCCAATTGGAGTAAAGTGCCATGCAGATTTAAATTTTTCCCATTTGTGACGAATGCAGCTATCGATTTTTTGCATGCTAGTTAACATTCGTGTCAGTCAGCTGTTGGCTCTCTCGCTGGCCAATAGAATCTTCCTGCCTATTCGTGGCAGCCAGCTATAGTCTCTCACTCTGGCCAGTAGAAAATGGCTGCAACCTACATGAAAACTGCCGTAGAAGCATGAAAAAAATCGATTATTTCCACTATCGATGGGAGTTGAGAAATGCAGAGTCGGTCTTGGATTTCCTGCTAACTTGGAGCATGTGCATGTAAATTTTGGTTCAAATCCGTCGAAAATTTCGGCCGTGCATTCGTTACACACACACACACACACACACACACACACACACACACACACACACATCCACATCCTTTTTTATAGATAGAGATGACATATAATTCAAGTTAAGTTTCTGTACGTGAATTCTTTTTTTGTGAGATTTCAAACCCGCTCTGCTGAAGCTGACTCCCCACATTTGTCATATATCAGCTCTCTCCGACTATCTGCCTTTCCTGACAGTATCATGTCAACCCCCATTTTGTGGTATCCTTATTCGACTTAAATCTTCCTTCCATTATACTTCGATTTCCTCTGATAAGTTACAATTCTTCACTGCTCCTTTGCCAACACAATAAAACCACCTCTCAGAACGGCTTGCTTTCTTCGTCCTTGTTCGTGTTAGTTGAAAACAGATGAAAAATATATAGTTTGGTCAGTTTTGTTTAGTGGCATATCAACTTCTATGGGTTGATTAATGCCGAAATCTAAATATTTTGAACGCAATCGCATACATTTAACTACAGATAAAATATATTGTTGAGCATTTTCGATTTACATATAGCTGTTCATTTTTTTTTTTAAGCGTTTCACCCCAAGCAAGGCGGGAAGCCACTAGGACGCAAGGGGTTACAGAAGATTTGGAGCAAGATCAGATAAGAGTGATAGAGGAAAAGGATGAGGAGAAGGGTAGTGGATAGATCAAGTCAACTGGAGATGTCGATTGACATTACATTTGAATAGTTGGAGATTACTATAAATATGTATTTTTATACTTTCATAGTGTACAAAATCTCCTATAGAAGATAGCAAAGGAGAGCGAGAAGAAGGGACTAAGCATAAACTACAAGAAGACAGAATGCATGAGCCCGAAATGCGATTTTCAGGTCGGGGACACTAATATCAAGCAGGTGCGGAAATTTAAATATCTGGGAAGTGTTCTGAAAGAGGACGGCAAGTGCAACACTGAGATCCGTTGGCGTATTGGAATGGCCAAGGACACATTCCAAAAGCTGAGTAGAGTATTGCGAGACAGGATAATCTCTTTGGTAACAAAGAAAAGAGTACTGAGTTATTACGTGATATCTGTCCTCCTACACGGCAGCGAATGTGGGACGGTTTCCTCAAAGATAAAGAAGAGACTCGAGGCGACAGAAATGTGGTTCTACAGAAGCATGCTAAGGATATCATGGACCGAGCGTGTGAGTAACGATGAGGTCTTAGAGAGGATGCAAACAAGGGAGGGTCTTATACGTAACATCAGGAAGAGGCAGCTGAAGGTTCTGGGACACGTAATGAAAAAGGAGGGCCTGGAGAAACGGATACTCACAGGTCAAATAGAGGGAAAGAAAAAACAAGAAAAAGAAACGCATGACGTACCTGACGGGCTTGTGCAAGTGGGTGATAGAACGTGGTCAGAGGGAGCTGGCAGAGGGACGAAACTTATTGAGAGCTAAAAGGGATAGGGAAATGTGGAGAGCCATGATCGCCTACGTCCTGAGAGGGCACGGTACATAAAAAAGAAAAATTTTTTTTTTTATTTGGAGCTTCCCTATTTGCTGATAGCTGGGTCGGTTAATCTTTGCTACCACTCCGGGTGAGGATGGATCTGGGAACAAAGAGGCGGTTCCACAACCTTCAATCTCCCAATCGGACGTCTTGCTGCCAGGTGTAGTTTATCGTCTTACTCAGGACTGAAAAGTATGTAGTGAATGTTAATGTTTTACTGGTTTTAATACAGACATTGTTTCGGTGATATTCGTCATTAAAACATTTAAAGAAAATTGAATGTTTTAATACGGAATGAATATTCTATTTAATCCTTGCTGGTGGATTAACAGAAGGAATTTCGTCACAAAAAAAATAAAGAATGTTGAACTACGATGTAATGTCACTTCTGTTTATATGACAGCGAACGCTGAACAATTTCCTTCAGAGCTGAAAAGGAATCATGAGACAACAAAGATGGGGTTCTAGCGAAGAATGCTGGGAATACCATAGATAGAAGATGTAAGCAACGTGCAAGTTTTATTTAGACTCAGAAAGAGACAATTGAAATTTCTAGGGCGAATAATGAGGAAAGAGAGCTTGGAAAATTTGACACTCACATGACATCAATAGGAAAACATCGAGTAAACTATCTTGCTAGTTTCTGTAAATTAAAGGCAGAACATGGATCCAGCATCATCAGACCCTTTACTGCTTCAATCCTCTGCGGGGAACTGAGAACAGAAAAAACAAGCAACCTCCTCCGGCTGATTTGTATTGTTTTAATTCTTGTTCCTGATTATCCCTTCAAGGACTTTTCATATAGCTTGGCAGTGATTATCTACCCTTCAAGCTCTGACCTACAGCCGGAGATCACGGTATGTGCTGTAGTCCTCGGTCCGTACCCCAAATGACCAGGTTTTGAATTTAGAGTTGTCCTTCTTCTAGATTTGTGGTTACATAACCCTATTTACTCATAGCTTTTGAGGAGAGAGATTCATACCTCTTCCACAGTTATTATTAGCACATAAGTTAACGCAACGAACTCAACTGGAATTCGAACACCTCAATCCGAGCCGCTGTCCATTACTTCAGCAAGCCTCCGCGGGGCGATGTCAACAGAAAATTATTCTGAACTATAAAGGATAGGAAGTTGTTGATCGCTCACGTCCAGAACGGTCACGTCATATAAAAGATAAAGACTTACTAAATATAATATGGAAAAAAAAATAAATCAGGTATTGAACCGTGAAACTTGGAATCTATGAAGAAAAATATATAATTCAGATTTTTATCGAATTAATGAAATTTAAATCGTGTTTGAGACCACCAAGAACCAATGCATGTTTGCTGTGTATGCTCAGCCGAGCGTTAAAAGGAAGATAGACCTGCGTGTTGACTCCACCCGTCACCTGTGCTGCAACGGTGTACGACATGCGTACACTGGGCGGATCCTTCCATGCAGTATACAACCGTTCACATGATCCATTTACGCAAAAAACAACACACACGGACGGGAAAGAAATAAAGGACTGTCGGCCTTGAATATTACGCCATGTCACGAACATTTAGCAACATTCAAAACAGTTGCATACAGTGTAGGTGTGTTGACTTACTTCTAAGCAAAATACGCCATTTAGTGCTGATCGAATTCTGTTCTTTTACCTTTTAATTAAAAGGTCCTAACTATATATATATATATATATATATATATATATATATATATATATATATATAATAATAAGTAATAAGAATGTATATATATATATATATATATATATATATATATATATATATATACCGTGTGCAACAGCAAAATTGTCCAATTGTTAGATTAAGCTTTGAAAGGTTGTGTCTTAGAAATGATTAAAGATATCTTACTGGAATTCTCCGGGCTTTTTATAACTCTATTGAACTCTACTTTGAGTAATAAGAATGTATAATTATATATATAAGCTATAACAGAGGAATATATATGAAATATATCCTCTCAATTGTTAGATTAAGCTCATGAAAATGATTAAAATAAAGTTCATATATATATATATATATATATATATATATATATATATATATATTATAATTTTATAAATTAACTGATTTAAATATATATATATTTATATATATTCGCTACACAGTAATAACCATGTTTCAAAAACTTAGAAGATTAAAGATATCTTACTGGAATTCTCCGGGCTTTTTTATAAACTTCAAATTTAATTATATAATTAAATTAAAAGCATTAATGTATTCTGTTTCATCTTCATATATATATATATATAATTTTATATATGACTTATTTTTAATTTTACTGAGTTTTAAACGCACATATAAATTCCTAATTTCCTTAAAATTTCATATATATACATATAGAAATATAAAAATTATATTATTATAATATAAATATTATTATATTATTTTTACTCTTAATTACTAATTAGACTATATTTCTTTTTCTTCAAATCAAGTAAATGTTTAATAGAATTATAAATTCTTAAATTATTTAAAAATTATTTTTTTTAATTACTAATAGACTATCAAATATAAGTATGTATATAACCAGCTCCCATTTTTTATTTCTTTTATTTTTATTTTATTTTTAAAATTGTTTAATGAAAAGTTTTGACAGTGATGTCAAAGAAGAGCTATTTTATTTCTTTGATTCAGTAATTTTTTTTATTTTTTATAAACTTAGTAATATATAGTTTCTCATGTATGTACAAAGGACATGGGTCATTTAATGACCTACATATTCTAGCTTTTCTTATTAATTTCCATTTTACTGTAGAAACCAATAAAACACCTACAAAAAGCAAAGTTACACGTGAACAATTTTTTTTTTTACTGGATGAGATGACGTTCTTTGCACTTAATGCAAAACATCAGCTCATGTTGCGAGGTTTATATATATATATATATATATAGTGTTTCTTAGTTTTTCTACGACATTGCCTTCAGACAAAAACTGTGAATAAATCTTTTTTTTTTCGTACTTCTTAAATACAAACTTGAATAACTTATTTATTTGTTATCCTATTTTATTCAAACATGTCGCAAAAGTTTTTCCATCTTTTTCCATCAAAGAAATAAGATATTGTGGTTTTAGTCCTTCTCGCTTCCCTGAGTCTAACTAAAAACTACGAAAAACTTTTAAAAAATCTCGTTTTTCGGCTATAACTCCCTGGTTTTTCATCCGATGCTTACCACATTTGCCATGTAAATAATATATGACACAAAAACAGTCTTGCGTGAAGGTTCGGTTTATATTATTTCAGTTAAGTGAACGAAATCTGCGACAAACTAAGTCCAAAATTCGTTTTTGCCATTTAGCCAATAGTTTCTCAATATGATTCCATCCTAAATTGGCGTTCGAACAACCTTTGATGCAAAGATTATTTGAGAATGATTATTGAAGCGTTAAAAGTGGAAAATTCCTGGAAAACCTCTTATTAACCTCAGCTTTACAGTAAAGGTGCGAATAAGGAGACGTTCATGCATTTGCACTTGCAGTTGGGTCAAGCTCTAACTCTTCATCCTGGTTTTTGTTTGATTATTAGATTTGTGAATAATTCCATACTATTTGAAAGTTGTTACGGCCTGAGGAAATTTACTGAATATATAAAGCATTGAAACAATTTAACACCGAGCAATGACCACACAAGAATATTTTATAGTATAAAATTCATTTATTAAGAACAACCAAACACTTTTGAAGGACATATTGCAAAAAGAATGAGGTAGGTGAGTAACTTAGTATACCAACGGATCATGAATGCAATCGGGAACTCAGGCAAACATTTCTAGACAGGGGTACGAATATACAATTGCAGACATGTACACCCGAACAACGCCGGGTATTTCGGCTAGTTTAAAAAAAAAATTTTTTATTATTATATGCGTTTTGGGTATATAATCTAAACGATTTCATTTAGATTATTTTTGTTTTTGTTTTCGTTTCAATTGTTATTTGTTATTAAATATTCCACATTGTGATAACAGATCTACCAAGAATTTTTGAAATGTAGGAAACTAGATGCAAAATTACTGTGGATGAACTATGGATTGAAGCACGTTCTAAAGATTTTTGTCTTAGTGAATTATTTTGTCTTTTAATTAACGTAGGATTTTCTATATGAAAATTGTTATCAGACTCGTTACGGTGAGCAACTAATGCGTTTAATGTGTTGTTTTGTAAAATATTCCTTTTGTGTTCGTATAATCTTTTATTTAAACTACATGACATTTCTTCGATATATGCAAATATATTGATAAAATAGGAAAGAACCGTTAGATTGATGATCCGAAGTTGTTTAGTATTTTTGTTTTTATTTTTAAAAAACAGTGCTCGATACACAAGTAGAGCCTAGATTATAAAAATAATTATAATATATATGTGTGTGTGTGTAACCATATATATATATATATATATATATATATATATATATATATATATATATATATATATATATATATATATATATGTGTGTGTGTGTGTGTGTGTGTGTGTGTGTGTGTGTGTGTGTGTGTGTGTGTGTGTGTGTGTAAGTAAAGCATGGTTAGAACGTTCGATTTCTGACCATGGAGATCCGGGTTCGAATCTCACCACGGTTGATTTGTCAGGAAGGAGACTTTCTGATGTTATTAGTCTGGAGGGGGACGATCCCAGCGTGCGGAACCTTTGGAAAGTGCCTGAAGACCATACCACGCGTTGACTCAAGACTTGGGAGTGAAATTTAGTAGACGGAACATTTGGGGGCCATCGATAGCTGTGCTAGCATGAAGTCACTAGTCATTGTGGCCGAGGGCGTGAGCATGCTGGCCTTGTTCAAATTGTTGATCACGCTAGATAACACCCTCTCTCCCAGAAATTGTAACCAAGGTCTGCTCAGCATAGTTGCAGTATAAACTACAGGTTGGCTCTGTGGGTGTTGAGAAAACACAAATGTGCCTGAGCGAATGTCTGCAATAGGGATTGGCTCATCGAATACGAGTGGCCAGGTATTATTTAATTATATAGGTATATATGAAGACAGAGAGAGAGAGAGAAAGAGAGGTGTATTTCAGTCTTTTATGCATGTCTACCACCTTCTTTTATACCTATCTATCCGACCAGGTAACCGTCTATCCCCCGCCAATCGATGTGTTTGTGCGTCTGCGTTTGTAAGTGTCTAATTATGCATTTATTTTTCTTAGGATTATGACATGAGCAAAAAGATATTTGTCAACGTACG
Organism: Acanthosepion pharaonis; assembly: GCA_903632075.3. Taxonomy (NCBI): domain Eukaryota; kingdom Metazoa; phylum Mollusca; class Cephalopoda; order Sepiida; family Sepiidae; genus Acanthosepion; species Acanthosepion pharaonis. The sequence continues at coordinate 350,388 of CAHIKZ030001120.1, read as the reverse complement.
CATCTTTTCATTTCGTTCTTTTGATCTATCTACATGTCGTTATATCAAATATGCCGATCTGTGGCTAATTTGCACTGATCAATAGAATACGCATACACACACACACACGCACGTGCGCGCGAACACACAGACACACACACACACATATATCAATGAATATATGTGCATATATGTATATATATACATAAATATATATATACATACATAAACATGAATATATATGTAATATATATATACATATATATATATATATATATATATATATATATATATATATACATCGCTGCATGTGTGTATACATATATACATGAATATATATACGTATATATATGTAAATCAATATATATGTATATATCTTCATGAATATATATATATGTACATATATATATATATACGTACATCAGTATATATATATATATATATATATAAATGAATATATATATATATATATGTATTTGTACAAGATATATATGTATATATATGAATATATATGTATATATATATATATGTACATCAATATATATGTATATATCTACAAATATATATATATGTGCATATATATATGTACATCAGTATACATATGCATGAATATATGTATATATACATGAATATATATGTATATATATACATAAATATATATATATACAAGAATAGATATATGTACATAAATATATACATGAATATATATGCACATCTATATATATACTTATATACTATATATATATATATATATATATATATATATATATATATATATATATGTATGCAACGGACGTTAACAAGCAGGTTTAGAACACAAATATGCGGACAAAACTAAATTGAATAATTCAAAGTCAGTGTTTAATCCTTCAAATCGTCATACAAAAAGAATTGGTTGGAAAGAGAAGAGGCCATTGAAACGATAAATATTAATGTTATTTGGCCATGTTTTATGTAATTCGGGAAATCATATAATGAATATGTGATTTTCTCTCGATGACACAGCTATAATTTCCTCAGTGTCTTGCTTAGTTGTCACACGATGACTGAAGAAAAATAATTCACGTGGCCTTATCGTCTAACCGACCAACTTACAGGAATGCCTTTTCATTATTTCAAGTCAGACATAAAAAAATTTTGTAAATACCAGATCAATGTCTTGTTTTTTTGTGAAAACCTTGTGGAGCATATGTAAGGAGTTTTTGACACAGTTTCCAACTTCAATATCCTTTCGCCGTAATCAGTTTTTTTTTTGTTTTTTTTGTTTTTGTTTTTTTTGTTTTTTTTTTATTATCTTCATCTTTTTCGGTTTCTTTCGCCGAAATTTCGAAGAGAAGAAAATGAATAAAATCACTCGTCAATGATTCCTGATATACAAAGTGTGTCAGAAAAGAAATACGACTGAAGTGGCAAAAAATTTATGTCAAATACATACTACAAACCTCAAATGTTCCCACTTCGAAAATATCTCCCTCGTGTCTAACGCACTTTCACATCCTGGGCCTCGTTAAAGGATTCGCTCGGGATTTTCCGAAGCTCTGTCGTCACGGCCTTCTTGCTGTCCGAAAAACGGGTCCTCTTGATGACCACCTTGAGCTTTGTGAAAAGATAAGAAATCATAGAGAACCAGGTCGAGTAAGTAGAGAGGTTTCTCCAGTACAGCGAGGTCCATCAACGGCACTGGTATTCCGGACCTGGGAACCATCAATAGGGCTGTGATGACGAAGAGCGGAGAATCTCCAATATTACCGGCTGAAATGAAGTCAGACGAACTTCCTTGATCCACGTGGAGTTGGGACCTGAAGCTTTTCTAGACTGCCCATGATTAGAATCATTCCTCAGACTCCAGAAAAAGAGGCAAGCATATATGTTTTATCACATCTCGCCTGGTGTGCACGGTTCGCGTTGAAATGTTCAGGAAAATCCGAGAACTCCTGCCCGTTAACCAATACCTTTAGATTCCGTCTTTGTGTGTAAATCGCTCTCTCGAATCGTTTGTAACACATTATTTATCATCTCTCAGTTGCGTCTCTCTCTCTTTGGGCAGAGTGCTCTCAGGGGCGACTCTGTCAAAGGACATCGTCGCAGATGAAGAAAATTATACTGAGAATTGCCCAGCCCTGTGTAAAAGCTGCCTGAGGCCGCGTTCTCTCATTGCACCAGAGAGAGGGATCGATGCTCACAACGAGGCCATCGCAACGTTTGCTGGGGGGTGCGGACAATTTTTGTTCCTAGCCCGGGTGTACGCGATCGGGTCCCCCACCTTAAAAATTGACCTTGTGTCAGAACTCATCTTAGTGGGGAGACAGAGTAAATACTTAGATTCCGTCTTTGATATGAATGCGCGGTGACTTCTTTTTTCTTCCATTGCCATAGAAGTATTAATGAATCAGTTAACTACGTTGTTGATTAAATTCACCGAGCGTGTGAGCAACGATGAGTTCTTAGAGAGGATGCAAACAAAGAGGAGGCTTATACGTAACACCAGGAAGAGCCAAAGTCTCAAATGACCCAACGAAATCCATGAGAAAATAGACAACTGAAGTTAAAATGGATTCTAAAAACAGCAGTGAAAAATGACTTAAAATCTAAAATCTTACACAAGGATACCAAGACGTTTGCTGACATGACCCATGAAGGCCAGAAGGTTGAAAAGATGTATAAACGTTCTTACTTATCTTAAAAGTTCACTGTGAAATCTTTCTCAAACTAAATGATCTTTAGTATTGACGCTCTTTTTAATCGCAGAAATGACAGATACATTGCACACTCAAAAGTCCACGTCAAGGGTACTTTCAGAACGAAGCATCCAGCTCAAGTTAGGGTCTTGAAGTTGTTACTTCCGATGGGAAAAATGCCTATCAAATTTTACAAACTTGGTAGAAAGTTAACGCTGATGCCTATTAGAA